>CM076578.1:1944778900-1945040351 GCA_034641835.2 Pinus albicaulis
GGAGGTCCTAGAGGATACTCCTACCGACTCCGTGATGGAGGTCGTGGAGGATTCTCCTTCTTCTTCCATAACACCAGGGGAAGACCATCTCGATTCGATGGTAGCCCCTCTGAGTAGTGTTGAGCCTCGAAATTGTGCTTTCTTTCATCTCATTTTACCTCATTTTCCCTTGTCCATTTCTATCCTAGACCCAATTGATCAATGAATATGGTTAAAATTACTTTTAGAATGATTTACATGACTGACTTGCTAAGTTTTGTGATTTTTGCCATTGTAAAGCATTTTGACCGGAACTAGCTGCAGAATGCAGACATTCCATAGCTAACCGGTGATTCTGCAGTTGTCTTCACGTTTGGTTATTTTCCAGGTGGCCTCTTGAGAAAAACCGCATATGGGCATAATCCACGTCATGTCTACATGGTTCTTTGTTCTCATGGAGGAAGAAACGAATTCTGGGTATGGTTTTGGAATGAGGGAACACATTTAGGAAAGCAGAATTCTATTAGGACTGTCTCAGTCCAGATGTCTTTTTCCTCTCCACGCAGCCACTTAAAGAGTCCTAATGTGATTCTGATAAGGAAAGACAGTGTTCCTGAATTGTTGCAAGTATTGTTATGTGCATTTGCTATATAAACACTTGAGAAACCGATATTTGATGTTAGATTTTATGCTAGATTTTATTTAGATTCTGTGCTACATTTCTGAAGACGCAGAGTGTTATGTTCAAGTTATTTCATCTTTAATGAAGCAGACAGAGTTGTTTTGAAGGCGTTGATTTAATTTGGAGTTGAATTTCGTCAGGTGGTAGAGGACCCCTGCCTCTTGCACATATTTTATTTGCGTAAATTAGATAATTATTCTAGCTGCCATTACGTTTTAGAAGTTGAATTCGTAGTTGTTTTAATTAGCTACTATAGTTATACTCATTCTAACTCTTCCACAAGAAGAAGCTCTTCCAATAAATTATAATGATGAATGGGAAATGGCTATAGTATTGTAGGATTTGGAGTTGAATTCGTAGTTGTTTTAATTAGCTACTGTAGTTATACTCATTCTAACTCTTCCACAAGAAGAAGCTCTTCCAAAAGATTATAATGATGAATGGGAAATGGTTATAGTACTATAGGATTTAGTTGTAGTTTTTTTGTTGTTCATCATCACAGTTACACTTGTTCCAATCACTCTTCCACAAGAAGAAACTCTTCCAACAAATTCTTAAAGAGTCCAAGACATGACCGTGATAATGAATGATTTAGTTGTGTGTTTGTACTAAGTATCATCTCTGTTCCTGCTCTTAAACGCTTGCCCAAAACATCATAATGATGAGTAGGATATGGATATGATATCTTAGTTTTTCATTGCTTTCAGCCTTTTATATTTTCATTTGCACTCAATTACACAGTCAGAATTGTTCTAGCTCTTCCAAAAGAAGGAATTCTTCCAAAATATCAATAATGATGGACAAATAGACTGTATAATTTCATAGAGTAATGCATGATAGCTTAGTTAGGATGCTCCAGAGTTTAATTGCACTTAACTCATGTTCAGTTACTTTGTTTTGAGTTTGATGATGACTTCTAGTTCAGCATTGTTTTAAGATTAGTGGCATCTTAAGTTCATTCTTAGATTAACCCATTGCACTTGCACTTCACATTCAGAATGTCATCCATTGCACAATAGATTACTTCAGTTGTTAGGATTAACAAAACAGCCTTCATTATTCACAAACCTCTTCTTGTTCTAAAATCCATAATTGATCTATAACCATATGAACAGAAGACAACATCATTTTAAGGCCTGAAGTACCTCTGCAATTTCCTCATCATTTCATAAACAGAGCTCTCCCTCAAAAGACTACTTTGAAAAAGAAATCAATAACTCTTGAGTAAAGGTTTTGTGACATTCAATTAAATTGCAGAATAGAGTTAGGAATTAGCTTTAAAGTAGAAAATTTTATGATGATATCAATGTTTTACTCCAAACATACTTCAACAAATCTCTAATCAAGGACAAGATGTTGCATCATTATAAGTTAGTTGTTTAAACTGTTTAGTTAGGAAGATTTGCATACTTAGTTGACCATGTTTCAAGCTCTCTCTCAAATGCCTTTGATGAAAGAATTTGACAAGTTTAGTTTGTGTTTTGAATCATTTGCTTAAAAGTCATTATCAAGCTTTGTTTCTGATTGGTCTAGATTTGATTCTGTTTTTAGTATTCCAATTGCATTTGTCATTTGTCATCTATCAATTAGGATCCACTCTGTTTTTAATCATCAGCTCATTTCCATTAGCTTTCTAGGCATTTTCCTTGTGAACACAAAACCACCAAAAGACCAAAAACATCATAAATCATCACAAAAGACCAAAAACATCACAAAACACTACACACAACGCATTAGGAAACAAACACCTAGGTACATACAGTACACTTCACTTCAGCAGTTTATAAATCTTGGTTGACAATTAAATGAGTTCAATTTAGGAGACTAGATTGAGACCAAACATTTTGGCGCCATTGCCGGGGAAGTGAAAACTAGGTAACCTTTGTTTCTTAGCATCCAAAAACAATTTTATGCGTAGGGATAGAGATTCGGGACAAGTCTTATAGCAGCGGAAAGCAGTTGGGAATTTCTAGAACACACCATTTCAGCTGATCGGAGTTAGTACACCTTAACTCAAGCAATCTTCATCTTTCTTCTGATCCTGGGACTTCTGAGTCTAAGGTCTACTATGATAAGAAAACCACAGCCAAACCACCCCAGACACCATAGAAGAAGATCTAAAGACTCCTAGTAGGAATACAAAACTTTCCACTTCCACAGGAGAGTCAACCATGGCAGAAGAAGGAGGGGGAGGAGTTTTTAATGGAGAACACACATTATTTGGAGGTAGAGGTAGAGGTAGAGGAGAAGGAGGAAGAGGAGAAGGAGGTAGAGGTGCAGATGGAGGAAGAGGTAGAATAGGAAGCTCTTTTGGGTTCCTTATACTTGATGAAGAAACCAATACAACCATGAAAAACATTACCTAAATACATTAGCTTCATAAAGCTTAAGCGAAAATCAAAGCTTAAGGTCATTTAGTCTTGTACAAATTTCCTGACTACTAACAAGATGTCTGCTAGAAATGCAGCCTTCGACTTTGAAGGCATTAAGTGAGGTCTAGATCAAATATTGATTCTATTAGAACATGGGAAGACATGAAACAAGCATTTCTAGAAAGATACTTGGATTATTGTATGCCGGTTAATCATAAGGAAGAAGTGTTCAAGATGTTACAAAAAGAAGATGAAAACTTAGAAGATTTGTTGGAAAGATTTAAGTACAACATCAAAAGGGCAAAAATGGAAAATCTAGATCAAGACACCTTAAAAGCTCTTTTGTTGAAAACAATTAGGGATGAATGGTTGGATATTCTTAACATGATGGGAAAAGGGGATATATCACAACTCACATTACCTGAAATATCTGAGTTATGTATCAACCTTTCCAGAGGGAAATCTAAAACTGTCAAAGGTCCAAGAGATTTCGCTCTTGCAAGGGCAAGTAAATCTGCTTCTGGGACAGTAAGTAGATCAGAAATAGGACATATGCTTGATGATTTTAAATCTGACATCTTAGGGAGTCTTAGTGAACAAATAGACACCCTCGAGATACAAAACAAGCAAAAGGCTGAATCTGATGCCTTGGCAATCTTTTGTCCCAAATGTAGGAAGAAACATGCCTTGAGAGAGTGTCCTTTAGATGTAAAAGCTGTAGAAACCTGTGTTATTTGTTCTGAGAAACATGAGACCAAGAATTGTCCTTCTCTTCCTGGTCTCAAGGCTGTTTTTCAGGAAGAAACTCCTACAGATTCCACAGAATCTCTTAACTTTGTATCTAAAAGACCTTGGCAGGGATCTCAGACACAAGGATTCCATGATCAAATGTATAATCAACCTCCACCTTGGGTTGGAATTTGTGACGACCTTGGTGGAATTAAATAAATCAATCACAGGCTGGGGATCTTAAGTCCCTGTGGTCCTTCTCCACTATTGCAGTGTCCTTGTTCTCCACTCACACCATGCTCATTTTTGTCCTCCAAATCCTCAACAAAATTTTCCTCCAAATCCTCCACAAAATTTCAACAAAATCCTCAACAACACTATAGAACCAACAATCACATAAAATCAACATCCCCTTCCATTACCATTCCCTCAAAAATCCAATCAGTACAAATCATGTTACTAAGCCCCAATAGCAGAATTATGAATACATGCATGATGAAGGTCAGGTTTCCAACTTGACATTATCCCTCTAGACCGTGATGTTTCATTACGAGTGGAAGGATGTGAAAAGAGAGCATGCAGCTGAACATAAAATAGTGGGGGAAACAAACTCTGGATTAATAAAAGTTCCGAGGAGAATACACAACATCTTAATTAAAACATTGAAAAACTAAAACAAAAGGATCCAATAAATCCAACTCCTGTATTAGAGCAACCATCCACATCTACTTCTATACCTCCCTTTCCGGAAAGATTAAAAATTGATAGAGGTGTAGAAAAACAGATCATGGTACCTAATTATGATTTCTTAGATGAATTGAGAAATGTTTGCATTAAAATTCCATTATTGCAAGCCATCAAGGAAATCCCAATTTTAGCCAAAATAATAAAGGAGTTGAGTATGAAGACAACAAAGAAAAGAATAAGAGAAACCAAGAAAATTCAACTGGTAGGACAAATAGCAGACATTATGATGGGTAAGACTACTATTCCAAAGTACCTTGACCCAGGAAATCCAGTTGTCAAAATTCACATCAATGGAATTGAAATTCAAAACACTACTCATTAGTTAAGATGTGATAAAGATCATGAGTAAACCCAAATCATAGACAAAATGAAACTTCATCACCTCTTTACCTTTTCTTACAATTATGTAATCGTCTGTGATGGACAGATTTATGTAGAAGACATTCCAGTGTCCCTAGATTCTTGGGAGTACCCTGTGGATTTCATGATCCTAACTCCTAAGAATAATCTAGGAGGCCATCTTGTTATACTAGGAAGACCTTGGTTGGCTACAGCTGATGCTTTTATTAGTTTTAGGTCCGGTGATATGTATATCTCTGATGGTAGTTCAACTAAGAAATTCACTTTATATCCTCCAGCTAGGACAATTACAGATCTAGATGACACTCAATGGATGGAGGATGAAGAAGATTTACAACCTCTCTTCACAATTTCAGAAATTAGTGAAGATAATCAAATTCTGAATACTCTAGAAAAATTTGAATCCTCTCCAGAACACAAACATGAATCATTTCAAGAGGGATCCAATATTGAGTTTTTGTCATCTAGGCAGATGTCTCTTTATTCTATGGACAAATTTGGCAGCTCTACAAGTGAAATTTTTCCAGGCAAAACTTTGAATATAAACAAGAACCTAGAAAAATCTCAACAATAAGAGTTAGTCAAAGTATTACAGAGACATTCTTCTGCATATGCATGGGAATACACTGACATGAAAGGGATAAATCCCAAGACTTGTACTCATCACATCTATATAGAGGCAAATTGCAAACCAATCAGACAGCCTCAAAGACGGATGATTCCAAATCTTAGGGAAATTGTCAAGGAAGAATTGCAAAAATTGTTAAATGTTAATTTCATCTATCCTATTTCAGATAGTCAGTGGGTTTCTCCTTTGGTGATTGTGCCAAAGAAAAATGGAAAATGGAGGGTGTGTGTTGACTACGGCCAGATACTTGGACTCCAAAGACCAGCCACACCACTACCTTTCATAGATCAAGTATTAGATACATTAGCTGGCAAAAAGTACTTCTCATTTTTAGATGGGTTTAGTGGTTATAATCAAATCCAAGTAGCACTGGAAGATCAAGACAAAACCACATTTACCTGTCCTTGGGGTACCTATTCTTACCGAGTATTGCCATTTGGATTATGCAATGCACACACGCTGTCCAAGAGACGTGTGCAAAATTTTCGGGTCTAATACATGACTGTGTAGAGGTGTACATGGATGACTTCACAGTTTATGGGAATACATTTGAAGAGGCTTTAGAAAACTTGGAAAAATTCTTAAAAAGATGTCAAGAAGCAAACCTTTCACTTAGTCATGAAAAATGTTTTATGATGTTTACTGAAGGTATTGTTTTAGGGCACCACATTTCAGGGGATGGGATTAGAGTTGATGAGGTAAAAGTTGAAGTCATTTCTAACCTATCCATTCCAAGTTTTCAAAGAGATGTTAGAAGTTTCACGGATTCACGAGTGTTATCGGTTGATTCTTAAATAACATCTATCTTCAAGTCTCACACTCACCAAAGATTGTGAATTCAAACGGACTTCTGATTGCCAGTTAGCTTTTGAAACCCTGAAAACCAAAATTTCTGAAGCACCTATTTTAAGGGGACCTAACTGGAAGTTACCTTTTCATATCTCAACAGATGCTTCTGATACAACTCTAGGAGCAGTATTGGGACAAAAAGACCTGATTCCTTATGCCATCTACTATACCAGTAAAAATTTGACTCCTGCAGAGTTAAACTATACTGTAACTGAAAAAGAGTTTTTAACTGTTGTTCATGCCATAAACAAATTCAGACACTATATAACAGGCTATGAAAATTTTGTTCACACTGATCATTCTGCAATTAGATACTTAATGAACAAATCAATTACCAATGGCAGAGTCATAAGATGGTTGTTACCTCTTTTGAAGTTCGCATTGCTATTCTAGATAAACACAGAAGAAGCAAAACATTTATGGTAGATTTCACAGCTAGAATTAAAATATCTAAAGATGACACTCCGGTTGAAGATCAATTTCCTGATGAATATCTTTTTGCAATCTCTACTCAAACTCCATGGTTTGCTGATATTGCTAATTATTTAGTTTCAGGAAAATTTCCTTCAATTATGAATGCAAGGGATAAAAGAAAAAATCATTAATGATAGTGCAAATTATTCATGGGTCGCTAATGAGTTGTACAAGACAGGTCCAGATTTGATCATAAGAAGGTGTGTTCGTGAAGATGAGATGCCTGAGATTCTCAAGGCATGTCATGATGAACCTTGTGGCGGACACTTTGCAGATAAGAGGACAGCCTATAAAATCCTTAATTTAGGATATTATTGGCCATATTTGTTTAAAGATGCTAAGGAGTATGTCAAAAGGTGTGACAGTTGCCAAAGGGTAGGGAAACCTTCTCCTTCAGGTGAGATGCCATTACAACCTCAGGTACACATTGAACCTTTTGAAAAATGGGCCTTGGATTTTGTCGGACCTATTAGTCCTCCATCAAGACAAAAGAAATACATATTAGTTTGCACTGATTATGTTACTAAGTGGGTAGAAGCTAAACCATTACTTGTTGCTAATGAATCATCTGTAGTTAATTTTCTTTTTGAGGATATTTTTACTCGTTTTGGTGTCCCAAGGGAAATTTTTACAGATCAAGGAGCTCAATTTACATCAAGGCTAGTGGAGCAAATAATGGAGAAGTACAAGATCAGACATAGAAAATCTACTCCTTATCATCCACAAGCAAATGGTCAAGTGGAATCTACTAATAAAGTCATTGAAGGAATCCTAACAAAGACTGTTCATTTACATAGAAGAGATTGGGTAGATAGGCTTCCTTAAGCCTTGTGGGCCTATAGAACTACATGGAGAAACACAACAGGCCATACTCCTTATGAGCTTGTTTATGGAAAGCAAGTTTTGTTTCCCATAGAGTTCCAAATTCAAACCTTCAAGATGGCAGTTTAGCTAGGACTTGATCTAACGGAGGCACAAAAGCATAGACTGGAGCAAATTAATGAATTGGATGAGATCAGACAAGATGCAGTTCAGAAAACAAGTCTAGTCCAACAGCAAAGGGCTAGATGGCATGACAAGTACATCAAAGAGAAGAAATTCAAAGAGGGTGACTGGGATCTCTTGTTTGATTCAAAATTCAAGGATTTTCAAGGTAAATTTCAGACACATTGGCTTGGGCCATATGAAATTGTTCGAATTTTTGATAATGGGGCAGTAAAAATCAGAATTATAGATGAAGAAGAGGTCACTTTTCTTGTGAATGGTCATAGACTGAAGCTATACCACAAGCCACTCTCAAGAGAAGAGTTTGTCAAGAAGTTCCAAGAAAGCAATGATGTGAAGTTAATGAAGAAGAGTCTCTCTTCTTCATCAACTTGATTAAATTTTCTGAAGCATTTCTTTAAAAAAAATAAAAAATAAAATAAAGGTATAAACATGAAAACCAATCATTGATTGGCATGTTTATACAGAAAATATAGGGTGAAAATCAGAGTCTCTCTGACACTCTAACTTTTCCCATTTTTGTTTTTACAAGCAGCTGTTACAAAAATCATAAGTTCAGATCCATAGTGCTTATGATTCATCTCATTTCATTTCACTCCATTCATTTATCCATCCATACTCCATTTCATCCATCATTCATATTTCACTCCATTCCACATTTCATTCATCTCATTCCATCCTCCATCCATTTCATTTTCATGTCAAAATACAAAATTTGATGTCTTGCTGTAAGTGAATAAAACATGTCATGAATTGCAGTACAGTTCTTATGTTCTTTCACTCCATTTCATAAACTGAATCCATTCCATTTCATCACCCACTTCATACATATCCTAATCCATCATCCATCTTCATTCATAACATATAACATTTCACCCATATTCCAAAAACACTCCATTTTATGATTAAAATGCTCTACAGGAACATTCTGCAGCTCAGTAGACATTCTACAGCTGATCAGCCTTTCTGCAGCCAGACAGTCTTTCCGCAGCTACAAACCCTGAAGGCATCAATTAGCAGACATTAGATTTGCAACAAAGTGACCCAGTGTATCCATGAATCAAAAGCATCAAAGAAGGATAATGAAGACTCTTCCAAAGGTGAACAAGAAGACAAAGACTACAAAAATCAAATGAAAGGCAGATGTAACAAGTTTAAATTATAATGGAATTTCATAAAATTTTAGCATAGTTTTAGTTATGGATTGTTCGAAAAGGTTGTTTTAATTATTTTTATTGATCAAGACCAATAAACCCTCCACAGACTTTGGATTAAAATCTCCCATTTCAAATTTCATGCCCGATATCATTTAAGCGGTTAAAATGGTCGAGGTATTTGAATTCTTCACGTCTCTTAACCAAATCATTCAATGATGATTCTCTTTGCCGTTGTAAAAATCTCCGCCGTCTCTTCAATAATTAATTCATTCCCTCCACCTCACTCCACTACTTCATTCCGTGACCACTGCCATCACTCCATTCTGTAGCCGGCATTTCATTCCGTAGACAGAGATATTTTTAACATCGAAAGCAGAGCAAAAGGATATTAGTTTGAATAGAATTAAGCATTATCATTGTAAACACAGAGAAGAGCAAAAGGGTAAATTCATAGGTATAGCAGCGTGAGGATTTGAAGCCATTTGATTCCGTGGGCAGACAAAGTATCACTGTGGGCAGAAATTGAGACTATCACTGTAAATGCAGAGGTATAGTCGTGTTGAAGTTGAAACTATTTGCTACCAAAAGACAGAGGTATAATAGTGTGGAGTCTAAAATCTTTTGTCACTAGGAGACAGGAGTATAACAGTGAAGCATTTGAAGTCATTTGTCATCGGGAGACAGAGGTATTGCAGTGAAGAATTTGAAGCCATTAGCCACTGTCTATCAGAGACATATCAGCTCGAAATTTGAAACTTCTTTCAATTGTCAACAGAGGTATATCATTTTGAAATTTGAAGACATTTGTCACTTTCAATCAGAGGTATGTCATTTTGAAGTTTAAAGCCATTTTCATTAAGAGCTTGAAGCCATTTCAATTCGAAGGTGAAAGCTATTATTTTTGTGGGTAGAAGAGTGTTAATTTGAACATTGAAGAAGCAATCATGGGTTTTATTGTAAGAACAGAACTAGTGGGTTCAAAATACTTAGAAGGCTACCCTCAATGCAAAGAAATGTTACAACAGATAGGATGGCTTCAATTTTTGGAGAAATTTAATGGCTTCCACAAGGAAGTCACTAAAACATTTGCAAGATCATTTCAAGGAACTGAAGTTGAAGTGGGAGATGTCAAGTTCACTGTCACTGAAGTTTTCATTGCAGAAGCTACAGGGTTGCTCAGAAATGGAGAGAGATGGTTCAAAAATAGAGAATTCCACAATGAATCCTGGAAGCAAATTTTAAGATCACCAGGTATGGATGTCACTGTCTTTAAGAAAGGAATTCCCAGTTCTGCATTGAAAAATAAATGGAGAAACATACTACTTCTTCTGCAAAAATTTATTACATGTGAGGGTAGATATGGAACATTTTATGTCTACCACATTAGACTGATAATGCATTTTCTGGGGGAAGACTTAAACATACCATATTTCTTGCTTCAAAGTCTGAAGAAGATGGCTTCCTGTGTTCAAAGAAGGGTTCAATTTTTAGAGACAACCCTATATCATCATGGTTTGGTCAAAATTTTGATTGAACATCATCTAGCTAAAACAAATGATACATGGGACGATTTCTTGATAAGAAATCATTTTGAAGAGCCAAAAGAACCCTCACCAGAACCACAGCCTACAAGAAGAAGTAGAAAATGGAGGGCTTCAGAAGTTGAAATTGACAAAACAGTCCAAGAGAGCAGTGAGGAAATCATTTTAGAAAAGTTGACTCAAATCAAGAGACAGCTTAAGGAAGAAAAGGTAATCAAGAAATCTGCCATGGAGAAAGGAGAGGGATCTTCTCAGCCTAGAAGAAGCCACAGACTAAAGGGGAAACTGAAGGAAACACTAATCAAACAAACAGCGGTAATCAATATAGAAGATGAAGAAACATCCATTGAAGAGGATGTTGAAGAGGATTTTTATGAAGGAACCCCTGAAATTGACCCTGCTCAACAGGAAATTTATGACTGTGGAAACTTTGGAGAGGAGAGCTTCAGAAAGCAGAGAGAGAACCCCCAGTCCTCCACTGTCTGAAATAGATATATTAAGAAGGGATAGGTATGAGTTGGAATTATTGAATAGACACATCAAAAATGAGAATGAAATTCTCAAGGATCAAGTCAAGCTCAAAACTGATATGAACTCAACCTTATCCCTCCATATAAACAAAGTGGAAAAGACCAATGAGAAGTTGAAGAAAAGGAACAAGAATCTAATCAGGGCACTCACCAACCTAAGGTTCAAACTTGTTATCAGAAAACCCAGAAGATCTCTAGCTTCCAGACAAAGGAGAAGGAGAGGATTAGATGTTCTTAAAGAAGCCTCTGAGTTCATAGGATAATTTGCATGAGGACATGCAAAGAGACAACAGTGGGGGTATGTTGAGCCTCAAAATTGTGCTTTCTTTCATCTCATTTTACCTCATTTTCCCTTGTCCATTGCTATCCTAGACCCAATTGATCAATGAATATAGTTAAAATTACTTCTAGAATGATTTACATGACTGACTTGCTAAGTTTTATGATTTTTTCCATTGTAAAGCATTTTGACCAGAACTAGCTGTAGAATGCAGACATTTCGTAGCTAACCGGCGATTCTGCAGCTGTCTTCATGTTTGGGTATGTTCCAGGTGGCCTCTTGAGAAAAACCGCATATGGGCATAATCTACGTCATGTCTACATGGTTCGTTGCTCATTATGGAGGAAGAAACGAATTCTGGGTACGGTTTTGGAACGTGGGAACACATTTAGGAAAGCAGACTTTTATTAGGACTGTCTCAGTCCAGATGTCTTTTTCCTCTTCACGCAGCCACTTCAAGAGTCCTAGTGTGATTCCGATAAGGAAAGACAATGTTCCTGAATTGTTGCAAGTCTTGTTATGTGCATTTGCTATATAAACACTTGAGAAACCGAGATTTGATGTTAGATTTTATGCTAGATTTTATTTAGATTCTGTGCTACATTTCTGAAGACGCAGAGTGTTATGTTCAAGTTATTTCATCTTTAATGAAAAAGACAGAGTTGTTTTGAAGGCGTTGATTTAATTTGGAGTTGAATTCCGTCAGGTGGTAGAGGGCCCCTGCCTCTTGCACGGATTTTATTTGCGTAAATTAGATAAGTATTCTAGCTGCCTTTACGTTTTTAGAGTTGAATTCATAGTTGTTTTAATTAACTACTGTAATAATCTTCATTCTAACTCTTCCACAAGAAGAAGCTCTTCCAAAAGATTATAATGATGAATGGAAAATGGCTGTAGTACTGTAGGATTTGATGTTGAATTCGTAGTTGTTTTAATTAGCTACTGTAGTTATACTCATTCTGATTCTTCCACAAGAAGAAGCTCTTCCAAAATATTATAATGATGAATGGGAAATGGCTATAGTACTGTAGGATTTAGTTGTAGTTTTTGTTGTTCATCATCACAGTTACACTTGTTCCAATCACTCTTCCACAAGAAGAAACTCTTCCAACAAATTCTTAAAGAGTCCAAGACATTACCGTGATAATGAATGATTTAGTTGTGTGTTTGTACTAAGTATCATCTATGTTCTTGCTCTTAAACGCTTGCCCAAAACATCATAATGACGAGTAGGATATGGATATGATATCTTAGTTTTTCATTGCTTTCAGTCCTTTATATTTGCATTTGCACTCAATTACACAGTCAGAATTGTTCTAGCTCTTCCAAAAGAAGGAATTCTTCCAAAATATCAATAATGATGGACAAATAGACTGTATAATTTCATAGAGTAATGCATGGTAGCTTAGTTAGGATGCTCCGGAGTTTAATTGCATTTAACTCATGTTCAGTTACTTTGTTTTGAGTTTGATGATGACTTTTAGTTCAGCATTGTTTTAGATTAGTGGCATCTTAAGTTCATTCTTAGATTAACTCATTGCCCTTGCACTTCACATTCAGATTGTCATCCACTGCACAATAGATTACTTCAGTTGTTAAGATTAACAAAACAACCTTCATTATTTACAAGCATCTTCTTGTTCTAAAATCTACAATTGATCCATAATCATAAGAACATAAGACAACATCATTTTAAGGCCTGAAGTACCTCTGCAATTTCCTTATCATTTCATAAACAGAGCCCTCCCTCAAAAGACTACTTTGAAAAGAAATCAATAACTCTTGAGTAAAGGTTTTGTGACATTCAATTGAATTGCAGAATAGAGTTAGGAATTAGCTTTAGAATAGAAAATCTTATGATGATATCAATATTTTACTCCAAACATACTTCAACAAATCTTTAATCAAGGACAAGATGTTGCATCATTATAAGTTAGTTGTTTAAACTGTTTACTTGAGAAAATTTGCATGCTTAGTTGATCATGTTTCAAGCTCTCTCTCAAATGCCTTTGATGAAAGAATTTGACAAGTTTAGTTTGTGTTTTGAATCATTTGCTTAAAAGTCATTATCAAGCTTTGTTTCTGATTGGTCTAGATTTGATTCTGTTTTTAGTATTCCAATTGCATTTGTCATTTGTCATCCATCAATTAGGATCCACTCTGTTTTTAATCATCAGCTCATTTCCATTAGCTTTCTAGGCATTTTCCTTGTGAACATAAAAGCACCAAAAGACCAAAAACATCATAAATCATCACAAAAGACCAAAAACATCACAAAACACTACACACAACGCATTAGGAAACAAACACCTAGGTACATACAGTACACTTCACTTCAGCAGTTTACAAATCCTGGTTGACAATTAAATGAGCTCAATTTAGGAGACTAGATTGAGACCAAACAACTATCTCAGGAGGATTTGGATCAGGATGGCTCCTAGTGTGAATTATTTTAGAAGCCACTATGATATGTTTTCAAACCTAACTAAACAAGAAAATTTTAACTAAATATGACAATCTTTAGGAGGCTACCTAATCTTTAAAATAAGAAAACTTTAATCCTTAAATTCTTCTGACTGAGTTTGTATGATGTTATGAGAGTAATGGGTTTCCTAGTGGAGTCTTAAGGTCTGTTTAGGATTGTGGAGTCACCAGGTGGAAATTTTTAGCTCTTTTGGAGGTAAAATGTTTTATGGTTCACCACCACGTTTATTTGAATACCAATCTGAAATGTTTTTGGGTTTTTCTGAGTTTTTTTCAGTCCTATGGTTTCTAAGAGTGTCCTAAATCTGTTTCAACACTTAGCTACGGTGATGAGACAAATAAATTTTACTCTTATGGCTAAGCTAGCTGATTCCTCCAAGGTTTGATAAGCTCTTAAGAGAATCCTAGGGGTTCCTTAGTTTGTCATTGATTCAAATATTTTTTATCATGATAACCATTGCTTTGGTAGTGCTTAAAGAGAGTTGCTTATACTGCACTGAAAAATGTTCTTTAATTAAGGGTATTCTTGAGGTCTTAAGGGTATCTAAGATGAAATTCACTCAGAAGTTCCCCAGCGGAGTCACCAGAATGTTAGCTCCCTGTAATTCTAGCAGATTGGCAAGACTAAAACTACAGAGGCAACATATGAACCACTTTGGGATTCTAAGATCTAGCCCTCCTAAATCTAGAGAGGGATCTCTCTATAAGTGCAAATATTGATGTATCTTTACGTCTTGAAATGTGATATCAGGCTAGTTATCAAGAACAAGGTTTTGGTTGTTTTGGTTGGGCAAAGATAAATGAATATGTAAGAATTCTAAATGAAGGGTGAAGGTGTATTGAAGTGAAAGATTGATTCAGCTAACAAGATAGGCAAGAAGCAGCTTCAATCCATTGGGCTATGGATTCATAGTAGGATTTTAATTGGAACAACAAGTTTCAAGAGTGGTCCATGGGGCAAGTCATCTATGTATAAGGATCTTTTTAAAGTTGATTTTATGGAATGGAATGAAACAATAAGAAGGGGAAACAAACAAATGAAGAACAAAGAGCAACCTAAGATCAAGTAAGTATTTTGAAACTATCCTGCTTTTGGCATACACTTGAGAAAGACATAAAAGTTATCTAAGATCAGGTAAGCACTTTGAAACTAGCCTGCTTTCGATGCACTCTCAATAGAAAACATTTAAAACAGAAATAGAATAGCTTAAGATCAAGTAAGGACTTTGAACCTATCCTTATTTCAGCATATTCAAAGGGAAACTTTTCAAAGCAACTGTTGGAGAAGAAAACTAGAGGATAGGGCTAACCATAGACTTCCCTAGTTCATTCTTTAATTATTAAATTTATCAATACAACACTTAAGATAAAAAAAGAATAGTCTAAGATCAAGTGATGACTTTGAACCTAGCCTGCTTTCAACATACTCTTAGGGAAACTTTCAGACAACCTTTGGAGATAAAACTAGAGGACAAGGCTAACCATAGACCTCCCTAGTTCAACTTTACTTAGCAGACACTAAAAATAACATTCAAGAAATTTTTTTAAAATCTAGACAGTAAGAGAAGGGAATGCCAACATCTTGACTGCTTGGACAGTATTCAATCATTCTTAAATAACACAATTGGAAGAAAACATTCAGATAAAGCTTGTCAGTGAGAGCAGGGTACCTTGTACAGTAAATCCTATCTCTATAATTGTTGTTCTTTATCAGAGAAGATGGACAGAATGAAAACAGAAATAAAATGACAAGTTACAATAAGAAAAACATCACCGTTGACATAGAACGGGATCCCATAAATCATCTTGTATTTGATGCTTCAAACCAGTTACAATCATCAAGTCCAATGGGTCTCTACAGCTTTAAACTTCTCATCTCAACTTAGGTATCTTCAATTAAAAACGGAGCTTACAACAGCTTCAGAAAACTATTTACATGCAACGGATATTCAGATACCAACCTTTGTTTCATCTTCTACAGAGGTATTTATAGAAGAAATGAGGAGGTGGGATGTAAAATCAGATCTTTAGGCTCAATTAATACAATTAATGCTTCTCGGCCTTTGAAGGGCTTAATGGAGAATTTTTTATGATATTTCCTTTGTATTAATTGATTTTCATTAAGTTATTGAGCTACTTAGGAGAATTTGTTGACTTTAAGGCTCTTTTTGATCTTGTTAATAACTTTTGCTAATAGTTGTAATAAGTTGCTTTGATTTGAAATAACTGTTCAGCTGTATTGAGGCAAATATCTTCTATTCAGCAATAACTATGCCTCCTTTTATTGTTGCAAGGCTGTAGGTGGCTTTGGTAGCTGGAGAGGATTCAATTAGCCTATGATGTGGCAGTGGAGGCTTCTTGGATTGATAGAATTCTTTATGTTTCCCTAAAACACCTTTAATTCACTTGAGTTCTGTGTTTTAGGACAGATTAGGCTTAATCTGTGTCTTCTGGTCTTCATGCTTTCTTTCACTGTAGATTAGGCTTTTGATTTCCTATTTTAATCCCTTAAAATTGTGTTAAAACCTTTAAACATTTATTTCAGCTTTGATTTTATCCCTGGACACTGATACTCTTTGTCTGTGGAGTTCGTTGTGTTTTTATGTTGCGCAAGCACTACAGAGGGTTTTATAATGTTGCCATTGTTCATAAGGCACTGGTAAATCATGATGTGAAACCCTGTGTAATGATCTCCTTGAAGGATAAAGGTCTGGGGGATCGTCATCCCTGGCCTTTGATTTTCTTTTAAATTAATGGAAAAACCATTAAAACCTGCAAAAACAAGCAAAAAGTTATAAAAATCCTGCGTGCATGGGTAAAACTACTTTGGAGGCTTAGGTTGGATCACAGCCATTGGATGAAAGCATCCAACAGAGAGGATTTCTCGCTGGGATCAAAATGGGAGGCGGTGGACAAACAGTGGTGGAATTAAGTCAGAGCCGTTGATCTACAAAGATCAACGGTCAAGATTGATCGGGTTTATACAATGCAGAGGGGCAAAATTATAATGCAATGGAAGAAATTCCAAAGGAAAAGGTTGAAAACCTTTGGCAGAAGGGAAATGGGTTCGAATGACATTTGGGGTTTCAGAAAGACTCTGGGCCTTTGGATTAGATCAGCCAACATAGATCAACGGCAGAGATTCATTGATGAGGTCTCTTGGAAGAAGGTGGAGGGTGATAGTGTAATGGTTAAGTTAAACTGGGACCATTAGATCTCAGAGATCAACGCTGGAGATTAAAAATGAGGGAATGTAATGTAAATGGGGGAAAGGTGGTTTGGTGGAAAACCATAATGGTTTTCGCGCAGATCTGAAGTGGAAAGGCGGTATTGCCTTTTTGGATGGGATATGTGTTAGAGCTTGACACGTGGCTTTTTAAAACCACACATATCGCATAAAAATAAAACATTAACCTCCGGATTCGAAATCATGTGAAACCGCGTGCTAGCCGTCAGATCTGGGGCATCAAATCAGACGGTTGTGAAGAGAGCGCGATGGAGGTAAGATGCACGGGCAGAAAATGGTGGGCCGAGCAAAGGCGGTTTTAAACTGGGTCGTTGGATCAAGGAATGAATGGTCATGATTCATTGATGGGAAGGTAGGTCCCAAAGGAGTTGGGCCTACCAGGTCGAATATGGACTGTAGGATCAAAAATATTAACGTCTCAGATTTAATCTTGGGGTTAATGAAACAGAATATAAAGCAAGGGTTGGGCGGAGATCGGGTGATTTGGACCGTTGATCTGCAGAGATCAACGGTGGATATTTGATCGGAGGATCACAATCGGCGGGAGGAAAAAACAAGAGGTTAGTGGAATGCGCTGATACGATTAAGCGCAGGCTGTTGGATCAAGAAGAGATCAACAGTGGAGATTCAATCGGCGGGTGCAATGGCAAGGGCTTATGGCGGAGGGCAATTAAATCTGGGCCATCCGTTCTTGTGGATTCGACGGTCTAGATTGAATTGCAAGATTTCAATCAACGGGGAGAGAAGCATGGCATAAAGGAAATTTGGGATGCGATTGAATCAAAGCCGTCAATCTGAAAACTAGATCGACGGTCAAGAATGAACTGCGAAGGTCAAAGGTGGAGGGGTGGGTTTTGAACGAAGAGCGATACAGACCGTCGGATCTAGGCATGATATAGCAGATCAACGGTAGAGAAACAATCAGGCGGATCGCATTAGAAGAGGGAAGAAAAAAAAGAAAATAGGGTAAAATAAATATTTGTGATGCGATTTAACGATGTTCGTCAGATCAAGGAGTAGATCGATGGTCCATATTTGTGTTTAAAACCCATCATTGGGTTTTACTTAAACATAATGAAAGTCGGGTTTTTTACAAAATACAAAGGAGGAAAAGGTTTGGGGAAAGGTTTTTTAATGTTTTAGCGCCCGATTGTGGGGCTCGGGGTTATATGAAAAGACGAAAGGATCAAGGTTTTAAAAGAAAAGAGCCAATCGCATTGGAAATTATGAATGCAAAAGGAAAAAAGGAACATAGAATGCCCCGATTGCGATTAAGTGATGGGGGCTTAACTTTGGGTCACCGCTCTGGGTCTTATGCAGAAAAAGGAGCTGGGGGCTAAGCCCAAAGGGGCTTAAGGCCTTAGTTAAAAAATGGGGTTTTTAGGCCAAAATGACAGATTTTCAAGGATTTTTTGGCTTTCAGTAGAAGGGGAAAAAGGGTTTTTTAAGCCTCCAAAGGGAATTTTCAAAGGTTTGAAGGGAATTTTGGAGGAATGAAAGGTAAATGAAGAGTTTTATAAATGAAATGGAGAAGAAAAAGGAGAAGGGAAAATGGGGGAAAATGGAATTTTTCAGCAGTCTTTTCTTTTGGTAAACAGTAGATTTTTTCAGTGTTATGAGGGAAACAACAGTGAAGGTTTTCTGAAGGAAAAAGAGACATCATGAGACTTCAAGAACTAACAATTTTTAAATGAATTGTTTCTTGAAGGCTGAAAAATATTTAGCCACCATTTGGTATAACAAATTTTATAGGTGGCTAACAATACCGATGCCGCAAGGCACAACCGTACTATTCCAATTTCCTTTCTATCGAGAATCTCCCATTCTACGTCTGTCATAGCCGTTGGCTTCTTTGCTTTTCTGCTCAATGGTAGGTACAGATTTTTCTGATACAGATAATCTTCCATCTGCTTCTTCCACAGTGGGAAGTTTTTGGCCGTTAAATTTCCCGACCCTAAACTTACCATCTTCCGCCATTGCTCCCACTCGAACCAGGAACCCTTCTTTCCTGCGAGTTTATCAGCAAAATAGACCTTCGGCTCTGATACCAATTTTTAGAAAATTATATATTACAGAGCAATGAAACACATAAAATATGTGGAAAACACAAGCACAGAAAACACATAAAACCAGAGAGACACAGATATACGTGGTTCACCCAGTTTGGGCTACATCCACCCCGAATAGCCAATCCTTCCTTTCTATTATCCAGCAAAATGAAGAGACACAACCTATAGAAGATCTGCTGCAATTTCCTATTTTCTCTCTCAAAGTATCTCTATCTATTTCTTGCTGTGATAATACTCATACAATACACAGCCATAATACAATACCCTCATACAAAGCGAGGGGTTTCCTTCTAGGGAAAAAACCCTAAACTAAACATAACTTCTACCGTCAGATAATCTGCCTAATGAACGGCCCATATTGACTAGAAATTACTATACTTTTACAAGGAAAATTTACATTTTTTTTTAGCTTCAACGATGCTGCCCCCGAAACCCCCTCCAGGGGACCACTGGCCCCGAAACCCCCCAGCTGGGGGGGTCAGCCCCCCCTGGACCCCACAGTGGGGACTTGTCCCCCCTGCTGCAGGGGTGTACAGTTTTCCTAGGGTATACATCCAGCTAAAATAAGGATCTCTAAATCAGGATTAAAATTAGGCTCCACACCCAACACTCTCCAGATTGCATTGAAATATGACTTGATCTACACACATTCTGGTTATGTTTATACTGTCTTAGCTAATCTCCCTAGACTCGGTGGTGCCAAATCACCGAGGGCATCCCATGCCACCGATGGTATCATTGGAGCCCTTTCTCATCTGTATGATCACCCTCCCATGGGGTACGGTTTCCCTCAGGGAGGGGCAAAATCCTCCATCACTTTTCCCCCTCCCAGTAGCATGTATCTAGGATACGACATGCCTCCTCCTTTTGCCCAACCTCCTTATTATCTATATCCATAGCCTAGTGCTCCAACTCCTCCAGCATTAGCACCTCAGCCTCCCTCGCCTTCTCAACCTCCGCAACAGCAGCCACCACCCCCCAGGGTCAGGTGTATGCACAATGGGGTGTGACTAATCCTCCTACTTCCAAAAATAAGAGGAAAGGCAACCAAAACCAATTTTCCCCAGCTAATATAGGACCCAATCCCCAAGGTAATACACCTAACACTGCTAACCAGCAACAGGTCACTTAGCCCAAACAAGACAGGCATGTTCGCACAAACAAACATTGTTCTTTTTGTGGTGCCTATGGTCACTATACCCATGATTTTCCTCTTTTACCTCAGATGCGGCAGATGTGGGAAGCTCAAGCAGCATCCCGAGGATAGCAAGCCTCCCCTTTGGTTTCTCCCCATGCTGCACCTATCCAGCGGGTTGTGTTTACCAATCCTTTCCCCCAGCAAGGATTCGTGGCTACCCAACCCCCTAAAGGTCAAGCGGCCACTCAACCTCCTCCATCTGGTAACTCTGATTACCACATTCTCATGATGAACTCTGACCAACTCAATATTGCTAATCTCAACCTTAAGACTTGGTCTTGTCAGTACAAGAAGCCCCCCCCCCCGCTACTTCTGCCCCTGAGCCCCTTTCTTCAGGTCCCATAGAGCCTCTTTCAATACCCAATGGTCCTTTACAAATCCCTCAGCCTAAGGCACAGGTTCATACCAAGATCCCCAAGGGACCATTATGACAAAACGCTGCTTATGGTAAAGTTGCCCATTCGTATAGTATAGTAGATGATTTGGCCCAATCCCCTGCCACCATATCAACGTTGGAACTCCTCTGGTTGTGCCATTCATTACGAAAAGCTCTACTAACTTCCATGGGCACTGTGGATCCTTTAGATGAGCATTTGATTGTCTTCGATGTTGACCATTCAGAACATCCTCCCCTTCCTTCTTCCGTCGCCTTCCAAATCCCTGTCAAGATCCGGAATGCCAACGTCTCTCATTGTATCATTGACGAGGGGGAATTCACCTGTGTGATGTACGATTCGGTTTGGAAGCAACTTAGATCTCCTAAGTTAGCCCCTTCGACTATCACCCTCTGAGCATAGGATGGCCACTCTTCCCAACCCATAGGCTTTTTCTCCAATTGTCCTATTACTCTTGCGGGCAAGATTGTTTCTGTTGACATAGAATTCATTGATGATCCCTTAGACTACAACATTATATTGGGTCGTAGCTACACTTATGCGATGTTTTTTGTCCTATCTGCGGTTCACCATAAGATTTTATTTCCTCACAATGGAAATATTGTCACCATTGACCAGTTGACGTATTACGAACTGAAGTGTCAGACCTCCCTTGAGTCCATCATCTCTTTGGTGGCCAATAAACAAATATGCTAATCAGTGGTTGTCATTGATGTTAACCCAAGAAACACCAGGGGCTACCCTGATATTTCATGGGAATTTTGACCTACCAAATTAACATATTCTAGGTCAAGAATATTTTTTATGGTTTCTACTTGTCAAGATGTTTCCATTGATATATGGCACGCCACATAATTCTTTACGGTTTGAGAGATATTCATGTTTGAAGTTTGTAACCCCAGTTAGTGGGCTAAAAACCATGGGGTTGTGGCATGGGTCATTGAAAATTCAATAATTAATAATTTTTAAGCTCCTAAAATCCATCCCACATTCACTTGTTGAATTTCTTCTCAACCTAAGCATATATATAAATTGTGATCCTTATATCCTCCTCATGTAGGGATTTCGCTATGTGAACCGAGTCATCGTGGAATTTTCACTATAATGTTTTTTCTACGAAGGTTCAGAAGCTAAAAATTTTATGAGGCAAAGCCTAAGTCCTTAGGACACTCCTGTAAAAATTTCAGATCAAGAAGAAAAATATTTTCGGAGCTATGATCTATGGAAGTCAGTGTTTTTGCAGGCTCCTAAACTTAATCTAAAAGAAGTTACCTTGGGAAAATTGTCATAACTCTCTCTCTGCGTATCAGATTGGAATTACGTCAAAAAATTTGGATAGTGCATGGAATTTACTACTGGTTTTATCAATTTCAGAGCCGAATGAAGAAACAATGACACATGGCATACCATAAAAGTTTTCTCTAGTGAACCAGTCCATAATTAGGGAATTGTGAGAGATTGGGCATAACGCTCTCCTGAAGAATCCAAGTTGGGTTATACCTATGGCATTGGAAATAAGACTCAGAGGACTACTAAAGAACCGAAAATCATAGATTGGGGATATGAAATAACAGAGATACACCAGATTCAATATCGAGCTCCTAGAAGGCAAGAAAAACCTAGATCATGTGTTTTCAAGGGTTGTAAAGGGCCAGAATTTCTAGGGTAGAAAATAAAAGCAAGGTTCAAAAAAAGGTAGCATGACAAGAGCAGAAATCAAGGTGCATAATATCATCAAGAAGTTCACCACATGAAGTCTTCAAGTGGGCAGCACTGCATACAGTAATTGTAAAGGTATCATTGTACTAAGTCATTGTAAATGCATCATTCTAAAAATTGTACAAGTGTCTATTTGCCAAGAGTTGAAGAGGTATTGTCGGGAGGTCTAGGATCATCATTAGGTGGTTGTGTCATAGTTGGGGTTATGGTCTAGGGTTTCTTCTTCTTCTACATCATTCTATATCATTGTAAAGTGGACCATTTTCCATGGTATGATAGTCCATTATTGTTTTATTCTTCTATAGGGTGGTAGGGTGGTGCTAGGCTGGTGCATGAAGTCACCAATAGGTTCAAGCCTGTGAAAACTTCAGGGTGCTAGGATGGTGCTAGGGTGAGTTATATCTCATTGGGTGTTGGGGCATCCGTTCAGTTTACTACTGAAGAATCTCAGGCATTGGAGCATCCATCCAGTGGGAGCTAGAGAAGAATGATTTTCTAGATTCTAGGAATTTGGAGCTCTATTTTCAATTGGATTTGAATATTAAAGAATTATTAGAAAATCATTCAGGTGGTCTTTGTCCCGGAGAGCATTTCCACCTTAAAAACTGTGTGCACTTGTGTTCCTTTTGTTTACTTTTATCATTGTACAAGCACTGATAATAATTGAAGATTAAATAATGCTCTGAAAGATTAATAATAATACTAATTGAAAGGAATACTGATTCACCCCCCCCCCCCCCCCCCACAAGTATTTCCAACAATTGGTATCAGAGCTTGGTTCCTTCAATAACAGTTTAACAACTAGAAGGAGGTCATGGAGCATACCAAGAATGGTGCACCTCTGTTAAATGAAAATAATTATGCACTCTGGAAAGGAATAATGGAGGTCTATCTCTTGGATCAAGGTTACACAGTATGGGACACTGTTCAAAATGGATTTACATCAACCGCGAATGAACAAGGTAAGAATAATTTGGTAAATGATGCAAAATCAAAGAATATTATTATCAGTGGACTTATTGAATCTGCTTATCATAAGGTTTTGGGTTTTAAAACCACCAAAAATGTATGGGGCAAGCTCGAGAATATATATCCAGGTGACTCAAATGTGAAAGAATCAAAGCTTCAAGTCTACAGAGCAAAATTTGAGCAACTCGGAATGAAAGAAGATAACAACATTTTTGCATACTTCCAACACGTTGATGAAATAACCAACACTCTGGAAGGATTGGGAGAGCCTATTGACGAGAAGAATATTATACGAAATATTCTTAGAATGTTACCAGGGAGATTCAACCCAAAGGTATCGATCTTAGAATATAATGAAAATCTGGACAAACTCGGCAAAGAGGAATTACATGGAGTTCTCATAGCATATGAAATGAGACTTGATGAAGAAGAGGGTACTTTGAATATAGAAACTGCATTCACTACATCTAAGAAAAATAATAAGGAGAAAAAACCTTTAAAGGCACAGACCTAAACCTGCAAGTGTGAAGAAAAGGAAAATGATGAAGAAGGTCTCTCAGATCGAGAATATGCTTACTTTACGAGAAAACTAAAAATTAGTAAGGGAAAATTCAAGGGTAAACTTCCATTGATATGTTTCGACTATGGTGAGGTTGGGCATTTCACAGCAAAATGTCCGAACAGAAGTGATGGCAACTCAAAAGAAAAGAAATGCTTTAAGAAATTCAGCAAGAAAAGTAAAAATAAAGGATTCAAAAGGAACTTTCTCTCTAAATAAGATAGCTCATCATCCAGTGAAGACAATGACAATGAAAAAGAAGCCAATGAGAGAGTGTTGTTTATGGCCAAGCACATTAAACAAGAGGTATCAAACAACGAAGAAGAAGGGTTGACCATAGAAGAATTTTCTAAGGAGGCAATCAAGCTTATAAAAGAGCTCAAGGCTGAGAAGATTCATTCCAATACTCTTGAAGAACAAATTCAAGGTCTCAAAATTGAATTTTAAGAACACAAATGTATTGAAGAGGCACTTCAAAAGAAGTTGGAAGAAAGAAACCAAGAAAGGGAAGCATTAGAAGCCGAAGTAGTCTCGCTGTGTAAGGAAGTGAAGAAGGGAAACTTTTTCCAAAACTATGGCAAAAAATCAAGGGCATTGGAAGAGCCCATCAACAATCAACGATATTACAATGATAGAACTGGCCTTGGTTACAAAGAAGAAGAAGCGGGACCTTCTACAAAAAATTGCAATGAACCTATGAGATCTGACATGCATGTAGACTTCATTGGACAAGATTCGCAAGAACAGCTTTGGAAGACAATTCCTCGATAAAGATTTCCATCCAGGTACCAACAAATTTTTTATGGCTATTGTTATTCATGTGGAAAATTTGGTCATAAAGTTGTAGAATGTCTCATGTACCCTAGGAACCAATACAATTCCAGGAGATCTTTCAAATATGAACCTCCTAGGGCTGAACGAAACATCAATACATTTGAACATTTAATAAATAATATTGAAGGTTAAAAATATTGAAACTTTGGGCACATAGCCAGAGACTACAGACTTGAAAATCCTCCAAATGAATCTTTGAAGCCATAGATTGAACGAACAAACATGGAAGAAGAAGAGAACTGATAATTGTGCTCTCGCTCTCAAGGCTCAAAACAACAGAGATGTGTGGTATGTTGATAACGGTTGCTCAACGCATATGACTTGAGATAGAAAGGAATTTGTATCTCTGAAAGAGAAGAAGGATGGAACCGTGTCCTTTGGAAATAGTGGATCTTCAAATGTTATAGGATCAGGTACCATCACTCTCAAAATCAAAGATGCTCTAGCCAATAATTTTCTATTGGTTGAAAACATGAATCAAAATATGCTCAGTGTTGGACAAATATGTGATCAAGGACACACAATACTATTCAACTCCATAAAATGTGAAATCAGGAAAGGTAGGTATGGTGAAATTGTGGCTATAGCAAGTCAAGCTCCAAACAACATATATGTTATGGATGAAGAAACTAAAGCACATCTACTAGATAAAGAGGATGATATAATATTTTGTAGCAATGATGATTGACTAAGTAAGAACTTTGCTACAAATATGCAAAGTGATTTTGAGATGTATTTACTTGGTGAGCTGACATACTTCTTAGGTGTAATATTCCCATTTAGCCTCAAGCTAATTGGAATATTAAATTTTGATTTACTTTTCTGTTCATGAATAAATTTAGAAGGGAGGAACATAAAAACTCCTAAAATTAGTGAATAAATCAATGCCCCATGTGAACAAGGCTAAATCTGGGCTACTTCAATAAAAACACCTTTATGTGTGAAAGGGGTTGAGACTTTTGACTGGGTCAACAGGACCAAATCAACAACGTTGTCCAGATTCAATGAACCTCCTAGATGCACAACGCAGTTTTAGATGAAGGCCACACATGTGAAAGGAGCTAAATCATTGAGATGGTTTAGGGTTTTGCAAGATATCATTCTTATAAAAGGAAGGGTTTTGCAAGATATCATTCTTATAAAAGGAAGAGGAGGACAACAAGAGAGGGGTTGTTGATGACCATTATTTCTAAAGAATATGTATGTTTAGAAATTTCTCATTCTCTTGGCTTTTTAGCAGAGAATAGTGTTGTTTAGCACAAGGTTCTCCTGTTTAGGATCCTTCTCTTTCCTTGAGTAGCTCTTGGGAGAGAATTGTATTACTTTTCCACTATCAGGCTTAAGGCCAAGCTTCTCCTTTCAATTAAACTCAGATCCTATTGAGGGTTTGGTTGTCTTTGCAAGCTGCAGCAAGTGGAGGCTAGATCTATTCAGATCTAGGCCAATCTAGTGCCCCTTTTCAGTGGGAGAGGTTTCAATCCCATTGGCAAGAGTGTTTTGAATCATTTGAGCTTCATATCTACATCTTGGCATCATGCCAAACAATTCTTCAAGCCTACAGCGCAGTCCCTCTTCCAGTACTGCATTATCTGCAAAGAGGAAAGTTGCAGGGTGATTTGGCAAAGTTTGAGGAGTGATCTCTAGTGTTGGGGATTTTCCCTTCAATGTGGTGATCCATGGATTTCTGTTCTTATCCATGTAATATTCAGATTTGATATGAATAATATTGTATATGCTTTAGAAATTCTAAATATATTTGTAGATCTGCTGCATAGAATCTCAGATCTACTCCATGTGCTTCATGATTTGTTGAAATCCCCAAGGGGAATGTAAAGTAGAGACATTATAGTGTATGGATCTATCATGGATCTGAATTTTCATGCATTATTTTGCTCTAGATCTGATATGTAATTTATTGCTACAGTACACTCAATAAAATAACGTTTTCAAGCCTTTGCATTCAATTCTATGTGTTGCAACACCTCTTTTTGAGGGTTTATTTCAGTATAAGTCTTCTATTTTATGTTCTAAGACTCATGGGCTTTAATATAATTCTGATTTTCTGATTTATATGACATTATTGAGCCTCCATATTGGTTTATTTCTTCTACCTTGCTGAACTGCATTATTTCTGAAGCGGTGTTATTTAATCTTGTTGCAGTCCCATTCTGGGGCATTTTCCAAGATGTACTAAGTGTGGAAGACCTATTTAACCCACCTAGAAGGATTTGTTTATTATATCCTCTTGGATTCAGTTCTTATATTGTTAGATATAAGGGATCCAAGAGTTGGTTTCCAATCCTGTAGCATACATTCCTGAAAAATGCATTTTTCAGGCATGCATTGCTAACCAGTCCTATTTTCGGATATTACAGTGGTATCGAAGCAAATTTCTTAGAACAGCCTGTGATTCCTTTGAAAAAGAGCCAATATGTATTTTCATGAAAATAAGAGACTAAAGAAGAAGTATGATTACGCTAAAGACACAAAATAAAAGGGTAAAACCCCTTTATCTGGAAGAATGAAAGGGAAAGAGTTCTCAAAAACTCTGTTCCAAAATCTGTATGAGCTTAAAGGAGAAATCAAAGAAATTAAGATGGAAATACATGAAGGTCCCTCAAGAAGATATTCACATGAAGAAAGCCCCAGTTCTTCATCTTATATGTGCAATCACTCAGCTACACAATCATATCCACAACGTTATTCGATGCCTAGCTTTACTAAAAGAGAGATGAAGGAAGAAGATGCACCAAAGGAGGATACTTTGAGTGATTATCTTCAGGAGTATGAATATAAATCCTATAAAATCAAGGAGAACTTGAGCTTCCAAGAGTTCTGCGAGCTCAAGGATGAAAGGAGATCTAGCAAGTACAATAGAAGAAGAAGAGGTAGATTCTTTCTGCCAAATTTTGATGGATCCTCCACATGCACAACCAAAGAATGGATAGATCAGCTCGACTCATATTTGGATCTACATCAAGTTTCAAAGGAATGAGCCCTTAAGATAGAAGCACTGCATCTTAAAGGTAAATCTTATGCTTGGTGGTTGTTTGAGTCTTTCTCATTAAAGAATGCAAACATATCTACTTATGCAAAGTTCACTAGGAGAATGGTGAAAATATTTGATGTAAAACAAGCTCAAAAATCTTTGATTGAGCTAGAAAAGCATGAGCATGCAAAACCTTTGCATGATTTGGAAAGATCTATTGTGAAAAATCCACTTCATATTTCTGTTGAAGGGGATAAAAACTTTTGTGATACCTTGTCAAAGGTAAGATCCCCATTGCATGAAGAGATCTCTTCTCAAAAGGGAATCATGGAGATTCCTCTTTCATAGGAAGACCTAGATTCAAGGTCTGCCATTGATAATGAGGCATTCTCAAACATTGATGAGAAGGAAGAGCAAGAGGGCAGTAACAACGTTGTCACTTCAGAAGAAGACCCATCACCACATGGGGATGGACATGACGCTATTGTTTCAAGGGAGAAAGATTTTGCATCTTTGCAAATGATTCCCAAGGGGGCATTTTGTGACATCATTATTGGGCAGTAATACCTTGTTTCAAGCAAGAGGAGGAAGGATGGATCAACATCCAATGATGAGGAGCATGTACCATTCTTTATTTCAAGGGGTTTATATTCATGAGAAGGAGACTAATATAGGCAGCAAGGAAAGAGACACATCAGTCCAACCATTCATACAGTCTACTTCAAATCTTGATGTCTCTTTACATGGAGGAATTCCACCAGGGAGACCCCCTAATGAGAAGAATAATAAAGTGTTCTCTCAACCTTGTGCAGCAGTGACATATTTGGCTACCACAGCGCTGAGATCTATTGATGGATTCCAAGGAGGGCTAAAAAATTTTCTGAAATTGATTTTGCTATTTCTCACTCATCTATTTGTGCTAGAAAAGAAGAACTTAGAGATCTATGATGACAATAGGATGATGTCAAATTTCCACTCCATATATTTGGGGAAGCAAGTGATATCTCCACATACAAAGAAGATTTCTGAAGAAGACAAGAGGAGGCCAACACTCTTGTATGCATGGGCCAAACTATGGAAGTTTTGGAAGAGAGAAACCTTTCAAAAGAAGGTTGATCTTCCTATTCTTCACTTTTGTCTTGCACAAGATCAGCTGCAAGAGAGGCAGCAAGGATGGGGCTACACAACTCCCACAAGTGACTTTGGCATTCAACATGTCAAGGAGGGGAGACATGATGTGACAGTTACTTCATTTCATAATTCTATAGTGTTGTCATTATTGAAGAGATTAGATCCATATTGGAAATCACAACTATTGGTGGAATATTCCAAAGATCTTCACACATGCATGATTCTTGTTGACCAGCTACAACATGAGGGCTACTTAGTCCAATATGCATTCATCTTTGATCATGGTAGGATATTCTTATCTAGAGCTTCCAAGCTCAAGGATAAGTTACTACAAGGAGCCTATGAAGAGTTCTTCTTTAGCCACACATATTCTATGAAGCTCAACAACATCATCTTGATGAGATACTATTGGGAGGGCTCTGAAAAAGAACTATATCAGCATTTTCACAGATGCATGAGCATTGTGGAGTTGCAGTAGCAACAAGACTCTAAGATAGATTTATTTCATCAAACTCTTCCTAACTTGGGAGGAGGATAAAGATCCATACACCACTCCACTTGTATCAGGAGAACTATTGGTGAAGAGCATACTTATGTAAATCATGTTTTATTTTGTGATTTTATCCATTCTTTTACTATGTATATGTAGGCCATGACTCATAAGAGGAGTGTTATACCTTATAAACTTCATGGCCAACTTTGGGCCAAAACTATTTCTGATTATGGCCACTCCCTTGGTGGACAAAGGGAGATTTTGCAGCATGATGTGTGCTTTCCTAAAGCACCAAATATATCTTCCACTTTCAGCCATGGAGATATGTTATGGGAAACAAGTAAGTGGTGGGAAACCCACTTACCACATCTAGATCAGAGGTAGGCAAGAGATGAACTGCGCTGGTTACTTTTGGGTGAGTTTGGGAACTACCCAAATATTTATATTTTCTTGTCTCATGCCTTGTGTGTTAATAGGAGGATGCATAAGAAGGAGGCATGGTTAATTTGGGTGACTAGAAGAGAGTTTGGACATCACATGTTAAATCTCATGTCCATACTTTTGGTTGGGATGTATCTCATGTATTTACATGTATTTTTGTTTGGAATGTATCTCATGAACATGTATGTACTTGGGTTTGGGGGAAAATGTAACTCTCACATCAGGATTCATAAGAGAGCTTGTTTGTATCTTGATGATAATGATGCTCTTATCTTTGTTGGGAACATGATGGGAGGGATGACACATTGGTTGGATGTGTCCATTGTGAATGAAACTTCCCATACCTATGCATACTTCAAGAAGAGGATGGAACATTGTATGGCTACTACACTATGTATTTTGTTTCCTTATGTAAGAAGCCATATGATTGACTTATGTCTTTGGGAAAATTCTCTCACATGGAAAGATTTTTGGCAAGATATGTGTTACTTGAGTCATATTCAGCTAACACCTCTCATCCTCTACTATTTTTAAGCTTTGAAGAAGCTTATGGCAGCAAGAGGGTGGTTGGGTGGCCACTTATTGTACTATGTTTTGAGGTAGCAAGAAGAAGAAGAACGTTGGTCTCAGTGGAGGGACTATTGTCACCATCCAATACATCATATGACACTTAGTCCATGTTTCTTTTGGAGCACATATGATGATGGAACTTTATTCACTATATGCATGGAAGATTGGGCAAGAAGGGTCCCTAGAATCAATGAAGGGAATCATGAGGTTCCAACTGTCTTTTGGCTTCATGAGGAATATATTATTGCAGCCCAGGATCAACAGCTCAACATTTATCATAAATGGAGGGAGATACAATGTAAGTTGAACATTCTTACCTCTCATTTCCAGCCATGCACCCCCTATACATTGCATAAGGAGGGGATTGGTTATTGTTTCCATGAGCTACCTAGGATGGCTCACTTTGTTTGGAAAATAGCAAGGAGATTGGAGTGTCTCATGGGGGTTGAATCACCCATCATTTATCATCTCTCATGCCTTGAGAAGACCAATGGATAGCATATGTTTCTTTCTATGTATCTACCACTTCTTCATGATGACAGCTATTTGGGTTATCCACCAAAGACAAGCTTGTATTCTTGGGAGGAGACAAATCCATTGGAGATTTTGCAAAGTTCTTGTGAGTTGCTTGAGGACAAGCAACATTTTGGAGGGGAGGTATGTAATATTCCCATTTAGCCTCAAGATAATTGGAATATTAAATTTTTCTTTACTTTTCTTCTCATGAATAAATGTAAAAGGGAGGAAAATAAAAACTCCTAAAATCAGTGAACAAATCAATTCCCCATGTGAACAAGGCTAAATCTAGGCTACTTCAATAAAAACACCCTTATGTGTGAAAAGGGTTGAGACTTTTGACTAGGTCAACAGGACCAAATCAATAGTGTTGTCCAGATTCAATGAACCTCCTAGATGCACATCACAGTTTTAGATGGAGGCCACACATGTGAAAGGAGCTAAATCATTGAGATGGTTTAAGGTTTTGTAAGATCTCATTCTTATAAAAGGAAGAGGAGGACAACAAGAGAGGGGTTGTTGATGACCATTATTTCTAAAGAATATGTCTATTTAGACATTTCTCATTCTCATGGTTGTTTAGAAGAGAATAGTGCTATTTAGCATAAGGATCTCATGTTTAGGAATCCTTCTCTTTCCTTGAGTAGCTCTTGGGAGAGACTTGTATTAATTTTCCACTATCTGGCTTAAGGCCAAGCTTCTCCTTCAATTACACTCAGATCTTTTTGAGGGTTTGGTTTTCTTTGCAAGCTACAGCAAGTGGAGGCTAGATCTATTCAGATCTAGGCCAATCTAGTGCCCCTTTTCAGTGGGAGAGGCTTCAATCCCATTGGCAAGAGTGTTCTGGATCATTTGAGCTTCAGATCTACATCTTGGCATCAGGCCAAACAGTTCTTCAAGCCTATAGCACAGTCCCTCTTCCAGTACTTTTTTATCTGCAAAGAGAAAAGTTGCAGGGTGATTTGGCAAAGTTTGAGGAATAATCTCTGGTGTTGGGGATCTGCCCTTCACAGTGGTGACCCATGGATTTTTGTTCTTATCCATGTCATATTGAGATCTTATCTGAATAATCATGTATATGCTTCAGAAATTATGAATAGATCTGCAGATCTACTGCATAAAATCTCATATCTACTCCATGTGCTTCATGATTTGCTGAAATCCCCAAGGGGAATGTAAAGTAGAGACATTATAGTGTATGGATCTGTCATAGATCTGACTGTCCATGCATTATTTTTCTCTAGATCTGATATGTAATTTACTTCTGTAGTACACTCAATAAAATAACGTTGTCAATCCTTTGCAGTCAATTCTATGTGTTGCAGCACCTCTTTTTGAGGGTTTCTTTATGTATACGTATTCTATTTTCTATCCTAAGACTCATGAGCTTCAATATAATTCTGATTTGCTGATGTATATGAAATTATTGAACCTCCATATTGGTTTGCTGCTGCTACCTTGATGAACTTCATTATTTCTGAAGCATTGCTATTTAATCTTGTTGCAGTCCCATTCTGGGGCATTTTCCAAGTTGTACTAGGTGTGGGAGACCTGTTTAACCCACCTAGAAGGATTTGTTTCTGATCTCCTCTTGGATTCAGGTCTTAGATTGTAAAATCTAAGGGATCCAAGGGTTGGTTTCCAATCCTGCAGCATACCTTCCTGAAAAATGCATTTTTCAGGCATGTCTTACTAAGCATTCTTATTTGGGATATTACATTAGGGCTTCAAATATCTCAACAAGAGAAAGGAATATTTATATGTCAAGCCAAGTACATCAAGGAAATGCTCAAGAAATTCAAAATGGAAGATTGTAAACCCATCCTTACTCCGATGGTAACGGGTTACAAATTGAGCATAGACGACTCATCTAAGGATGTGGATCAGAGGTTGTACAGATCTATGATTGGTAGTCTTCTATATGTAGCAGCCTCCCGTCCAGATGTGATGCAAGAAATTGCACAAGTAGCAAGATTCCAAGCAGCACCAAAAGAATCACATATTATTGCCATCAAAGGAATTCTTTGATATCTAAAGGGAACAACAAAATATTTCTTGTGGTATCCCAAGGGTAACAATCTCATTATTCAAGCCTTTACAGATGAAGATTATGTAGGAAGCATTGATGATCATAAGAGTACTCGTGAAGCATTTCAATATCTTCACTAGAAGCTGGGGATTCTCCCAAGTTATCTTTAGATTTTCTTTATTTAGAATATAAAGGGGGAGTGGAAGTGTGTACAGGTCCGCAGGATGGTTGTGTGTCAAGGGGAGTAACCATTTTCCATTGATGTTAAAGGGGGAGAGAATGTTGTAGGAAGAGGTGTCATGATCGTAGCAGAAGTACTTGTGTTGCCATAAATGCCAAAGAGGGAGATTTTTTATCATTGGTTGTCATTGATATCAACCCAAGCAACACTAGGGGCTACCCTGATCTTTCATGGAAATTTTGACCTACCAAATTACTATATTCTGGTTCAATAATTTTTTTAATGGTTTCTACTTGTCGATATGTTTCCGTTGATATATGGCACACCATGTAATTATTCATGGTTTGAGATATATTCATGTTTGAAATTTGTAACCCTAATTAGTGGGCTAAAACCCCATGGGGTTGTGGCATGGGTCATTGAAAAGTCAATAATTAATCATTTTTAATATCCTAAAATCCCTCCCATGTTCACTTTTTGAATTCACTCTCAACCTAAGAATTTATATAAATTGTGATCCTCATATCCTCCTCATGTATGGATTTTGCTACGTGAAATAGGTCATCGTGGAATTTTTGCTATAACATTTTTTCTACGAAGGTTTAGAAGTTGAAATTTTAATGAGAAGACGAAATCTTGAGGAATTTCCTATAAAAATTTTAGATCAAGGTGTGAAACATTTTCAGAGCTATGATCTGTGGAAATCAGTGTTTTTGTAGACTGCTGAACTTCATCTAAAAGAAGTGACCTCGGGAAAATCGTCATAACTCTCTCTCTCTCTGAGTATCAGATTGGAATTCTGTAAAATTTGGCTTATAGTACACAGAATTTAGTTTTCATTGTATCAATTTCAGAGCCAAATAAAGAAAAAAATGACACGTGGCACACCATACAATTTCACTCTACTGAACTAGTCCATAATTAGGGCATTGTGAGAGATTGGGCATAACTCTCCCTTGAAGGATCAAAATTGGGTCAGACCTATGGAATTCGAAACATGACTTAGAGGAATACTAGAGGAACAAAAATCACTGATTGGGGATCCAAAATAATATAGATACACCAGATTCAATAACGAGCTCCTAGAAGGCAAGAAAAATCTAGATCATGTGTTGTGAAGGGCTGCAAAGGACCAAAATTTCTAGGGAAAAAAATCAAAGCAGGGTGCAACAGAGAGTAGCATGAAAAGAGAAAAAATCAAGGTATAGAGCACCAGCAAGAAGTTCACCACATGAAGTCTTCAAGTGGGCAACACTACATACAGTCATTGTAAAGGTATCATTGTACTACGTCATTGTAAATGCATCATTGTAAAAAATGTACAAGTGTCTATCTGCCAAGAGTTGAAGAGGTAGTGTTCGAAGGTCTAGGATCATTATTAGGTGGTTGTGTCATAGTTGGGGTTATGGTATAGTGTGTCTTCTTCTTCTACATCATTCTATATCATTGTAAAGTGGACCATTTTCCCTGGTACGAGAGTCCATTCTTGTTTTATTCTTCTATAGGGTGGTAGGCTGGTGCTAGGCTGGTGCATGAAGTCACCAGTAGGTTCAAGCCTATGAAAAATTCAAGGTGGTAGGGTGGTGCTATGGTGAGTTGTATCTCATTGGGTGTCAGGGCATCCGTTCAGTTGACTACTGAAGAATCTCGGGCGTTGGAGCATCCATCCAATGGAAGCTGTAGAAGAATTATTTTCTAGATTCTAAGAAGTTGGAGCTTTATTTTCAATTGGAGTTGAATATTAAAGAATTATTAAAAAATAATTCAAGTGGTTTTTGTCCCAGAGAGGATTTCCACCTTAAAAACTGTGTGCATTTGTGTTCCTTTTGTTTACTTCTATCATTGTACAAACACTGATAATAAATGAATATTAACTAATGCTATGAAAGATTAATAATAATACTAATTGAAAGGAATATTAATTCACCCCCCCCTCAGTATTTCCAACAAAATAGTTGAACCTTTTACCAGTGTTTCACCTGAATTCTACAAAGACTCCTCTTTGCTTGGTTCACTCCCTGGTATTTCTCCTCCTATCTCTGATCCCAGCTCGTCGAACATTTGCATGATGAAATCGTCTCAGTCCAACCTCAAACGGACTTGTTTGACTAGTCAAAAACCCTACCCTCCGCAACCTGCTCCTAACACCTCGGCTCAGCCTTTAGGACCTCCTCCTCAAGGCCCCTCATCTGTAGCTGGTATCCATGAGCCTATCTAACCTCCTAGCATGGTTCGTCCTGGACTTAACCTTCTTGGAGCTTCCCCTCCTGGCCATTACCCCTCCAGTCAAATACCGTTTCTAGCTCCCCCCTCCTGGAGTATTTTTAGTACCTATTATGGCTACCTTATCTCTTCCTAACGTGACCCTGGGGATCCCAGTTTGGTACATTTATTCCCCAACCACTATCCCACCTGGTCAACCCAAACCTTATACTGCTTTGACCCCGGTTCAATTGGGCCCCATGACCCCTCCCTTTGCTTCCGTGCCTCAGCCACCTCAACAAAAACCTACTCCTATTGCAAAAGATTCGAGTGAAGGGGGCAAAGCTCACAAGAAATCACCTAAGGACAAGGCTGCCCAAACAACCACTACTCCTCCTCAGCATCCAAAGCATACCCACCTGTGTGCTTTGTGTGATGTTTTTGGTCATACCACCCATCATTGTCCTGAATTGCCTCGCATCAAGCCCATGTTCAACGAAACGTTTCCAGAGTTTTATATCCTAGAGGTATATGTCATTATACCCGATTCAGTCCCGAGACTCAAGTATTTGCACACAAATCATCCTTATGATTTGTGTGATTTCCATGGCCATTATACTCACCTATGTCCCCACCTCAATGATTACCGCACCTCTTTGGAAGCGGTCTGCCAATTTGAGGCCCAGCACAATGAGTCCACCTCTCCCTTATTTGTGCACTTTGCTTTGGCAGAACCAGAGGACACGAATGATCCCATTGAAATTCCCCCTCGTGATGTCGAGATGATAGAGCCTTCGATAACTGTCCACTACCTATCATCATCTATGAGATCCACGATGGAAGACCCCCCTATGCCTTCCCCTTCCATTTCGCCTGAGCTCCCTTTAGCGATCATCTTGGGTTCAACATCGGTGGATCCTACATCTACCTATTTTTTATTCACCCTCTGTAGTGATGCACATGTGAACCTCTCTTCTCACGATGATGAGTCAGGTAGATTCACCGCGTCAGGTGGTATTTCTTCCACCAGTCACCCCATCTTCTATTACGATGATGAAATTATGGAAGCAATCACCACCCCTGACTTTATCTATCCCCCCTTACATCAAACCCATGCATTTGAACCACATACACCTTGTGGCCATTACATTGACACCCAATGTTTGGGTAAGCAGGCACCCATATTTGAGAGTCCAGGAGAACCAATTCTCCACAAACCTCATAGTGCATATGGTCATGTCGACTCTAGTACTATCCTTATTCCCCATTTAGAAGAACCTCTAGAGTCCCATATCACCTCAGATCACTCTAGGGATGATCCTCCTCATCATTCCTTCCTCTTACATCAACAACCTAGTCGCCTAGACATTTTTTTTGACCAATCTGTGTGTTTTCTAGGTGAGCACCAGTTCATTATCTCAAAATATACTCTTTGGCATAATTACACCATGTATGTGAACCCATAAATATAGTCCATTTGCTTCATATATGCAGTACCAAAAGATATTGGTAATACTCCATCCCCTTTCTTGAACTGCATATATCCATTCTTCCCTCAGAAGATAACCATAATGTAAACAAGTGGCGAACCACATCATAAAAATGTGTTTATATTCCACTTTTATAAATACATTTGGCATGACCATAACATGCTTGGCGGCATCCATGCCCCTAAACCATAAAAATCCCAACTCTCAGCCAAAAACAGCATTGAAACCCCCTTTCTCTAACAAGTCGCACTTTTTAGGTCTTTTCTTGGGATAGGTCGTAGTTTTCTGCCCAGTACCTGCTACTCAGTTCACAGAACAGACCCCAAAAAGTGCGACCTGGCCTATTCCTGGGCTCTGGGTGCCTAATCTGAAACTTTAATCCCCTAAATTGAAAGATTATGGTTAGGCCTCTTACAACTGACGGCTTAATTCCAACAGAAGTTTTGTCTGCTACAATCATCGCAAGATTTAGGGATTTTTCTCCTCTCTACATTCACCACAGCTACACTTGCAAATGAATCAAATTGGAGGGAAAATGCCTTATTAAAGAGAAACCCCATATTTTTCTTTCGCCAACTACGACCAAACCGTAGCTTGGTTTGGAAAACCATCAGCAATGTTGGAAAGCTCTCACCGAGCTCTCAAATGGGTATCCTTTAGTTTTTTGTGATCTGATACTTCACCCGGACACATTTTTTCCAAGAAGGGTCACTTTACCACTGCTCAAAATCGAAATTCTTCATTTGCAACACTTGTACTTGGGGCACCACTTTTCCTTCTTACTTTTCCATGCTTGTGTCAATTTTTGTCCTAAGTAACCATCTTGTACTCATGTTTTTATGGTCCCCACCGAACCTATTCTGTGTGGTAGCATCATCGAGTTGCCCTTGTTTAGAACATCCGAGTTGAGTCATCATCGCATCCATGGAGTCTATCCAGTGTCTCTTTGTATCCCGCTATAGTCCTCCATTATTCATTTCTTTGTTCCTCTTTCACGTCACCCATTTTTGCCTTCAGTCATACTGTCCCCTATCCCCTCTGATATTGTGTCAGTTGCTACCAGGTCATCCATGCCCTTCATGCTCTAACAAGGGAAGTCATTAGCCTGCTACTAAGTACCCCCATTCCATCATTATCCCTGGTGTCAGTCTATCAATTTCTCTACTATTATCTCTTGTGCCTTAGTTGAGGATCCCTTATTTCCTTGCCTAAGGCAGACCTCCTTCTGTCGACATCAACTTATTCATTCCAGAAGACAGGTCTAGAGGGCGGTGTACCTTGGTTCCAGATTCCACTCTTGTTTGGTGCCTCGGATTAGGAAAAGGGACTCTTTATTTCGCTTTGAATTTATTTTTTCTCAGCTCCATCTCCTTACGGCATGATCGAGATCTGTATACTTGATGGTTCAAAGATGCAACAGATTGTACCAGTGATTTCTGGGTGTGTGTGAGATGCTTCAAACCTCATGAGGGGGTGGCCCTTTAGGTATCCCCCCACATTCCCAGATGACCTCTCTATTATATCCTTGGATGTAGCTCCATAGATTTGATGGTTCCAAGCTCAGCCGCTTGCAGTGCCTTTTAATTTTCATGTATCATTCAGATTTTTAGAGCCCTTTCCTGTTTTACAGGGCCTCTATAGTCAATGTAATTATATCTCATGTACTCATATATTATTGTATAAGTTTTGGCTGTTGTCCTAAGAAAAATATGTATGTGGGATCCATTATCATGTTTTTATCTAGCCCATGTTTATGCCAGCATGTACTATATAGTTCATTCCCTTGTTTACTGGACACATTATTCTTTGTACTTTGTTATCTCGGCAGGCATAGGTATGCCTCCCCCGCCTCATGTAGAACAGGTAATCACTCATAAAAGAGACTTGTCACACCTGTAAGTCTCACATCCTCAGGGTCATGTCCTCTCGCTCTTTAGTCTACCTTATATTTCTCTCTCTCTAGCTCCTCCTTTGATGTCTAGTGATTGAATTCTTACAACATACTTCGGTCATGCGATTAGCTTCTAACCCTCGCACACTGGGGGGAAATATGTTACACCAATTTTTGGTCATCTAACCTGTTACTATTAGATGGACCAAAGTACGCCATGTAAGACCAATTTTACCCTAGTAAAATTTCTTTCACTATGGAAAATAACTTAGTAATCCATAATTTATTAAGTTGGTTATGGTCTAAATAGGAAACCCCATGAGGAAATATTAAATAAATCCCCATTTGTTTGATTTTCCTCAAGGGATAATTAATTAAGCAATAGTTTAATTAATATTTATGTTCATATTTAACTCAAAATAGGAAAATTAATTAGATAAATCACTATTTATCTTGTTATTTTCTAGGAATAATTATTTAAACATTGTTTAAATAATATTCCTTGTTAAATTTGACTAAATCATTTATAAATACTTGAAAAAATCACTATTTATTTAATTATTACTCAACCACATTATTAAAATAATAAATAATTCATTTATTTATTTATAATTTACAAATAAAAGGATTTGACCAAATTCAGATTATGTTTCCCTACAACAAAAATAATAAAATATTCCATAAAACTTGGATCTAGATTTGGTTAATAATATTTTAATTATGCACCAATATCTAGACTAACTCAATATTTTTTATAAATAGAAGGGTTTTTTCATTCATTCACTACCTTTTGTTGCCTAAAGATCACTCTGGATCTATACTTTTGGTTTGACTTTGATCCTCCATCATTGTCATATTTTTCTACCATTTTACTTATGAGCTCCCTTTGAGTTCCATTTTTGTCTAGGTTTTCTACACCATCAAGAGAGAGAGATCTTAGATCTGAAGCACTGAGGACATACATGAAACCATCCAATTGAGGGGGGTCAGTAACATCTTTCTATGTTCCCTTCCCAGGTGTCATAAATACAAAAATTCTTTAAAAATATTCTTGTCTTGTCTATTGGATGCATGGAGAAACTCTTGCTTTTATTTGTTGTTTAATGTCTTTAACTGCATAGATCTAGATTTTGTAGCATTTTTCTTGGTCAACTAACTGCAGATCTAAGGAAATTGGTAGCCTTATTTGATGTTAGGGTTGTTTTCTATGCACAGCTAAAGTGAGATTTTTTTGTACGCTTGTGATTATAATTCACACTAACATCCACATTATGTGAGATTTCATTAGCTTTTCATGTTGTAGGAAATCCCATTTGAGTGATATTTCCTATAGGGAGAAAGTTTCACGCAAAGAAATGCCACTCAGGTTGAGGGTATTTGTCCTTATAATGACAAAGAACATACCATGTACATCATCATCATTTGTAGCATTAAATGAAGTGGCCTACACTCTCTTAACACTGGACTCGGAGATATAACCCACACTTGGTGAAAATTGTTATCAATGTGTTTTGTGTTCTTGATTTTATGGTTGTCCTTATGTTTCATATTCCTTACAATATGCACATGTGGCTTTTCATGCACTTTTAAATGCAATTCTGCTAACATCACAAAATTAAGAGGTCTTGGTTAATTCCAATAGTAATATAATCTAGATCATTAAGGGTTACCCACAAGCCCTCAATGATCAAACCATCCAAATATCTACTTGGTTTCATGCCGACATCTTTGGGTGAAAAACTCATTGCTTGGGCACACTTTCCAAAAAAACCCATATTGGTCAAACTTCTCCCAATATACACAAATAAACACTCCCTCTTGGAAATGGAGTTACTTCCACCACTCATAATTCTCCCATCATCATCTTCACTAGTGACACTAGCCCAACTTCTGGGGAGAATGAAGTAATACTTAAACACAATATAAGAACTGCATCTAAGTAAACAATAAATCTCAAGACAACATCAAAATTTATAGAGAAGTTGAGCCATTTTATTATATCGAGAAAATTCAGTTACACAATGTACAAAACATGAGTAGATCTAGCCAAACAGATGGTCTAGAATCACCCTAAAAACATGCCAAAGTAGGCATTGCGTAATTGGAGAGATGCTGGAAGTAAATACTACACTATCCCTTCAGCAGAATATGAATATATGACTGCAAGATGAAAAGGAAAATGCAGATCTACTAAAATCTGGAGCTCTGATGATGCCAAGATTCAAGATCTGGCCAATGTGATGGATTCCCAAGATAACCTAGAATGGATTTTCCAGATCTACAACTTTGGAAAATCACCCTCCTAGGGCTTGATCCTTAATCTGCTAGGATTACAGATCTGAAGCTAGAACTGACAAATAGATGACTGAAATATGTCACAAGGTTAGATCTAAGCTTGAAGGGTTGAACCCTCCTTCAGATCTACAAGCTGGAAGCTCTAGATCTAGCTTCTCAAGCCTCTAATGATGATTACAGTTGCTGCAACACAATTGCTCATAGAAACTACACTATAAGGGAAAGAGAGGCATTTTTCCTTCTGAAATATGCTACAATAAAATCTAGGCTGATGGAAATACTGATGGTAAGGCGAGGGAATGATCCCTCACAGGATTACTAACTGAAATGCTAGCAACTTCCATCCTCCTTTTGGATCTGCAAAATGGACAACGTAATTCCTCAAGGTATTAATGTTTCTAGGAGATCAATAAATTTTGGCCTGATTCCAGATCTGAAATGAAGCTCTGGGAATGTTGGTATTTAAGCCCAAGGTGATAGGAATAAAGCTTCACCAGTTCTCCAGCTGAAATACTGAAGACAACCTCCACCTTCCAAACTGATCTTCAGAAATCTGCAATTTTTGAATATGAATGTTTTGCAGAAAGTAGGAAAAGTTAAGTGGCACCAATGCCTGATGTAGAATGAAGTACAATACTCTTTCCATAGCTACTCAAAGAAAGAGGTGGGATTCCCGACCAAGAACACCCTATGCTAAACAACACTTGCAATCTATGCTAAACAACAAAGAAAGCAGTGGAATGTCACATGAAAATTCTAGATCTAAACATATCCTCCACATCAATAAACTCAAGCATGTCTTAATTCTTGCCTTCATCTTCTTTATATAATGTTTGAGCCTTCCCATGCCTTGGCCCTTATCTAAATTGTGTTGTGCATGTGGAAAAGATCCTCCATGTTTGACTGCGTTGTCTATCCAATTCATCCATCATGTTTAGGTTCAATGTACACCCTCTCCTTCATGTGTGCATTAATGCACAACTTCCCCCATCATCTCATCATGAATGCTCCATGATCTTCTATTTTATCTCTTCAAGATCTTAGTTGACTGTTTCAACCTCCATGATCTATCTCATTAATGAGACATGATCTTCAATTCCATTCACATTAGTAGTTTCTCAACTACCTCATTATGTAGATATAGGCTTAATTAATCCACATTCACGCATAAAAAGTGGATATTTATTCATATTGAGGATTATGGGTCCCTCCAACCTTTTATTTACTTAATTCATTAAGAAAATTAAGAACTCTAATATTCCAAATATCAGGTGAAAATTTGGTAATATTACAGTCCTCCCCAACAAAATGTTGCTTGTCCTCAAGAAACTACAAAAGTGGATGCTACAGAAAACATCCTCCCTCCAAATGGCATCCTCATGTGGGAGGTCTTCCCATCTGTCACAATGTGTCATGTATGTCCAGCTCCAAAACCGCCTCTCTAGAATTTCTAGAATGGCTTCCAACTAAAAAGTTAGATACCCATCCTCATCAATGAATCTCCAAGTGGCAACCATATGATTACCAAAGTTCTCCTCTATACATGAGATACATAAGATAAATTATTTCATTCCCAAAGTGGAAAGTCCCAACTCATGAACTATCTCTCCAACCCATGATACATAGAGTAGATTGCATACATCAATGCCCTCATCATTAGAAATGTTGGCCATGTAGGAATCAAACATCACATCATCATAGTGAAAAAAAGTAGTAGAGACATATGGGAAAACATGAACAATGTCAAACCATATTCTCCTAATAACAACCAACGCAGCAAAGCCTCCTACTTCCATGCTAGATCATCACGAAAACAAGTAAGAGAGCCATACTCTCTCAAAAGAAGCCACCACAACCATGCTTCTTGTTTCCATGCCAAGTCATCAATAAGAATATAAGAGCCGTACTCTCTCAAAAAAAGCCAATGCAACAATTCCTCTTGCTTCCATACCACATCATCATTGTACCAAATGTAGTGGCCATATTCTCTCAAAAGAAGCCATCTTAACAAGGCATCTTGCTACCCCATCACATCATCATCATACCATGTACAATGACCATAATCTCCCAACAGAAGCCAATGTTGCAAGGCCTCCTGTTTCCATCCTCCAACAGTGCCATGCAATGTACGGGAAGAATTCAACCCATACTCTCCCAACAGTAACCAAAGCAACAAGGATTCTTTCTGCCTCCTTGCATTATCATGATGCAAGTCATTGAGCAACAACATAGTAATTGACATCTGGGATGTCTCATCAACATAATACAAATAATCTCCTTTATGCCACATCATGTGAGAGTTATTGTTTCTCCCAAACCCAAGTACATACATGAACATGACATACTTCCCAAACAAAAATACATGTAAAGACATGAGACATAAGATATAACTTGTGATGTCCAAACTCTCTTCTCAACAACCAAAGTAACCATGCCTTTTTCTTATACATTCTATCATTGAGGCATAAGGCATGAGATAAGAAAATATGAACCTTTGGGTAGTAACCATACTCACCCAAGAGCAACCAGTGCAACCATTCTTCTTGATGGCCTATGTCATAGATCTGCAAGTGGTTTGGCAACCCCTTGTTCCATACTATCAACCATTCATTCCAATGTGGATGATGGATCTCATTATACAAATACTTGGTATCCTCGCATTGTAGGATACCAACCTCCTCAAACCGATGAAGAACTTTGCACCCCATGAAATATTGAAGTGCAAATCTAATGAGAACTCTTAATGAGACCTTCTTCTCATCCATGGCCTCCCAAAACTAATGAGGTTTTGGATCTGCTGTAGGTAGAAGTCTTTCTTTGAGTTGTGAAATGCTCATTGAGAAAGTGTCATCAAGAAAGGAGAAAATATTTCTCATATCAAGATGTCTACCGTTCATCATCTTATCCTCCATTGCTTCATGAGTGAAGATACCTTCATAATGATCCAAGAATAATGGGGCCTCATCATTATCACTACTACTAAGTGACAACATTGTAGATCTGCAAGGTAATACATATACTGTCTCAAAGCAAGGTATAGTACAAAACTATTCATTGTACATAGGATCATGCTCATCCCTTCTTCTGAAACTCTACACTTCAACTCAAGAGGTTGAATGTAGTACATCCATGACAAACTGTGATAACTTTTAATATCATCCTTGATTGGATCAAGGGTCCTCTACGTTGTGATAGTTTTCTACATAAAATAAGCATTTTGATAAAACCCTTGGTTATGCATTGGCCCTGGGGGCATGTCCCCATAAGTTTTAATAAGATTTACTGAAACAATAGGTGATGAAAGTCTATGCATACCTTGGATCAACTGATGTGTGGGAACCTCTTGACAGAACACAAGAGTTCCTCTAACAGGGAAAATGGTGTCTCCAACTGCTGGTAAGAGAGATGGTTGCTCTTGTACCAATGTACCAGCGTTGGAATCTTCCTCCTCTTCCTCATGCATCTCATGAACCATGCATGGGACTCTATGTGTCAAGAGCTCAAGAATATCTTACAAGGTTGCAAGTGCCTCTGCTCTAGATGCAAGTACTTCTACGGCTGGTGGTGAATGTAGTGACCTCTTTTCCAGAGTGACAAGAATGACATCCTCCTTTGTTTCCTTAGGAAATGTCTCTTTGTGGCCCATATCTGTCTTCCTTACATCAAACTTCTTCCTCAACTTGTGAAGAAATCTGAATATTTAGTCACCTTTTCATATTCCATGTGACTAAACCACCAATCCTTGGCTTCACCTAAGAGATGAAGTGCTACTAGTTGGATAGTCTCTTCTTCAGCCACAAGATGTATCATGAAAAATGAATCTAACTCTTTCCTCCAAGCCTTAACATTGCTTGAGGAAGATCCATCAAATGTAGGTAAATAGAACCTATTGTGCCTCTTCCTTCTATTTCTTCTATAGGATCTTCTTTCTTATTTGAGTTAAAATAATTATTGGAGAGTTAGACTCTCTTTGAAAGCTCTAGACTGTTCCTTGTACTCTTTAAGATACAAACTCGAAGTCTCATGAGTCTCAAGTTATCTTCTTTATTTACCTCTTACCTTCTTCAAAGAAAGTGGGCATAGTAGATCTATGAGGAGATCTATGATTCTATTGTCTTCATTTCTACTGATAGGAAGTGCTTGGACCTTCCTGTTCAAATCTTCTTCTTGGATCCTTCCTTTGCCTTTCCTTCTTCATTTGGTAGGCCTCCTTGGAGAGATCTTGGATGGATCTAAAGAGAGAAGTGGAAAAATTATCCTCCTAAATGATAGATCTCATCTATCTTCTTCTTCTTTTGATGCAAAAGATGAAATGTCCATAAGCTGAGCCAAAGATCATGCTCTGATACCATTGTAATATCCCAAAAGGGGAGAATGCAATAATACTTAAACACAATATAAGAACTGCAACTAAGTAAAAATTAAATCTCAAGACAACATCATAATTCACAGAGAAGCTGAGCCATTTTATTATATGGAGAAGATTCAGTTACACAATGTACAAAACATGAGTAGATCTAGCCAAAGAGATGGTCTAGAATAACCCTGAAAACATTCCAAAGTAGGCATTGCGTAACTAGAGAGCTTCTAGAAGAAAATATTGTGTTGTCCCTTCAGTAGAATATGATTATATGACTACAGGTTGAAAAGGAAAATGCAGATCTACTGAAATCTGGAGCTTTGATGATGCCAAGATTCAAGATCTGGCCAATGTGATGGATTCCCAAGATAACCTAGAAAGGATTTTCCAGATCTACAACTTTGGAAAATCATCCTCCTAGGGCTTGATCCTTAATCTGCTGGGATTATAGATCTGAAGCTAGATCTGAAAAATGGATGGCTGAAATATGTCACAAGATCAGATCTAATCTTGAAGGGCTAATCCCTCCTTCATATCTACAAGTTGGAAGCTCTAGATCTAGCTTCTTAATCCTCTAATGATGATTACAGCTGCTGCAACACAACTGCTCATAGAAACTGTGCTGTAAGGGAAGGAGAGGCCTTTTGCCTGCTGAAATATGCTGCAATAAACTCTAGGCTGATGGAAATATTGATGGCAAGGTGAGGGAATGGTCCCTCATAGGATTACTAGCTGAAATGCTAGCAACTTCCTTCCTCCTTTTGGATCTGCAAAATGGACATCGTAATTCATGAAGGTATTACTGCTGCTAGGAGGTAAATAACTTTTGCCTGATGCCAGATCTGAAATGAAGCTCTGGAAATGCTTATCTTTAAGCCCAAGTTGATAGGAATAAACCTTCACTAGTTCTCCAGCTGAAATACTGAAGACAACCTCCACCTTCCAAAATTATCTTCAGAAAACTACAATTTTTGAATATGAATGTTTTGTAGAAAGTAGGAAAATATAAGTGGCACCAATGCCTGATGTAGAATGAAGTAAAATACTCTTTCCAGAGCTACTCAAAGAAAGAGGTGGGATTCCCAACTAGGAACACCCTGTGCTAAATAGCACTTGCAATCTCTGCTAAATAGCCCAAGAAAGCAATGGAATGTCACATGACAATTCCAGATCTAAATAGATCCTCAACATCAATAAGCTCAAACATGTATTCATTCTTTCATTAATCTTCTTTATATAATGTTTGAGCCTTTCCATGCCTTGGCCCTCATCTAAACTGCGTTGTGCATGTGGACAAGATCCTCCATGTTTGACTGCGCTGTCTATCCAAGTCATCCATCATGTCTACGTGCAATGCACACCCTCACCATCATGTGTGGATTAATTGCACAACTTCCTCCATCATCTCATCATGAATGCTCCATGATATTTTATTTGATCTCTTCAAGATATTAGTTGATTGTGTCAACCTCCGTGATCTATCTCATTAATGAGACAAAATCTTCAATTCCATTCACATTAGTAGTTGCTCAACTACGTCATTATGTAGATATAAGCTTAATTAATCCACATTCACACACAAAAATTGGATATTTATTCATATTGAGGATTATGGGTCCCTCCACCCTTTTATTTACTTAATTCATTAAGAAAATTAAGAACTCTAATATTCCAAATAGCAGGTGAAAATTTGGGAATAGTACATCACCTTTGCAACATACCCTATAGAATGAACCTCACTCGTGTTGGTAGTGTCTCTTCCACTATAAGAATCCAAATTATTCTTCCTTTCCTGATACATTTGGTTTCATCCTACATATCCTTATTTCCAACTGTAGAAGTTCCCTTAATCCCAACAAACCACGCACTCTTCTTGGGTTGCAGAAATTCCTTTAAACCTGCATATTCCCACTAGAACTTGGCTCCCTCTAAGCCTTAGGAACTTGAACCAAATTCTGCTCATTATCTATAGGATTTCCCATCAGCCAATATAGACCATGCTCCCTAACTCCAATGACAACTCTAACAGTGTTAGAGACTTTGGGCCCGAGTCTCGCTTTCAAATACTATAAAATAACCTCAAACCCCTTCACCTTGATCACTAAGATTGAAACCACATTGTATTTGAGCTCTGATACCTAAAATACATATTGAACTCATAAAAATTGACCTAAATCCATCCTAGATGGCACAACACTCGATATGTTATGCAACCATCTCATAGAAAAGATAGATCAATGACTTAACAATAACCCTCTTTGAGGGGGAAACCTCCTTTAAATTAAATAAATTAAAATTATAGGATGATACAAATGAAAATACCTCCTCAGTATATATAGGAGTCTAAGGGGTCAATATAATCATAGCCTACAAACATTAATAATTTAAAGGCAAAATAATAGCAATAGTGTGCTTCTGTGTGGCACAACATTAACAATATGGGGGGCTACATGGGCACAAAAATAACAATACGCGACTCCACTAACAATAACAATAAGGGGTCTACACTAGTAGGACCTAAAATTCCCTTCTCCTTCAAAAAAGTGTTGTCCTCAATGCTTGAGTATTTTTGGATGATTTTGTATAAAATTCTCATCCTCCCATGTGAAATATTCAATGGGTAAGTTTTTCCACTTAATGAGATACACTGTAATTGATCGATTCTGTAGTTGTTGAGTTCTTTTTTTTGTGACTACTTTAGCATCTAATATGATTTTTCCTTCTTCATCAAGTTCTGGCCATAATTTTTGAACTAGGAGCTTGTCACCAATGACCTTCTATAAGCATGAAACATGGAGAACTGGGTGTACTCAGGAAGATGTAGGAAACTCCAATTGGTATGCCATAGTACCAATCTTTTGCAACACCTTGTAAGGACCATTATACTTGGGTGATAATTTGTTATCATTCTTAGATTGCTTGAGGCACATTTGTTTGTATGGTTGTAGCCTTAAAAATACCCAGTCACCTACATAAAAAATTATTTCACTGTGATGTTGATCTACCTATTGTTTCATTTGATTTTGTCCCAGAATGAGGTGATCCTTCCAGATTTGGAGAACTTGTTGTTGATTCTCGATGTGACCTTCCACTGCTTGAACCTTATAATTTTCTCTTAAAGATGATGTGATGGATGGTGGATGGTATCCATAAATTTCCATAAATTGTGTCATTTATGTTCCAGTATGGAAGGAAGTGTTATACCACCATTCAACTAGAGGTAACCACTTGAACCATTATGTTTGTTTATCAGATACATAGCAACAAACATATCCTTCTAAAAAAAAATCACTATTTGTTTCCATGTCAGATTTAGGATGATAAGATGAGTTATGAGCTAATTGAGTACCAAGAGAAGAAACTAATTTCATCTAAAAATCGCCAGTGAAAATGGCATCTCTGTCACTTACAACAATATTTTGGTTTCCATGTAGCTTTTGAATTGTTTCCATAAATGCAGTAGCATTTGTATTGGATTTTAAATGAAGAGATAATGCACAAAAGTGTGCATACTTGGTAAGTCTATCAACTACCACCATGGCAACACTCTTTCCTCCAAACTTGGGTAAACCTATGAAAAAATCCATTGAGACCTCCTCCCAACACTAACTTGGAATGGATAAAGGTTGTAACAAACACTAGATCTTAATTTTCTCAACTTTATTTTGTTTGAAAACCAAACATTCTACCACAAACTTTTGAATATCAGATTTAAAGCCATCCCAAAAAAAATCCTTCTTGACCCTAGGGTATGTTTTTAAAATTCTTGAGTGCCCTCCTAAAGGGGAGGTGTGCAATTAGAAAATAATATTTTGTTTGAGTTGAGAATTATTATGGAGATATAACTGATATTTGTACAATAATGAATCATTTTTCTAGATAAATGTATATGATGTACTAGGATCTTGCTACAACCTTTGAATAAGTGTCCACACCTCTTCATGATTTTTCCATTCATGATCAAAATTTATGCAGGAACACAATGAAATACAGAAATACACATAAAATAAAGTGCGATCAAGGCAGGCACTAAACAATACCACCGGACTTGGCCGGAATCGAAGACACGTGGGAAAGAGCTTTGCGACGGAGGCTTTCGAAACCACCTGCAAACAACCTGGCAGGCACAGCTCGGCAAGCTTGCACACAACGCCATCACACAGTTCGATCGGCTGCACGCGGCGCCATCACACGAATCGATCGACCCGACCCGCACAACACCGATAAGAGATGCAATAGAAATAAAACTTCATTTCATTAATAATAAATAACTGAAATATGCTTAAAGATAGAATGGAAATAAACTAGCTAGGGCATTGGTAGCTTATCTCTAAGAAGAGATGTGGTGGCTAAAAATCTCTGAACTATGTTATAGTGAAGCTTGAGGGCCTGTTTGTTATTGAGAAATAATGGATAACCCTAAACATCCAAAAATCTAATCCTAGGAGATGAAGTGCCAAAACTATGGGCCCCATTTGGGTAAATTGGTACATCAATCTTCTCGGGGATGTAAATTTGGCATAGGATCTCCATTTGACACGCACAATACCTCGTTAGAAATATATATCCAAGGAATACACATTTTTATGTGAGAAACACAAGTGGAACTTTTATGTTGCTCTCAATTTTTCCAAAAAACTTCGTTTAGGGTCTCAAAACGGCTCTGGAAGTTCAAGACCCGAAAAATTGCTAAAAATAGTAGATTGTGCTACAATTAAGAAAACTAAAAAAATAAAAAATGGTGGGTCCCCAAGTGGAATAGGTAGGTGGCCACCAATATCCACTTGGTTCATTCCTCCCCCCTTAGGAAGCAATGGTACCCATTGCATTGAGTTCCTCCATGAGATAAGGAAACTTCTCCTGAACTTGGTCCCTGGTGAACCATTTTCCTTGGTGCATGAGTTGGCCAACTTTGACAACCCGATATATTTGAATCTTCTAATGGTGAGTGTTCTTGATTTTCATGTCCATGATATGATCTGTGGTGTTCTGTTCTGCTAGCCACCTATAATAAATTTTCAAAGAAAACAGGTGGCTGAATTTGTCATCAAGCCTTCAAGTGATATATTCCCTTGAAAATCTATCATCCTTGAAGTCTTATGGTTTTCCTATCCTGGAGGTTCATATTCATTGTTGTTTCCATCTTAACAACATGCTGATTCACCAAAGAAAGTTGTTCCAAAGGCCTCTGAAACTCCCTATTTTCACTTATTTCCCCCCATTTTCATAAAGCCTTCTTTTCACCTTTTAACCCTCCATTTAGCCTCTAAAGGCCTTAAATACCCTTTAAACCTTTAAAGGTTCATTTACAGGTTTAAAAAACCCTTTCCTTTCTCTCTACCAAAAGCCAAAAAACCCTCAAAAACCCCTTCAAAAAGCCTTAAAGCAGCCTTTTACACTCCTGAAATTATTAGCCCCCAAGGGCTTATAGCCTTTAGACCCTTTCCTCACATGACCTCACCCCTGCGACCAGGCGCTAAGCCCTTATCGCTCATCGCAATCAGAGTTTCCTTTCCCTAGCCTTCCCTTTATTCTTATAACCTTCTGATGCGATAAATGCCCTTTCTTCTGCCTTCAGTCCTTCCCCTTTCCACAGAACCACGTTTTTGCCTTATGATTGGCCCCTGCCATCACAATTGAAAAACGTTGGTTCCCTTTCTCTTCCCCCCCCGACTCCTCGATCTTGTGATATAATCCGAGCCGTTGGTCTGAAAAGATATATGACCATTCCATCACCTAGTCCCTCGACCTCTGCCCACTACGCGACAAACATCACACATCACCACATGGCCCACCATGTCTTATGCCCCTACATCTCTGTGCCTATCGCATGCGACCCGCACCGTCCAATCTACACCCCATGATCTGACAGCATATACTCCATATCGCAAAATGCTAGCGCCTAAGGTTTAATGTTTCAAAATTTTACGAAATGGGTGGTACTGAGAATCCCACGTCGACCAGTGTACGGAATCACACTCCATCTGTTCCAAACCGCCTCCCCCCATATTGTTACATGAAAACCATCCCCTGTTTTTCTCCATACCACTACCCTCCACAACGTCACCCCCGATTTAATCCTAGCCATCGATCTTTGAGATCGCATGGTCCATGTTATATCGCGGTGTCATTCACTTGCCTTTCATCTTTCTCCCACAATGCTTCATCGAAAGATCTCCACCGTATATCACTTGGATCTAATGGTCCTCATTCCTCGTCCCACCCAAACCTCCATTGGACCTGGTTAGCTACTCTGCTAGGGTTTTTTTCTCGTTTTTCCATTGTAATCACCATCCGCACTGCTCCTCGCCCTCCAGCTAAGCCTTTGAAAAGCAGTTCAACCCCAATTCGCAGGATTTCTTAACATGTTTTCACTATGTTGTAGGTTTAATGGTGGTCCTTCCCAGCTTGCCCCACAATCACAAAAGGTGACAGAAAACTCAGGGTGACGACCCTGTGGCATAAGTAAATGCAAAAGGGGCCAGTAGGGATATTTTTCATGTCTCAAACAGTGGATCATGACCATTTTTCGCATGACCAAACCTCTAGAAATCAAAAATGCCACTACAGAAAATCAGAGTTAAAGATCAAAGGGATTAGCACAGTACATTGAAAATTTGATGCCTAATCCATAGCTACAAACAGAGGTGCAGTTCATAGACCATAAAGAGGATCAAGGAATCTTAATAAAGCTTAAAACACACGTTAAATGCAAATCATTGATTACAACAACGCAAAGGACATATCAGCAGAACACTCCTTTTACTGAAGAAAGGATCAATTCCTACTACCCATTCTCCCTTCTGCACCGAGCCCCATAATAGTTATTATTGTGACAGAAATCGCCTAGAACTGTCAGTGCATTGGTTATGAAGTATGGAAGACATGAAAGACAAAATCTTCACCTTTCTTGTCTCAGAGTATAAATAGAACATCTCAGCCAGGAAAGTACTTCAAGAGCACACCCTAGGGGTTATCATCAAACTGACAAAGACTCCTAATTCATCTAAAGGGTACACACAGTCAATGTAAAACCATTAAGCAGAGTGTGCATCTGAATACTTCTTGCCCCCTCTATCTTAATGAATCATTTAAGTCCTATCTACCACTACCACCACTCATTCACCTATAAGAAATCATCGAAAATGCATTGAAAGGGGTTGGAAATTTACTGATTGCAAGCTGTTTTATTGAGTTAGAGTTCTTTGAGTAGTGTTGTAAATAGGGTGGGAGATGATTTATGGATTGTATCAAGCTATTGGACAAGAATTTATGTGACTGGTTTTGCTCTATTAATATGACAAGCATGTTCATTGGATCCTGATCTAAGTCATTGGTAATGTGTCTCTTCTTTGTTATTTTTTTCCCTCTGTGATTACATTATGTTCATTTTCTCTGATAAGAAACAGTAATTTTGGCTTAGGAGATACTTCTGTAAGTACCCTAATGCTTCCTGCACATTCTTATCTTTATGTTTTCTACTATTCGTGTATCTCAGAACAAATTCAACATAATTTAAGCAGTTAAAGGGTTGGTTTTCCCATGCTTAATGGTGTATGAATTTAGAGTTTGTTTCTTAGATGTTCTTATCTGTTTCAACTAAAAGAATAGGAAAATAGGGAGATTTAGTGATTATCCCAGTCCCCTAATTTTTCCCTTTTTAACAATTGACTTTCTAAGATCCCTTTAAGTTGAATGTAAAATTAGAGAAGGTTAAAAGTCTTTCTCTGATCTTAGGCTTCGCTTTGTGTTTGAACTTAAGTGTTTTCTACTGTCTGAAAGTAGTCAGGAGGACTACTGGATTGTTGTCTTTGAAGTTAACCTCATCAGGAGTATTGATCGTAGAGGTATAAGGTATGTCCTTTCCCTTGACTTAATATGAAGTGGTCACCTTGGAAGGTTTTCCTTGTCATTCCCATTCATTTCCTTATTGTTTCATCTCATATAATCATCTTAAGAGATCCTCTGTCTTAGATGACTAGCCCTTTGAAAGCCTTGGATATTTGAATTGTAGGTAAACCCTTTCATGACCCCATTGCCCAATGGATTTGTATTCTCTTTGAATTATCCCCCCATTGCCAAAAATCCTTCACTACTCATTTCCTCTACCTTACACCAAACCCTTCTGTCAATGTTTTCCAACCAAAAACAAAAAATAAAAACCCTTGTGCTCTATAACTAGCCTAATATCTTAAATTGAACTTCAAAGATATATTATTCTTTTCCTTTATAGAGAGATCCCTCTTTGGATCCAGGAGGGATAGATCCTGAGATCCCAAAGCGGTTCTGATGTTGCCTGGTCATTTGGTATGCCAGTAGACTAAATCACTAGGACCACAACATAATGGAAACTCTGTTGGGGACTTACTCTGAGTAGACTGCTATTTTAAACATCCTAAGAACTCAGAGAACCAACAATCCTCATACTGGTATTTAATTACTGTGGTGGATAGTAAATCTTCTTGAACATTTGAAATCATCCACCTGACGACTCCACAACTCCTAAAGGATCAAAAGACTCCACTGGTGATCAGTAGGCCTGCTGATTATTCTTGGTTTCACAAAGACTCCACTGGGGCAGCCCACACTACCATAAGAACATTTTTCACACCCATGATAAAGAAAATCTGAGGATTAGGTTCTTTTGTTTAAGACTAGTTTTCCTATCAAAGGTGGTTATATCCGGCTAAATTTCTGCCTTTTGGGTTTGAAACTTAACATAATGGCTTCAATAAGGACCCATACTAGAGCTTATCCTGATCCAAATCCTCCAGAAATAGTTGATAATCCAGAAATATTTCTTTGGAAGTCTCTCACATCTAGGGATCCAACTATTATCAGACCCTTTCATAGAGCTAACTCAGCACCTGAAAACCTTGCAGCTTTATCAGATACTCAAGTTGACTTAGATTTACCAAGTAATTTACCAAGAACTAATTCATTCAATGGTATATATCAGACAGTATTTTAGCATCCAAGTTCACCACCACCTAGTGGCCAAAATATTAGTGACAGAGAAACCCCTCCATCAACACCTCTTGATATCCATCTCATTCATAACTTGGGCCTCTCTCACCCTAAGTCTTCTCAACATTTTGTTGTTGGTCCAAGTAGTTCTGCCATCCATATACCTGCTGCTCAAGCTACTCCTTTACTCCCACAGAATACTATCATGGCAGCATGGTACGCTCCCCTAGTGTTACCACAACCTCTGGTTCCTTTACCCAATGAATATCAGTCCAAAATTCCCCATTTCACTGGAAGTGAATCCACTACTTCTCAACAGCATGTGGACAAGGTGAATGATGCCTTCGATTATATGGAAATAGAGGATGAGACCATTAAGATGAGAATCTTTGCCCAAATCTTAGGAGGAGAAGCCAAGAAATGGTTTAAGAGTTTAGCTCCCCACAGTATCAATGATCTCCCTTCTTTACATCAAAAATTTAGAAAAAAATGGGAAATTAGGAACAATCCACTCCAAATACTATCAGATTACAATAACTTGAAGAGATGCCCTGGGGAGAGTGTTCAAAATTACTGCATCAGATTTAATAGTGTGTATAATGCACTACCCCCAGACTTGAAACCTCCACAAGGATCAACCTTGGCCAAATTTCTTGAGGGATTCGATCCTAAAATGGCCTACCAGCTTAGAGAAAGGGATCCCTTAACTTTAGAAGACATTCAGAAGGGAGGTCTTAGTGTGGAAGCTAATCTGATTGAAAAAAGAGCTAGGATGAGGGCTGAAAAGAAAGTAACCTATAGGGAAGACACTGCACCTTCTACATCTGACTCAAAATTATATCATCTAGCCAAGAACATGTATAGGTTAGAAAAAATGATGGAAAGGTTAGTTTTCCAAGCAAGTGCCCAAAACAGAAACTAAACTCAAAACCAGAACTAGGACTTTAGGAGAAACCCCCCTCAGATGAAATAAAGAGATTCAGATCAACAAGTCATACCTCCATTTCAAGAAAATTATGTTGAGGGAGAAGAGGAAATAATTGAAGAGTCAGAGGGAACTATTATAAACATGTTTGGAGTTAATAATGAAGACCTTACCTTTTGTTACAGAAGACAACCGGACCTCATACTCACATTGTGATGAGGAGGAAGAGTTAGAATCCGAAGACTATAGGTTAGGATTCGAGAATGCCATCATGTAGGTCCGTGAGCAATATGATCTTAGAAGAAAAAAGAACCCAGAAACTCCCAAACCAAAAACCTTTGAAATTACTATTTAGAAAAGGCCTGAAAAGACTCTTAAAGAGATTGTTGAAAGAAACAAAACAACAGCTGAGAGTTTTGGAAAAAACAAAGACATCCAAACCATTGAAAAATCAAGTCAAGAAACTAGTAGCATTGGTATTATAGCTAGTACCCCTGAAAAAATAGTTTCATCTGATGTACATAGTGAAAATTAGCAAGCTGATTTTGCCAATAAAACAATGACCAACAAAACAGAATTGAACCTTTCAAAGAACCAATTTCCTTTCAATCTAGAAAGTCAAATTGCCAAAATCAAATTTTTTGTCCCTCTCACTGATTTGGTCACCCAAGATGTATTTAAATGTCAAATATTGAAAGATTTAAACTTTGGAGAAAACATCGATTCTGTCAACTTAAATGATGATCAACTAGCTCTACTGTTTGGCCCAAAAATTGAAGGGAAATTCCAAGAAGGAGTAGTTCATCCTTTCTATGTCAGTTTAAATATCCATGACAAAATCCTACATAATTCTATGCATGACTCAGGAGCTTCGCATAACCTCATGCCCAAAGTGATCATGGAGAGATTAGGCATAGAGATAACCAAACCATACAAGGATTTATATTCTTTTGACTCTAGTAGAGTAAAATGTTTGGGTCTGATCAAATATCTCTGTGTAAATTTGACCCAAATCCCAGCCAAGTGCATTGTGATGGATGTTGTAGTGGTTGATGTATCCCCCAAATATGGCATGTTTCTATCAAGATCCTGGGGTGCTAAGCTGCAGGGTACAATGCAAATGGACATGACATATGCCACTATCCTTCTTTTTAACCAACTTAAAAGACTCTATAAGGAATCACACATGAAATTCATGGTGAGTAGCCTAGAGAAACCAGAGAATGCCCCTGTTTATTCTGCTCATACAGACCTAGACTCTTTCATCCTTTACAATGATGAAATCACTAATGAGCAAGAACTAGAGGATAAAAATTTGACCAGCGAAGTAGGGGTCTCAAATCTGAACGTAACTGCAACTCTGGAAATAGATGGAAGAAAGGGAGATATACTTGAACAGTTTGTTGAATCAGAAAACCAGAGTGAACAGAGCCAAGACTGTGAACAGCAGATTACCCATCAATCTAAACTCCATAAAAATCCCGAGGAACAAAATGTAACACACCATAGTGCTGACCATAGGAAACAACACAAAGATAAACATGACATTAAGGATAAAATGGATAACCAAACTGCAAACAGCCCCTTATGGAGCATGAGTTTTGATGGGTCTTGCACCAAAAAGAGTGCAAGAGTAGGAGTATGGCTGCACAACACTGAAAGCCATGCTTTCAAGCTAAATTTCAAATACACAAACAGCATACCAGAGTATGAAGCTCTCCTCTTAGGACTCCATCTATTGAAAAAGCTAGGAGCCGAGAGGATAGTTTTTCATGGAGACTCAGAACTAGTCATCAAACAAATAAATGGAGAATACATTTCCAAACATCCTAGATTAAGGGCATATATGAATGATGCCTTGGATCTATTGAAAACATTTGTAGAATATGAGCTTGTGTTTGTCCCTAGAAGTCGAAACATACTTGCCAATGGATTGGCTTGTGCTGCTAGTTCATATCAGAGATCACATAAGGACAAACAGTTCACTATTCAAACAAAATACAGACCAGCAATACCAGATAATGAAAAATATTGGCAGGTCTTTGAGGGTGATAAAAAGATAGAGGATTTCTTTCTTTCTAGGAATGAGTTTGAATTTCCAAATTCAAACTCTAAGTCTAATGAAAACTGTTTAGAGGAAAAGCCCCTTGATGAAGAGAAACTGTTCCCCATTGCATAAATGAACATGCTGACCAGAGAATTCGAAAATAAAATAGAAGAATACATAAACGCAGATAAGGAAGACATAGAGGTATTGCAGTCCAAAGATAAAGGTATACCCCGAGGGCTGGATCCTCTAGAGGACCTCTTCAATTTTAATGATGTGGCAAAAAAACCAACAACAGAACCCACTGAATCTGATATTGAAGAATGAAATATAGGCAGCAAAGACAAGCCTAATATGATCAAATTATCCAAAACTTTACCAACTCATATCAAAGAGAAATACATTGATTTATTTAAAGAGTTTGCGGATGCTTTTTCTTGGAGCTATGAAGATTTGAAGGCCTATGACACCGAGACCATCCAGCATAAGATTCCATTGAAAGAAACCCATAAACCTTTTAGGCAAAACCTGCACAGAATAAACCCTGTACAGTTACCTATAGTAGAAAAGGAAATTAAGAAAATGTATGATGCTGGAATCATAGTCCATGTGAGGTTTTCAAATTGAATATCAAACCTTGTGGCTATAAGGAAAAAGACAGGAGAAATAAGTTTTTGTATCGATTTCAGAAACTTAAACAGAGCCTCATTAAAGGACAATTACCCCCTGCCCAAAATGGCACACTTCGTACAAAGGGTAGTTGGTTCTAAAAGGATTTCTTTGCTAGAGGGCTTTTCAGGGTATAACCAGGTATTAGTACTCCCAGAGGATCAACTCAAAACTGCCTTCACAGCTCCTTGGGGCACTTTCATGTATGTGAAAATGCATTTTGGATTAATGAATGCTGGTGCCACCTTTCAAAGAGCCATGGACATTGCATTCTCGGAAGAAATAGGGTACTTCATTGTAATTTACCTCGATGACATTACAGTTTATTCCAAAACTGATGAATAACACCTTAAACATTTGAGAAAGGTCTTTGAGAAATGCAGAAGTTATGGGCTATCTTTAAATAATAAAAAAGACATTGTTTGGTCTCCAAGAAGGTAAACTTATTGGTCACATCATATCTAAAAAGGGGATTAAAATAGACCCAAAAAGGATTGAGGGCATATTGCAAATTGGTCACCCTAGAAACATCAAGGAATTACAATATTTCATTGGAAAGATTAATTTCTTGAGGTTCATACCCAACCTTGCAGAACTCCTTAGAAACATGACTAATATGCTTTAAAAGGAGGTGGGAGTTAAATGGACTCTAGAAGACAAGAAGTCCTTTGAACTGGTAAAACATGCACTCACCCGAGCACTAGTTCTTATCAGCCTTGATTTTACTAAGGATTTCATAATCTTCTCATTCACATCAGAACACACTGTGGCTACTGTCCTGTTACAAAAAAATCCAGAAGGGCAAGAGAAGCCAATTGCATTTTTCAACAAGGCATTAAGAGAAGCACCTCTAAAATACAATATCATGGAGAAACAGGCCTATGCCCTGGTAAAGGCCTTGAAGGATTTTAGAGTTTATATTTTACATTCTCATATTATTTCCTTTGTGCCTAATATAGTGGTAAAGGACATTTTGTCACAAGATCCAGATGTCAAAACAGGTAAGTGGATTGTTGTGATACTAGAATATGATTTGGAAATCAAACCCACTAAACTCATCAAGGGTCAAGGCTTAGCACAATTGATGGTTGAATCTAACTTACAAACCCTTGATATAAATATGGTAGATACATTGGATGAACAGGAGGGGTTACCAGCTCCCATTGTGGAAGAATAGTTCCAACACTCACCTTGGTATGCTGATATTTTGTATGTGCTTATCAATCTAAATGCTCCTCCTGATCTATCTAAGAAAAATGCAAGTTTTTTAAAGCTGAAAGCTAGAAATTATTTCATTTAAAATTAATGTTTATATTGGAAAAATTCTAATGGTTTATTTCTTAAATTTTTGCCTGAAGTTGATGTAGATAGGATCAAGCATGAGTTTCATGAAGTGGAATGTGGAGGCCATCACTATTAGAAGACCACTTCCAATAAAATCCTTAGAGTTGTCTATTACTAGCCCACCCTTTTCCAAGATGTCCACAAAATGATAGTTTCCTGCCACAAATGTCAAATCGTTGAGGGCAAAATAAAACTCCTTCCTCTGCTGTTACAACCAAACACTGTTGAAGCTCCTTTTCAACAGTGGGGCCTAGACTTATTGGGAAAATACGCCTTGCTTCATCTGCCCAACATAGATGGATACTCACAGCCACTGATTATTTCACTAAATGGATAAAGGCCATCCCTTCTAGGAATTCCACAGACTCAGTTATCATAAAATTCCTTGAAGACCATATCCTATCTAGATTTGGCTGCTCCAGGAAAATTATCACTGACAATTTTGCTGCATTTGGTTCCAAAAAAATGATTGGTTTTTGCCACAAGTATCAGATTGTGCTTGGTCACTCCACTTCTTATTAACCTCAAGGTAATGGGCTCGCAGAATCATCAAATAAAATTTTGGTGAACATCATCAAGAAGCTGCTGGAAGAAAATGAAAAGTCATGGCATAACAAGCTGGCACATGCTTTATGGGTAGACAGATTGACAACAAAGAAATCCATTGGAATGTCTCCCTATCAGTTAGTCTATGGAGCAGACGCAGTATTTCCTACTAGTTTAGGAGTACTGGTGATAAAATTAGTCCAATAAATACAGTCAGAAGAAGATAGCATGGTGAGGAGGATCAATCAGACCATACATCTCCAACAGACAAGGGAAGAAGTCTACAACAGAACCCAGAAAGTGCAAGAGAATATCAAAAGGTTGTTTTATAAAAGGAAAAAGTCCTGTGATTTCAAAATTGGAGACAAGGTACTCAAATGGGACTCTAAGAGAGAAGATAAGGGTAAGCATGGCAAGTTTGACAATTTATGGCAAGGCCCTTACATCATTCAATCTGCCATTGGTCCCAATGCATTTTTTCTACAAGAAATGGATGGTACAAACTTGTTTTGGGGTCCTATCAATGGAAGGATGCTCAAGCATTATTTCTGCTGAAATTCAATTAAAATTTTTCACTTCCATTGTAAATATCATTGCTTTGTTTTGTTTTGAAATTAAAAAACAATATACAAAAAATAGAAAAAGAAAGGTTCAGAGAAGCTCAAATCTTGAACCTATGGAGTTCTAAAAAGAATGGCTCAAACTAGACCAAAACCTGAGCCAGAGGAAAAGGAAGAGAACTAGTTCTAACATGCTCAAAACTTAAACCAGCAAAGAAGAAGAAAACAGCTCTAACAGGATCAAAACCAGAGCTGGAATGAAGAAAGAAAGGTGACTCTAAAAAGCTCAAAATCTGAGTCACAACAAGAAGGAAGAATGTTTTTGAATTTCAGATCTTTAGCCTTCAAAATTTTGGCTTTTGAATTTCTACAAGTTTCAGTTCATGTGCAGCTTGTCTTTATGCCATGGACCCACAACAAATCATACAGTCTAATCCTGGTTTGGCTATGTTTTCAATTTCTGTTTTGGAATATAGAGAATGAAAATTTGGCAGACAGTTTAACCCTGGCAGACATTAGTTTAGGTAGAGAAGCTATGAATCCAACTGTTTAATTTGGTCTCATGGAGGAATAAGGTTAGATTTATATTATTTTCCAGCTCTCAATATAAAATGATGATGAGGAAGGGCTGCAAGTCTAAGTGCACCTTGAAGAAAAAATGTTAGTACAATAGGATGGGTAGGTAGTGTTAGGGTCCCGTGATTTGGCTGATTGGCAAGCCAAATGACAGTGTAACATCAAACCAAGATTTGGAGCCCAAGGACCTAGCCTTCCTGGACTCAGAGAGGGCTCTCTTTATATGTGTAAGGGATATCTATGTGTTTGCTTATCGTGTTCTGATTTTAGGCTAGTTATGGAGTATGTTTTTTGGTTTTGGTTTTTTAAGTTGTGAGGGATGAAACTGATCAAAGATATGGAACAGGTAACAAGATGTTAGATTAACTGGGCTATGGGGTCAAAAGGTCAAGAAAGCTATTAGATGACGATACAAGGCTGTTGAAGGGCCGATTTGATTCAAGGTAGAAATGATCTTTGGGAAAAATGGAGTAAATGGACATCAAGTTTGTGAAAGACGAAGGATTTCAAGCATAACTAGTTTGATAGCAGACATAAACATGGTATGGAAAACCATTAATCATGCAAAATGTAACTACAAGCTAAATAATACATAGAAATAAACATTCAAGCCATGCATAGAAGTATAAGACCCTCTAACTTTGGGAAATGGCTTTCAGAATTTGGGAAAAACATTTAAGGAAGAAAAACAACTCAAAACACTATGCCGGAATGCCTAAACATAGTACTTCAAGTTATTGGGCACTTTGAACAACAATATTTGCATAGTTTTAGGCAAAGGGCTAGATCGAAACTAGGCCTCATTGGTTCAAACAAAATGATAATCTAATCAATCAAAGAGAAGTTTCATGGATAGAACTATAGCTAGCCATAGGTAAGCAGGGCATACCGTAAGTCCTTCTTAGCATGTATAAGACCATGAATGAAACAAGCAACAATATCCTAAATATTTAAAGAGCAGTCAAGAATTCTTTAATGTTACTTAGGAAGAAGAAAACAAAGAGGCTATGAAGAAATAGAAAATTTGAGGTACCTCCATGGGCATATCTCAAATTTGTTCTCTACTGATCTATAGCAAGCAAGAAACATGTATCATGAATGAAAACTAGAAGACAACAACAAAGCAAGAGATACTATACCATTCTACCAAGTCATGGAATCCATCAACAATCCTTCATCATCCATCCAGGAACATCCAAGAGGCAATCCAAAAGCATAACACAAGTATTTTCTTCCAAATCTCATATGACCATATATTGCTTCTCTTCTCAAGTTCAGCCTTGTTTTACAATGAAAGCCTTTGGAATATATAGGCTCAATTGAGGAAAACCTCATGGTTCAACTTGCATCCTCATTGGCCTAATCAAAATATCTAAACTTGTCCTTGAGGCTTTGCAAAGCCCAAGGCACAAAATATTTCATAAAATATCTAAAAAATTCTAAAAAAGGGAATTTAATTGACTTTGCATAATTTTTCATGTGCAAAAATAGCTAAACGCACATTTGGAAAAAGCATATTTTAGAGGTTCAAAAATTACAAAAATATTTCAAATTTATATCAGGAAAAGGTCCCCTGACTTGCTAGAAACATTTGGCAGCCTTCCTGATGTCGAAACGAGGCTCATGATAGCTCGTTGGAAAGCTCTGAGTGTCTAATTTCTGGCACAACTGAAATTTCCCCAATCTGATGCCTGGAAGTCCTCCAAAACTGCATCTGTGTGTAAAAAACCAAAAATTACAGTCTGCTGATAGACCAGGCAGAGTGTGCAAAAAGCGAGCATTTTTCGCCATTTCGGGGAAGAAAATGATCTCCAAATGTCCTGAAAATCACTGAGGTTTTACTCCTAAATTTATGGCATCCAATGATACCATTCTCCTCCTTTGACGAATCCTCAAAATGAAATGGCGAATTTCATGAGTTTTGACCAAAAACTCAAAAATGCCAAAAAAACAAAGCATGTCAAAATTTGCCCAAAATTGGTGTGTATGACACTCAAGGGTCCCTAGCAACATGTTCTGAAGCATAAGCCAAAATATGAAGTCCCGATGTGTCTTTACTCACTTTCCGTGCTGGACGCTTCTGCAAAACCAAGATGCCTCAAAGTCTTTGAAATGCCTTCTTTAAACCAAACTCTGTCAATCCACCGTTTTAATGAGGAAACAATGTTTTTGGATGCTTGTGCAAAATGCCCATTTTTTATACAAGACCCCTATTTCTTCAAAATGTGGCCTTCCCAACCTTTGATATGTATCTCAGCCAATAGACCTTTTAATTAAGAAAAAACATAGTGAAATGAAGACAGGCTGTTAAGTGAAATTGCGGTGTATAGTGACAAAATCACCTTTGCTTTGTGATGTTTGGAGCTCAACAACTTAATTTTTATTTTTGACCAAGGGTGAACTTCTCAATCTTCACAATCTTTCCCTTGCCTAGTATGCCAATTACTCAACAAAACTCACACCATATACAGTCAACCTTTAGTGTAGGCATACAGTCAATTTCACAGTTTATGGAACAAAGGTGGAAGAGTTTAAAAATGCTCCAGAAGTTCCAACAAAGGCTGTAGGAGTTTAATCCTTTCAAACAATCAAGGCACCTTATCAATGTAGAACCCCTGTCCCTTTAGAAAAATGTCTTTTCAACTATGTGGATATCAGCTTAACAGTGAGCTTGAAGAACAAAAAGGCAATCAAAAGTATACATTATGAACAACTGTCTTTTTCTGTGTTTGGTAGGGGTAACCTGCCCTTCGATGCTTTGAGGATATGAGATACTCTTGTCCTTTGAAGAGGCAAGGTGAAAACACAGTTTTTAGTTTCAAGACCCCTTTCCTTGTTAGCAGTTCATCAGCATATACAACACTTTAGCACAGTTTTGAACAACAGATGTTTACCCAGCAAAAACATTGTTTACATAGATGGTGACAGAGTTTAAAGATGTTTCTGTACTGTGATACCAAAATTTTTAGTAGGTCAATGTCGAGAAGCTCCCCTTGATCGAAACCTTAAACCTCACATGCAGTCCACCAATATGAAATGACAATATAGACTCAGTCAAGCAAAGGGGCAAAACACAGTCCAAGTTTTCTTGTGGTTAAAGGGCAGAGTTGGCATAGTTTGAAATACTTCTGTGGTAGTAAAAGACAGCTTGTACCCAAGTCTTCCAGCAATCAAAAAAAAAATAAGCCTGTTTTGAAATAAAACGCCCTATTCCACTTTTAACACAGTCCCTTAACAATAACTATTTCAAAGCTGATTTCTTTGGCCTCCAAGCATTATCCAACAACGTGAAATCGAGGGTGAGCTACGCAAAATACCTCAAAATATGATGCAAAACCTGTTTCGTGAGTTGAGGTCACCTTGGAGGGAGTTTGGAAGCGTTTTGGAGGCCGGAGGCATGCGCGGCACCTTTATGAAGAAGAACACCGCGCAAGAAAACACGTCGGGTGGCCTGTCGGGTCAGTGTCGGGAGCCCGTGACCCACCGCTACAGGAGCGCCACGCGCGGCTACAGGAGTGCCGCACGCCTTTGTGGCGCAGTTCAAAAACCCTGCCCAGGAGCGCCGCGCACTCCTACAGGAGTGTCGCGCGGTGAAAAAGCCTGGAAACTCTGAAAATTGACTTTGAAAAACTTGTTCAATGCTTGGAGACTGTAGAGGGAGGCTCGATTCTGCTTGGAGAACTCGAAAATGAGCTTACCACTCTGATTCATTCCTTTGAAAAGGCGAAACCCCAATGGTTACTTCATTACTTGAAATGCAAAATGAAATCAAACCTTTTGTATGGTCTTTGCAAGGGCTTTCAAAGTTTTTGCCTTCTTCGGTAATACTTTTGGTGCGCTTGTGAAACTTGGATTTCGAAATGATGTTGGGAGTGGGGTTCTTGTGCTTTTAAACAGTCTCAATATGAACCAACCCTTTATAACCAGCAAACCTATTTTGGAAAGGTTAAACTGTTTTCACTCATGCATATAGATTGAAAAGGTGACTTTTGCTAACATTGTCTTCTTTGGTGATTATTTAGCACAGAAGCTCCAGTTTTAGTAAATAACCTAATGAACTGTATACCATCCCCTGCCACTTGTTTAACACTGTTGGTGATCATTTTAAAACGGAAAATCCACTCAAGATATGAAGAAAAGTATTTGACACTGCTTTGTCTTTTTGAAATGAGAAGGCTTATCCTTTTAACTTGTTTTGACAATTTCTGTTTCCAAGTGCTTCATCGACTTTTTTCCAACTGTAGGTGTCAAAAGATTTGCTGCATTTTTTCGGATTTTTCCATGGTCCTTTGATTAAGAAGGGCGCTTTTTCCAATACTTTTCTCTGCTCAAAAAATATCACTATGATGTCTCTGTCCATTGAATAATGAAGACCTGCACTTGTCTCAAGCTTCCCAAAAACTGACAGTATGTGAAAGCATCTCTTTTTCCTATTTATGAACAATTGTTTCAATTGTAATGTCTCTTGAGGAAATAATCTAGATTTTCTGTGTCAAGTGTTATAAACAGTTTTGAAAAGTCCCATGTCTATAAATGGAGTTACTTTCATGTATGACATACCTTTCCAAGGCTTTAAAACTCAGATCATAACCTTTTTATACCTTTGTGTTCAGGAGGGAAGTATGTGAGATGTGAAAAAGCAGCTATAATTACTCACAGACACCAGGCTTTTATTAGCCATTTTCCTTCTAATAAAACTCTGAAAACACCAACTCTGCTGCATCTGAAGAATACACTTGTCTTTGTGGTGGAGTGTGGATTACAACACCTGGACTTGCACTGGTGCTTTGAATGATATCAAGATGGCTTATGTCTGGGAGCTGTGTACTACTTGCTTGCTTTTTCTCTGTGTTTATCTAGAAACCATAGACTTTATTTCACAACCCAATAGAAACATAAGAGTACACAGAGGTCCTTTTTTACTGAAGTGTCTTCTTGCTCAGCCCTGATTTGAGCCATTCATACTAGCATCCCTGCAGAGATGTTTTGTTACAATAGCTTTGATCAATGGAGTCTCTTTTTTGTGTGCCATGATGATGATGCTTGAAACTTCAATTTATCTTCTTTCTTAGGGCACAAGACCAAAAACTCTGCTTTCACTTGATTTGAACATTTCAGATCTTAACCCTGTTTTGATCATCACTTTCCGTCAGAAACCTTGAGTCACTGTTTCACTGTCTAGTAAAAAACAAACCTGTGCTTACAGTCAGTTTTGAAATTCTTCAAGTCAACATTGGTCGTCGCCCTCTGCTTGTAGATGAAGGAGGCACCTTAACCCTCTGCTTATAGATGAAGGAGGTCCTTGGCCATGACAAATTACAAGTTTGTTTGACAGTGTTGTCTTTCTTCTACTGTGTTTTCATGCTGAATGAAGCTGCAAGAGTTTGATGAATAACTCTTTGCCCTGCAGATGTATCTCAGGCTTATGTTCACATTGAGAAGCAGCTGTTCTTCTAAGGTGGAGTCAAGAATTTTCTACTGAGATGATGACATGTTTCCTGTGCTTTTAGAATCCATAAACAGTATAAAACACCTAAAATCAGCTTGAGATTTATGGTCTATGTAGTGCTGAGACTTAGGGGCGTGTAAGTGGCGCGACTTAGAGCTGTGACTAACTTCATTAGTAGAGTGGGAGGTATGTTATGATTGGTCTGTAGCAGATGGAGGTTTTTTGGCCTTTTGATGGTTGCCAAGGTTAAAATGCCTTAAAGCGCCACTTCCTAACTTAGGGGAGGGTTTTTGAACAGACTTGGATTGTCCTTTTAGAGCTGACAGGCAGATTTAGTATGGCTGAGGTTAGGTAGGATTGGAAAATGGGATTTCAACTTGTCATGGACGAACTGAAAAGTAAGGAGAGAAAAAAAATTTTAAGGGTGTTTTCCCGGCTGGCAAATTTGACAAATTTTTAAGATCAGCTGTTGGAAAACTAGGCTGTTGAACTAGTCATCACTAACAGGTAAAAAATACTGATGACTAACAGGTAGTTGTTTGGGGAAGTATTGCTGCTGATATAATGCTCTTCACTTATGTGGCAGTTAATAAAAAAAGAAAAGAATGGTCAAGTACTAGGCTTTGGCCTACTTCCAAAGATTATATATGAGATTCTTCACACCTTCAAGAAGATGCCATCCCCATGTGGAGCCACTATTAGCCACCTATAATAATTTGTCAAAGCAAACAGGTGGCTAAATTTTTCATCAAGCCTTCAAGTGATAAATTCCCTTGAAAATCTATCATCCTTGAAGTCTTATGGTTTTCCTATCTGGAGGTTCATCTTCACTGTTGTTTACATCTTAAAAACATGTTGATTCACCAAAGAAAGTTGTTCCAAAGGCCTCTAAAACTGCCTATTTTCACTTATTTCCCCCCATTTTCATAAAGCCTTCTTTTCACTTTTTAACCCTCCATTTAGCCTCTAAAGGCCTTAAATCCCCTTTAAACCTTTAAAGGTTCATTTACAGGTTTAAAAAACCCTTTCCTTTCTCTCTACCGAAAGCCAAAAAACCCTCAAAAATCCCTTCAAAAAGCCTTAAAGAAGCCTTTTACACTCCTGAAATTATTAGCCCCCGAGGGCTTATAGCCTTTAGCCTCTTTCCTCACATGACCTCACCCCTACAACCAGGCACTAAGCCCTTATCGCTCATCACAATCAGAGTTTCCATTCCCTGGCCTTCCCTTTTTTCTTCTAACCTTTCGATGTGATAAGCACCCTTTCTTCTGCCTTCAGTCCTTCCCTTTTTATGATTGGCCCTCACCATCGCAATCGCAAAACGTTGGTTCCCTTTCTTCCCCCCCCCCCCCAACTCCTCGATCTTGCGATATAATCTGGTCCGTTGGTTTGAAAATATCTATAGCCATCACATCACCTAGTCCCTTGACCTTTGCCCACTACGCAACAAACATCACACGTCACCGCATGGCCCACCATGTCTTCCACCCCTGCATCTCTGTGCCTATTGCATGTGACCTGCATCGTCCAATCAACACCCCATGATCTGATGACATATACTTCATATCGCAAAATCCTAGCACCTGAGGTTTAATGTTTCAAAATTTTGCGAAATGGGTGGTATTGAGAATCCACGCATCGACCAGTGTATGGAATCGCACTCCATCTGTCCCAAACCACCTCCCCCCATATTGTTACACGAAAACCATCCCCGGTTTTTTTCCATACCGCTACCCTCCACAACGTCACCCCTGATTTAATCCTAGTTGTCGATCTCTGAGATCGCACGGTCCATATTATATCGTGGTGTCACTCACTTGCCTTTCATCTTTCTCTCGAAATGCTTTGTCGGAAGATCTCCATTGTAGATCACTTGGATCTAACGGTCCTCATTCCTCATCCCACCCAAACCTCCATTGGACCTAGTTAGCTGCTCTTCCAGGGTTTTCTTCCCATTTTTCCGCTGCAATCACCATCCACACTGCTCCTCACCCTCCATCTAAGCCTCTAAAAATCAGTTCAACCCCAATTCGCAGGATTTATTAACATGTTTGTGCTATGTTGAAAGTTTAATGGTGGTCCTTCCCAGCTTTCCCCACAGTCACGAAAGGTGACAGAAAACTCAGGGTGACAACCCTGTGGCATAAGTAAATTCAAAAGGGGCCAGCAGGGATATGTTTCGTGTCTCAAATAGTGGATCATGACCATTATTCGTACGACCAAAACTCCAGACATCAAAACCACCACTGCAGAAAATCAGAGTTAAAGATCAAAGGGATTAGCGATTAAATTGAAGATTTGATGCCTAATCCATAGCTACAAATAGAGGTGCAGTTCATAGACCATAAAGAGGATCAAGGAAGCTTGATAAAGCTTAAAACATAGGTTAAGTGCAAATCATTGATTACAGCAGCGCAAAGGACATATCAGCAGAACACTCCTTTTACTGAAGAAAGGATCAATTCCTACTAGCCATTCTCCCTTCTGCATCGAGCCCCATAACAGTTATTATTCTGATAGAAAGCTCCTAGAACTATCAATGCATTGGTTATGAAGTATGGAAGACCTGAAAGACAAAATCTTCACCTTTCTTGTCTCAGAGTATAAACAGAACATCTCAACCAGGAAAGTACTTCAAGAGCACACCCTAGGGGTTATCATCAAACTGAAAAAGACACCTAATTCATCTAAAGGGTAGACACAGTTAATTTAAAACCATTAAGCAGAGTGGGCATCCAATTAATTCTTCCCCCCTCTGTCTTAATGAATCATTTAAGTCCTATCTACCATTACCACCACTCATTCACCTATAATAACTCATCGAAAATACATTGAAAAGGGTTGGAAATTTACTGATTGTATGTTGTTTTATTGAGTTAGAGTTCTTTGAGTAGTGTTGTAAATAGGCTGGGAGATGATTTTTGGATTGTATCAAGCTATTGGACAAGAATGTATCTGACTGGTTTTTCTCTACTAATATGACAAGCATGTTCATCGGATCCTGATCTAAGTCATTGGTGATGTGTCTCTTCTCTGTTATTGTTTTCCCTCTGTGATTACATTATGTTCATTTTATCTGATAAGAAACAGTAATTTTGGCTTAGGATATACTGTTGTAAGTACCCTAATTCTTCCTGCACATTCTTATCTTTATGTTTTCTGCTATTTGTGTATCTCAGAACAAATTCAACATAATTTAACCAGTTAAAGGGTTGGTTTTCCCATGCTTACTGATGTATGAATTTAGAGTTTGTTTCTTAGATGTTCTTGTCTGTTTCAACTGAAAGAATAGGAAAATAGGGAGATTTAGTGATTAGCCCAGTCCCCTAATTTTTCCCTTTCTAACAATTGACTTTCTAAGATCCCTTTGAGTTGAATGTCAAAGCAGAGAAGGTTAAAATTCTTTCTCTGATCTTAGGCTTCGCTTTGTGTTTGAACTTAAGTGTTTTTTACTGTCTGAAAGTAGTCAGGAGGACTGCTGGATTGTTTTCTTTGAAGTTATCCTCATCAGGAGTATTGATCATAGAGGTATAAGGTATGTCCTATCCCTTGAATTACTCTAAATTAGTCACCTTGGAAGGTTTTCCTTGTCATTCCCATTCATTTCCTTATTGTTTCATCTCATATAATCATCTTAAGAGATCCTCTATCTTAGATGACTAGCCCTTCGAAAGCCTTGGATATTTGAATTGCAGGTAAACCCTTTCATGACCCCATTTCCCAATGGATTTGTATTATCTTTGAATTATCCCTCCATTGCCAAAAATCCTTCACTACTCATTTCCTCTGCCTTACACCAAACCCTTCTGTCAATGTTTTCCAACCAAACAAACAAAACAAAAACCCTTGTTCTCTATAAATAGCCTAATATCTTAAATTGAACTTCAAAGATATATTATTCTTTACCTTTATAGAGAGATCCCTCTCTGGATCCAAGAGGGCTAGATCCTGAGATCCCAAAGCGGTTCTGATGTTGCCTGGTCATTTGGTATGCCAGTAGACTAAATCACTAGGACCACAACATGTTCCATGCAGTATGGGTTTAACTCTGTTGATGTGAGTTGTTCTGCAATGTTGGAGGTTTCCAGTAGAGGTGGGAAGTAGAGCCAAAGGTGGTCAACATTGAACACTGGGTGCAGAACAAGGAAAGGTGGAATACTGAGCTTAAAGGAATTGGAACATACAACCTTGATGATGGTGTATGGCCCATTTCAAAGTAGGTGAAGCTTGCAGTGGGGTCTGTTATCCCCTTATAAATTCCTTGACAAGCAAGCAAGGGGCTAGTTTGTTTATAAGCCTGCAAGGAATGCATTTCCCTTGAGAACACATCATCCTTGCAGCCTTTTCATGTTTCCTACCTTGTGACTATTTTCCTCTACTTTTATGGTATCAACGAGCCTTACTGATGAAGAATTATGCTCCAAAGGCCATTATTTTCCCTTTGTACCTCTGCAGAATGCCCCTTTCTATCCATTTTTCCCCTTTTTTTCAAAGTCCCCTTTGTTCTCCTGAAATCCCACCCTTGCCTTCTATTTTCCCAAATTTCCCCTCTATCTCCCTACCGTTACCCTCCTTAGGCCTTGAAATGCATTAAAATGGTTAGAAACCCACTTTCTGAGCTTATAATAGGCCTAAGCTCCTTTCCTGCCAACCCCTTTCAACCACTTCCCCATACACCCGTAGCCTAGGAACGAGCGCTTAAGCCTTAGGCGCTAATCGCATCAGAGAAACAGAGCGGCACATTAAAATTCATTTTTAATCACCGAGAAACTATGATGCAATTGTTTTGTTGTTAAATTCCTCCGATGTGTTCCGCGCCATTGATCTTCACGGAATGGACGCCGATCGCCACCCCCACAGTTTTCACCGTGCAACCCGTTCACTGCCTGTAGTCGCATCTCCGCCGTTCGTTAATTCGCCAGATCAACGGTCCAGAGTTCATCCATATCGGGCGCGTTTTCAACCGTTGATCTGTACAGATCCAATGGTGCAGAATCCGCCCGTCCCAGTGGTCCCCGCCCGCTTTCACTGTTCAGAAACCAGCCGGTTTTTATCACACCGCCTTTGGGCAGAGGGTGGTATTTCCCAAACGGCCAGCGATTCCATACATCACGTGACACGCGTCCCTTGTACCTTTTTTAAAACCTCTATCCTCGCGCGTTAACCACTTTCCATCGCGCATTATTGTTCGGACGCGGATGCCCAGGGATATTTCTATGGACAGTCAGATCTGGGGCGGGCCATCCAATGGCTATCGCTCGCCGAAGATACATGATAGTTAACTCAGATGCACACGAGATAAATCAGGGTACGACATGCCATCCAATTAATCTCCGTCGTCGATCTGATTTGCAGATCGACAGTCCACATTCAATCACCCTCTGTATTTTTTCACCGTCGATCTCCTCCTGAGATTGGATAGTTAGCATTTGATTGCCCCCGCCATTTGCATGTCCACCGTTGCCCGGTCCCACCACGTCGTCATTCCACGTGTACCATCATGTATCCGCCGTACATCCGCCACATCAACCTTTCCACGTAAATTTGTCATTTTTTACCCTTTCCTCTTTATATCCATTCAAAGGTCTTTTTCATAGGTTTTATTTAAAAAACCCGCTCTGCTACGCTCACATTCTCCAGACCATATTTCATCGTTTCGTTGCGTTTTCTGCCATCAACATACACAATTCTGTCGTCCGTTCATCCTACATGGTCGTTCTCATTGTCTGCATTGTGTCTGCCACCCCCATGTATGTTTTCTTAACCAGTTTTCATATTTTGCAGGGTTATTAGAGGTGGAAAACCACCATGATTCATAGGAATCATTGTAAACAGCGCGTTGAGCAGAGAAGGTTGAATTTGGAAGCTGGTACTACAGGGAGGTGTCTGGAAAGGTAGCAGCGGCATAAATACTATCCAAGGACAATTCAATCTCCACAAAGAAAAACCTATCCGGTGCCATTAACACACAGATTTCACAGTCAGAGGTACAAATGGAGCAGCAGGGATGCTTAAGGCACGCAAATGAAGACATACAAGCCTTAAGTTCAAATATTTAGAGGCAAAGTACCGGATTTAAGACCCAGGGACCACGCAGAAGGTACAACAAGCAGAAATCAACGCATATCGGGGTTTTCTACGGCAGCAGAATGTTTTTCCTCCATAAAGGACAGAGCGTCCATGCAGTGTTCAAATCTATGTCGTGTTCTGGAGAGATTTCCTACCCTGAAACAGCTCCGGTACTATCAGAGCATTTATTTTATCAGTATGGCAGACTTGTTTATCATTCCTTTATCTTTTGTTTATTCACCAATAGCACCACACAACACTGTGGTCAGAGTACATCAGAGTTATATCAGAGTAGTCTGAATATTGAAGAAGATCATTTCTTCACCCAAAGAACACCAGAGATTAATGCACAGGATTTATACAGAATGGGCTTCGGCCCTCTTTCTTTTCAGAAGTTTATTACTGCATTTAGTTTCTCACCTACCTTCTCTGCTCCATTGGAGCTATAAATTCATGAAGAAACTCATTGTAAGGGTTGTTGATCAGTTATCAGAGAACTGCAAGTAGTTTATTTTGAGACACAGTCTCTGTGTAAAGTTGTAAGATAGGTTGAAGGAGATGTTTTCAGACTCAGTATTCATCTATTGGCAATGTTGTACTTGATTGGTATTGCTATTTAATATGACAAGCACATTCCTTTGGATCCTGATCTGAAGCAGTGGTGATGTTTTCCTATCTTTGTGTTTACATTCATTTCATTTCGTTTCTACTGTCTTGCATCAAAATATTGGCATAGGATTTACCCTTGTTAGGTACCCTATGTTTCTACTTTCCTTGCCATTGATGTTTCTCTTCTGAATGTATTATCTAAGAAATGATTTCAGTTGGTTTAACCAGTGTAGTGGATGTTATTGCTTGCTCTCTGATGTATGAATTAAATGAATTAAGTTCTTATATGTTTCTTGTTATAGATTCAGTTGGAGTATTTGGGAACACTGGGGATTAGAGTTAGCCCTGTCCACTACGATCCTTGTACGACCAGCTGGTCTTTAACTCTGTGCTCTAAATCTGTGTTGCCTCCTCCCCTCCTACTTTTCCATATCATACAATCATCTTGAAGATCCTATGTTTCAGATGACTAGCCCAATTGAAAGCCTGCCTATTGATTAGCAAGCAAATCCTTTCCTGACTACATTGCCCAATGGTTTTGAATATTTCCTAGAATACTTCACTTCTGCCCCTTTTCCTCTTTGCTCATCCTGGTCTTACACTGAAAAACTTCTTTCCTGACAACCAGCAACCAAATCAAAACAATCAAACAAACAAACCTTGTGCCTATAACTAGCCTAACATCTTAAACCTTGAGCTTCATAGACATAAATCCTTTGCTCATATAGAGAGATCCTTCTCTGGACCCAGGAGGGCTAGATCCTGAGGTCTAAAAGTGGTTTGATTTTGTCTCAACTTTTGGTATTTCCAACCTTGCCAAAACATGGGAACCCCAACATAATGGTGACTCCACTGGGGAACTGAGTGCATTACACCTTAAACATTCTTAGCCTCAGAAAACCTACAATCTCTAGTTAGGTTGGTATTTAAACATTCCTATTCACACATCAACCTATATACCATTGGTTGTGTTTCTCCCATACTCTTGGACAGAGTCTGGAAAGGGCCAGGTAGCCTCCAGATCTCACAGTCTTTCAGAGGTGACATATCTGGTAAACGCCCTCCCAGTCAATCTCTGGTTAGATTTTTCTACGTTTGGAAGATATCCTTGAAAGGGGACATCTCATAAGCACTGTGGTAGACAGTGTACCCCCCGAAACATCCTGAACCTTCCACCTGGCGACTCCATATTCCCTAAATGATTTAAAGACTCCACTGGTGATCAGTAGGCCTGCTGATTATCTTGGTTCACATAAGACTCCACTGGGAGACCAACCCCCATAACAAAATCAACCACAGTAGAAGTAACAAGTAGGGTTAAGCTGCTTGGTCAGAAAACAACATTCTGGATTCCAGAACCATTCATACAAGAGCTTACCCTAACCTAGACCCACCTAAAATAGTTGACAACCCTGAGAGCATCCTCAAGGGAGCTCATACACCTAAAAGATCAACTATTTCCAGTCACATCTATAGAGAAAAGTCTGCACCAGAGGATCTTACAGCTCTATCACTCTCTCACCTTGACCTAGACCTACCCAATAGATTACCTAGAACTAGGTCATTCAGTATCTTAGACCAGCCAAACCCTAAGCTTCCTGATTCACCATAGCAAAGTGGTAGACACCTAGGGAATAGACATACCCCTCCTTCTACACCCCCGGATATACATTTCATACAAAACTTAGGGCTTGGTCACCCTAGATCTTCTCATCAGTCTTATGCTGGTCATAATATCCCTAGCATCCATATACCAGCTGCCCAAGTTAACCCTTTACCTCATCGAAACATCATCATGGCAGCCTGGTATGCACCTCTGGTTTTACCTCAGCCTCTAGTACCCTTACCAAATTATTATCAGTCAAAGATCCCACACTTCAATGCAAAGGATTCCATCACAGCCCAGCAACATGTAGACAAGATGGAAGATTCTTTTGACTACATGGAAATAGATGATGATACAGTCAAAATGAGAATCTTTGCCCAGAGCTTAGGGGGTGATGTGAAGAAATTCTTTAAGGGCCTACCTCTAGGTAGCATAAATGACCTCCCAGCTCTATATCAAACTTTCATAAAAAAACGGGAAGCTAGGGAAAATCCTCGCCAACTCCTAGCAGAATACATGACCCTCAAAAGAAACTTAGGAGAGAGTGTCCATGATTACACAACAAGGTTTAACAGCATTTACAATTCCCTCCCTCCACATATGAAACCTCCACAAGGCATGGCCCTAGCAAAATACCATGAAGGCTTTGATGATGACATGGCCTATGAGCTTAGGGATAAGGAATACAACATGTTGGAAGACATGCAGAAAGGAGCAGTGAATATAGAAGCCAATATGATCGAGAAAAGAGCAAGACTGAGATCTGAGAAAAGGGTAACATATAGAGATGACGCTGTAGCTTCCACATCTGATCCAAATTATGATAAATTGTCTAAAAATGTGGAAAGTTTGCAGCAAATGATGGAAAAAATGGTTGTCACAGTTAGTAACCAAAATAGAAACCAAAACCAGAACCAGAACTTTAGAAGAAACAATGCCACTCCCAACAGACCAAGAGAATCAGATCAGCAAGTTATTCCCACATTCCAAGATAAATTTCTTGATGAAGATGAGGGAATCATGGAAGAGTCTAAAGGGAACACAATAAACATGTTTGAAACAGAAGTTTCAATCCATAACTGTTACTCATAAAAAGATCAAACCTCACCCTTTGGTTGGGAGGAAGAATGGTTAGAATCTGAAGATTACAGGTTAGGGTTTGAAAATGCCATGATGCAGGTCAGAGAAAAATATGAAATCAGGAGTAAAAAGAGCCAGGAAATTGCCAAACCACAAGCTTCTGAGGTCACCATCAAGAAAAGGCCTGAGAAAACTTCCAAAGCAACTGCTGAAGGTAACAAGTCAGCAGCTGAGAGTTCTGGAAAGAACAAGGAAAAAAACAAGCACAACACTAACACACAGGGTAAACCAGCTAGCAGCACTAGCACTACAGTTAGTGCTCCTGATAGAACTGTCAAAAACACTGTGCATAATGAGAATCAACACACTAATTTAGCCACTAAGGCAGTGGCTAATAAAATAGAGTTGAACGTTTCCAAGAGTCAGTCCACTTTCAATCTTGAGAGTGAGATTGCGAAAATTAAAATCTCTATCCCACTCTCTGAGCTGGCCACTCAGGATGTATATAAAGGCCAAATTTTGAAAGCATTAAATTTAGGTGAGAACAGTGACACTGTAAATCTGAGTGATGAACAACCTGCCCTTCTGTTTGGTCCAAAGATAGAAGGAAAGTTTCAGGAAGGGGTAGTGCCCCCTTTTTATATCAGTCTTAACATCCCTGATAAGATTCTCCACAATGCAATGCATGATTCTAGGGCATCACACAACCTAATGCCTAAAGTAGTGATGGAAAGATTAGGCCTGGAGATAACCCGTCCCTATAAAGACCTATATTCATTTGACTCTAGTAGAGGAAAGTGTCTTGGCCTGATCAAAGATTTGTGTGTGAGCCTTACTCAGATTCCAGCAAAATGCATGGTCATGGATGTGGTTGTGGCAGATGTGCCACCCAAATATGGCATGTTCTTATCGAGATCATGGGGAGCCAAGCTACAAGGAACAATGCAGATGGATGGGGCTTATGCCACAATTCCAATCTTTAGCCAACTTAGAATACTGTACAAGGAAGCACAAATGAAATTCCTGGTTAGTAGCCCTGAAAAACCTGGAAATTCTCCTCTATACTCTGTACATACAGACCTGGATTCCTTTATCTTCTGCAATGATGAATCTTTGGGGGAACCAGAATCTGAAAACGTAGATACAAGCAAAGGTACACATGATGAAACAGAGCTAATGGACTTAAACATAATGGCTACCCTAGACTCAAAGGAAGATGACATAGAAAACCTCGGACAGTGCACTAAAACAAAAACTCAAAGTGAACTAGAAGTAGAACACAATCAGCCAACTAGTCACCTCTCTGACTTCCACACACGTAAAAAAAAAAAAATAGCCCACAGCCTAGTACAGACCCTATAACGCAACATAATGGCGACCCCAGCTGTAGGGAAAGAAATGATGACAGAAACGAAAGTGAACCCCTGTGGGAGATGAGTTTCGATGGGTCATGCACAAGGAGAACTGCTGGGGCAGGAGTGTGGATACATAACACAGAGAATGATTACGCAGAGAGCCATGCCTGCAATTTACACTTCAAATGTGCGAACAATATTTCAGAATATGAGGCCCTGATCCTAGGCTTAACTCTGCTGAAAAATTAGGATCCCACAGGATAGTCGTGCGTGGAGACTCTGATCTGATTATTAAACAGGTGAATGGTGAATATACAGCGAAACATCCTAGACTGAGAGCATATAGGAATGACACTATGGATCTACTGAAAATGTTTGTTGAATACGAATTAGTGTTCATTCCTAGGAGTCAAAATATCATTGCAAACGGATTAGCTTGCCTAGCTAGTTCATATCCTAAGACTCCCAGCGATCAGAAAGTCATCATTCAGACCAAATTCAGACCTGTTGTGCCAGACAACGAAAAATATTGGCAGGTTTTTGAAGGAGACAAACAGATTGAGGATTTCCTGGCAGGCAGGAACGAGTTTGAATTTTCTGATTCAGACTCCAAACATGACAGTAGCTGCCTAAGTGAAGAATCCTCATATGAGGAAGAAACACCCTGTAACATAGAAATAAACTCTTTAGATGAACAGACTGGAAATCCAGACGGAAACTGTGAAAATACAGATAGTGAAGAAGTAGAGGTGCTGCAGACCAAAGATAAGAATATACCCAGAGGCCTGGCACCCTTAGAAGACCTCTTTTACTTTGATGATGTAGAAAAAAATCCCACTATAGAACATGCAGACTCTGATGTGGAAGAATTCAAAATAGGCACTGAAGATAAGCCCAAAATGATTAAACTGGCTAAGTCTTTACCGGCGGACATGAAGAAAAAATACATTGACCTTTTCAAGGAATTCATTGATGTTTTTTCCTGGAGTTATGAAGACTTAAAGGCCTATGACACAAGCATCATTCAGCATAAGATACCCTTGAAATAAAATCAGAAGCCCTTTAGGAAAAAACTTCGCAGAATAAACCCAAAACAATTGCCTGCAGTTGAAAAAGAGATTAAGAAGATGTATGAAGCAGGTATAATTGTGCCTGTGAGGTTCTCGGATTGGGTATCAAACTTAGTGGCTGTGAGAAAGAAAATAGGGGAAATCAGGCTGTGTATAGACTTCAGGAATCTTAATAGAGCCTCACTCAAGGAAAATTACCCTTTGCCAAAAATGGAACATATTCTTCAGAGGGTAGTGGGCTCTAAAAGGATCTCCCTGCTAGATGGTTTCTCTGGTTATAACCAAGTCTTAGTAATCCCAGAAGACCAAATCAAAACAACTTTTACCACTCCATGGGGTACCTTTATGTATGTGAAGATGCCTTTTGGGTTGATGAATGCTGGTGCAACCTTCCAAAGAGTGATGGACATAGATTTTTCAGATGAGATAGGACACTTCATTGTTATTTACTTAGATGACATAACAGTGTTTTCCAATACCGAAGAAGAACACCTGAAACATCTGAGGAAAGTATTTGTAAAATGCAGAAGGTTTGGTCTATCTCTGAATCCCAAAAAGACTGTATTTGGGTTACAAGAAGGTAAACTTCTTGGCCACATTATATCCGAAAAGGGAATCAGGATAGACCCACAGAGATTTGAGGGAATACTACAGATCACACACCCAAGAAACATCAAGGAACTACAGTCCTTCATTGGGAAGATTAACTTCCTTAGGAGGTTTATTCCAAATCTGGCTGAACACCTTAGGAACATGAATAACATGCTGAAGAAAGGTGAAGGAGTCAAATGGACCGTTGGAGCTAAACAATCTTTCGAATCAGTGAAACTTGCACTTACCCAAGTTCCCATTCTAATCAGCCCAGATTTCTCTAAATATTTCCTGATCTTTTCATTTGCCTCTGAACATACAGTGGCTGTAGTCTTGCTGCAGAAAAACACAGAGGGAATGGAACAGTTGATTGCCTTTTTCAGCAAAGCACTCAAAGACTCACCCTTGAAATACAATATAAGGGAGAAACAAGCCTATGCTCTGATTAAGGCCTTGAAAGATTTTAGGGTGTACATATTGCATTCTCACACCGTAGCTTATGTGCCCAACATCATAGTCAAAGATATACTGTCCCAGGACCCAGATGGGAAAAGGGGCAAATGGATTGCTATGATCTTAGAGTACGACCTTGAGATAAAACCCACCAAACAGATTAAAGGTTAGGGCTTAGCTAAATTAATGGCTGAATCAAACTTACAAGCCCTAGACGTTAACATGATAAATACCTTGGATGAGCAACAAGAATTGCATGATCCCACTGTTGAGGAAAAGTTTCAAAGCTCTCCTTGGTATGTTGAAATTTTATATGTGCTTACACACCTCAATGCCCCTCCCGAACTATCAAAGACCAAGGCCAGATTCTTAAAGCTAAAAGCTAGAAACTACTAAATTTTGAATGAAAAATTATACTGGGAAAATCCTAATGGCCAATTGCTTAAATGTTTGCCTGAAAATGAGGCAGAGAGGGTTAAACAAGAATTTCGTGCTGGAGAATGTGGAGGCCACCTAAGTTGGAAAGACACTGCAAAAAAAATACTCAGAACTGGTTACTATTGGCCCACACTCTTCAATGATGTCCATAAAATGATAGTTGCCTACCAAAAATGCCAGATCTTTGAAGGCAAAAGAAACCTACTTCCCTTACCTTTACAACCCATCACTGTTGAAGGTCCTTTTCTGCAATGGGGTCTAGATTTCATAGGGGAGATTCACCCTGCTTCTTCTGCACAACACAAATGGATTCTAACAGCCACAGACTACTTCACTAAGTGGATAGAGGCCATACCAACTAGGAATGCCACAAATTCAGTCATCATTAGTTTCCTAGAAGGTCACATCCTCTCTCGGTTTGGTTGCCCAAGGAAAATAATCACTGATAATGCTACTACTTTCAGATCCAAGAAGATGGTTGAATTTTGTCACAGGTATCAAATAGCACTTGGTCATTCAACTGCCTACTACCCTCAAGGTAATGGATTAGCTGAATCATCAAACAAGAGCCTGGTGATCATCATCAAAAAGCTGTTGGAAGAGAACAAAAAATCATGGCATAACAAGTTAGTGCATGCTTTATTGGCTGATAGGCTTACAACAAAGAAGTCCATCAGCATGTCACCATTTCAGCTTTTCTATGGTACAAAATCAATATTCCCTACCAGCCTTGGGATACCAGTGATCAAGCTGGTCCAGGAGATTCAAACAGAAGAAGACAGTATGGTGAAGAGAATAAACCAAACAATCCATCTCCAACAAACAAGGGAAGAGGTCTACAACAGAGCAATGAAAGTTCAGGAGAATATAAAGAAATTTTTTGACAAAAGAACCAAAGCTGCTGATTTCAAAATTAGAGATAAGGTTCTGAAGTGGGACTCAAGAAGAGAGGATAAAGGAAATCACAGCAAGTTTGAAAGTTTGTGGCAAGGTCCATACATCATCCAGGCTACTGTGGGCCCAAATGCCTTCTTCCTACAAGAATTAGATGGTACAGAGCTGTTTTGGGGTCCTGTCTATGGCAGGATGCTCAAACACTACTTCTGCTGAGTTACGATTTCCAGCTTCCATTTCCATTATACATACCATTGCAATTTTTAGTTTCAAAGAAAAAAAGAAAATGTTTCAAAAAATAGAGGAAAAGGAGAGGTTCAGACATGCTTAAAACATGAACCTCTGATGTGCAAAATATTGGCTCTAATAAGCTCAAAACCTAAGCCAAAGAAAGTAAAACAGTTGGTCCTAACATGCCCAAAATCTGGACCAGCAAAGAAGAAAGAAGAAGTCAGCTCTAACATGCCCAAAACCAGAGCTGAAATGAAGAAAAGAAGTGACTCTAACATGCTCAAAACTTGAGTCACAAAGAGAAGAAGTATTTTTCAAGTTTTAGATCCCAAGCCTTCACAGTTTTGCTTTCAGTTTTCTGCAAATTTTGTCCATGTGAAACTATCTTTGTGCCTTGGATCCACAGCAAGTCAAACAGTCTAATCTTGGCTTGACTGTTTTTCAATTTTTGTCGTAGAATATAGAGAAGAAATCTGTTGGACAGTTTAATTCCAGCAGATATTAGATTAGGTAGAGAAACAAATGAGACCAACAGTCTAATCTGGTCTCATGGAGAAATAAGGGTAGATTTAGAATAGGTTTATTTTTTGTTTTAAAAATAAATGATGTAAAGGGTTTGCTAGCTCAAATGCATCCTAGAAGAAGAAAAAATGCTAGGATTGTAGGATGGGTAGGTAGAGTGTTGGGATGTTTTGCTGATCTAAAATATCTGTGGCAGTTGAAAATCCAAGAAGAACGGTGGCTTAAGCAGCAGGCATCTGGCCTACACCAAATATTAATTTCTAAATTCTTGAATCCTTCAAGAAGAAGCCATCCCCATGTGGAGCCACTGTTAGCCCCTTATAAATTCCTTGACAAGCAAGCAAGAGGATAGTTTGTTTATAAGCCCGCAAGGAATGCATTTCCCTTGAAAACACATCATCCTTGCAGCCTTTTCATGTTTCCTGCCTTGTGACTATTTTCCTTTGATGTTATGGTATCAACGAGCCTTACTGATGAAGAATTATGCTCCAAAGGCCATTATCTGCCCCTTGAACCTCTGCAGAATGCCCCTTTCTATCCATTTTTCCCCTTTTCGTCAAAGTCCCCTTTGTTCTCCTGAAATCCCACCCTTGCCTTCTGTTTTCCCAAATTTCCCCTCTATCTCCCTACCGTTACCCTCCTTAGGCCTTGAAATGCATTAAAATGCTTAGAAACCCACTTTCCGACCTTATAATAGGCCTAAGCTCCTTTCCTGCCAGCTCATTTCAACCACTTCCCCATACACCCGTAGCCCAGGACCGAGCGCTTAAGCCTTAGGCGCTAATCGCATCGGAGAAACAAAGCAGCACATTAAAATTCCTTTGTAATCACCGAGAAACTCCGATGCAATTGTTTTGTTGTCAAATTCCTTCGTTGTGTTCTACGCCGTTGATCTTCATGGAATGGACGACGATCGCCGCCCCTGCAGTTTTCACCGTGCAACCCGTTCACCACCCATAGTCACATCTCCGCCATTCTTTAATTCTCCAGATCAACGGTCCACATTTCATCCATATCGGGCGCATTTTCAACCGTTGATCTGTACAGATCCAACGGTGCGGAATCCACCAGTCCCGATGGTCCCCGCCGGCTTTCACTGTTTAGAAACCAGCCGATTTTTATCGCATCGCCTTTGGGCAGAGGGTTGTATTTCTCGATCAGCCAGTGATTCCATACATCGCGTGACACGCATACCCTGTACCTTTTTCAAAACCACCAACCTCGTGCATTAACCGTCGTCCATCGCGCATTATTGTTCGGATGCGGATGCCCAACGATATTTCCGTGGACCATCCGATCTGGGGCGGGCCATCCAACGGATATCACTCGTTGAAGATGCACGATAGTTAAATCAGATGCACACGCTATAACTCAGGGTACGGCGCGCCATCCAGTTAATCTTCGTCGTCGATCTGATCTGCAGATTGACCGTCCACATTCAATCACCCTCCGTATTTTTTCACCGTTGATCTCCTCCTGAGATCGGACGATCCGCATTTGATTGCCCCCGCCATTTTCATTTCCACCGTTTCCCGGTCCCACTGCGTTGTCATTCCACGTGTACCATCGTGTATCCGCTGTACATCCGCCACATCAACCTTTCCACGTAAATTTATCATTTTTTACCCTTTCCTCTTTATGTCCATTCAAAGGTCTTTTTCGTAGGATTTATTTAAAAAACCCGCTCCGCTACACTCACGTTCTCCAGACCATATTTCATTGTTTCGCTACGTTTTCTGCCATCAACTTGTACAATTCTGCCATCCGTTCATCCTACATGGTCGTTCTCATCGTCTCCATTGTGTCCGCCACCCCCATGTATGTTTTCTTAACCAGTTTTCATATTTTGCAAGGTTATCAGAGGCGGAAAACTGCCATGATTCATAGGAATCATTGTAAACGACGCATTGAGAAGAGAAGGTTGAATTTGGAAGCTAGTACTACAGGGAGGTGTCCGGAAAGGTAGCGGCGGCATAAATACTATCCAAGGAAAATTCAATCTCCACAAAGAAAAACCTATCCAGCGCCATTAACACATAGATTTCATAGTCAGAGGTACAAATGGAGCAGTAGGGATTCTTAAGGCATGCAAATGAAGACATACAAGCCTTAAGTTCAAAGATTTAGAGGAAAAGTACCAGATTTTAGACCCAGGGACCAAGCAGAAGGTACAGTAAGCAGAAATCAACGCATATCGAGGTTTTCTACAGCAGCAGAATGTTTTTCCTCCATAAAGGACAGAGTGCCCATGCAGTGTTCAAATCTATGCCGTGTTCTGGAGAGATTTCCTACCCTAAAACAGCTCCGATACTATCAGAGCATTTATTTTATCAGTATGGCAGACTTCTTTATCATTCCTTTATATTTTTTTTATTCACCAATAGCACCACACAGTACTGCGGTCAGAGTACATCAGAGTTATATCAGAGTAGTCTGAAGATTGAAGAAGATCATTCGTTCAACCAAAGAACACCAGAGATTAATGCACAGGATTTATACAGAATGGGCTTCAGCCCTCTTTCTTTTCAAAAGTTTAATACTGCATTTAGTTTCTCACCTACCTTCTCTACTCCACTGGAGCTATAAATTCATGAAGAAACTCATTGTAAGGGTTGTTGATCAGTTATCAGAGAACTGCAAGTAGTTTCTTTTGAGACACAGTCTCTGTGTAAAGTTGTAAGATAGGTTGAAGGAGATGTTTTCAGACTGAGTATTCAGCTATTGGCAATGTTGTACTTGATTGGTATTTCTATTTAATATGACAAGCACATTCCTTTGGATCCTGATCTGAAGCAGCGGTGATGTTTTCCTATCTTTGTGTTTACATTCATTTCATTTTGTTTATACTGGCTTGCATCAAAATATTGGCATATAATTTACCCTTGTTAGTTACCCTATGTTTCTGCTCTCCTTGCCATTGATGTTTCTCTTCTGAATGTATTATCTAAGAAATGATTTCATTTGGTTTAACCAGTGTAGTGGATGTTATTTCTTGCTCTCTGATGTATGAATTAAATGAATTTAGTTCTTAGATGTTTCTTGTTATAGATTCAGTTGGAAGATTTGGGAACACTGGAGATTAGAGTTAGCCCTGTCCACTAGGATCCTTGTACAACTAGCTGGTCTTTAACTCTGTGCTCTAAATCTGTGTTACCTCCTCCCCTCCTACTTTTCCATATCATACAATCATCTTGAAGATCCTATGTTTCAGATGACTAGCCCAATTGAAAGCCTGCCTATTGATTAGCAAGAAAATCCTTTCCTAACTCCATTGCCCAATGGTTTTGAATATTTCCTGGAATACTTCACTTTTTCCCTTTTTCCTCCTTTCTCATCCTGGTCTTACACTGAAAAACTTATTTCCTGACAACCAGCAACCAAATCAAAACAATCAAACAAACAAACCTTGTGCCAATAACTAGCCTAACATCTTAAACCTTGAGCTTCATAGACATAAATCATTTTCTCATATAGAGAGATCCCTCTCTGGACCCAGGAGGGCTAGATCCTGAGGTCTGAAAGTGGTTTGATGTTGTCTCATCTTTTGGTATTTCCAACCTTGCCAAAACATGAGAACCCCAACAGGGTCCAACGAGGCACTCCTTTTACAAATGTAGCCACACTTTGTCGCCCACCTGGAAGTTGTGTGGCACCTGATGTTGATCATGTCATTGATTGTACTTAGCATTGGCTCTATACAATATGTCATGAACCTATTGGCATATGTGCTAAATTTTCTCCATGAAGTTATTCACCTTGTCAGCTTCAGACTGGACATGAGCCAAATTGGCCTGAGTAGTCGCAAATGGCATGGCTACGTCAATGGGACATAATGGCTAGAATCCCAAGCCCACTTGAAATGGGTTGTGGCCGGTTGAGATTTGGAGAGCCTAGTTATAACTGTGTTTTACATAGATAAGGCTATCATCCCATGTGTGTGGATGCTTTGAATTGTACATGCGTAAAATGTGTATGATCATCCTGTTGACGACCTCTGTTTGGCCATTAGTTTGGGGATGGAAAGGTGTGGACTTGGTGAGCTTGATGTCCAACATTGACCAAAGGTTGGACCAAAATGAGCCGAGGAACCTATTGTCCCAATATGATATGATATAATGTGGGATCCAAAAGTGCACCCACACTCGTTCAAAGAATATTTTAGCAGTGGCTTCTTCTGTGATATTCTTCTTGTAGGCCGCCATAATGGCCATCTTTGAGAATCTGTCAATGACCAAAAAACACAATAATTTCCATGCTTAGTAGAAGGAAGGTGTGACATTTAATCCATGGAGATGGATTCCTAAGGTCGACTAGGGGTAGGTAGCAGAGTATAGATGGATTCTTGATGGTTGGTTTGGAAATAGCGCATGCAGTGCAGGATCAGATGTACTTATCGACATCTTGTCAAAGGTTTGGCCAATATCAATACTTCTATAGTACAACCACTTTTTTCTCGACCCCAAAATGGCCAGCGACCCAACCATAGTGCACTTCCAAAATCATCTTGGCACACTCGCTTGAAGGAAAACAAAGGTGTCCCAGGTAACATAACAGTGCATCTTGGAGGTGAAAATTTGGAACTTGCGTACCCTCCAAGGGTGTCTTGTATGTGTGGCTCAATTATGGATCGCTCTTGTAGAGAAGCGGCCAATCAAACGTCTCATGGCTACAAGAGTTGAGAATTGTGGTTAGCACTACAATCGGTCGTCGACATAGGCAGTCTGCAACATTATTGATGTTTCCCTTATTTTACTTGATGTTCAAATGAAACTGTTGCAGATATGTGGACCACTTCTGATGGCGATCGTTCTACAACTTCCCTTGCATCTGTATGAACTACACGGGTCGATGGTCTATGTGGATGACCGTTTCCTTCCCCAAAATGTAATGCTTCCATTGTCGGCAAGCCTGCATAATGGAATACATTTCTTTGTCATAAGTAGGATACTTGATGATTGTGTCAGAAAGTTTCTCACTGTGAAATCCCACTAGATTCCCCTGTTCAGTAAGAACTACCCCAATAGTGTAGTCAGAGGCATCTATCTTGATCTCAAATGGTTGTTGCGAGTATGGTAATGTGAGAACTGGGGCAGAGCATAGGCAATGTTTCAATTCTATGAACGCCTTCTGTTGAGATTCCGACCAAAAAAAATTTTCTTTCGCTCCTCCCTTGGTGACTTGACTTAAGGGCCAAGTGATTTGAGAGTATCCCAACACGAACCCATGGTATAAATTATAAATGCCCAAAAATAAGCAAAGATCTATTAGAGTGGTTGGGTCTGGCCAATCCTGAATGACTTGGATCTTGGTTGGATCCACATGTACCCCTTCTCATCAATAATTTATCCCAAATAATGAACCTCAATCATGCCAAAAGTGCACTTCTCCAAATTGGCACACAACTTGCGTTTCCACAGTGTTTGGATGACCTGTCGGATGTGGTGGAGGTGCTCTCCCCAAGTCTTCCTAAAGACCGGGATGTCATCCAAGTACACTACTACAAATGAGTTGGTGAATATCTGCAGGATGTCATCCATCAGCCTCATGAAGGTTGTGGGATAATTCGTCAACCTAAAAGGCATGACTAGCCATTCATAAAGGCCCTCCTTGGCTTTGAATGCAGTCTTCCACACATCAAACGGTTAAATTGGTACCTGGTGATACCCAGAATTCAAGTCGATCTTGCTGAAATATTTCACCCATTTTAGTTGGTCCAGAAGGTGATCAATCCGTGGGATCGGGTACCTATTTCGGATAGTGATCTTGTTCAGCACCTAATAGCCAATACAGAGTCTCCAAGTCACATCCTTCATCTGCACCAACCCGATCGGGCTCCCACAGGGTGATGAACTCGGCTGGATGTGACCATTTTGCAAAAGCTCCTGAATCTACCTCTTGATTTCATTGTTCTCGAAAAAAGAGCATCGATAGATCGGCCCATTGGGAAGTGATGCACTTGGGGTCAGATTGATGGGGTGCTTGATGTGACAGTGTAGAGGCACCCATGTGGGTGACGTGAATATGTCCCCATACTCCTCCATGACCTTGTTCATTTGTTGTTTTCATGCGGAGGAGCCCTATCTGAAGGTCGTAGCCACAATATTATTCTTTCCCTGAGGGCGGATCATCAGGAAAACAAATTTCCCGATTTTTTAAATATGCTTACTGCATTGTTTTGCAGTAACCAAAGAGATAACATCAAGCAGTGGTACCTCTAGTATCATGTACAACTTATTTTCTAAAGTAACAATAACAGTAAGAGGTCGGGACTCATACACAAAATTTCACTTCCACAAGTATGGTTGGCCTAATAATACATCACAGACATCAGGAGGATCAATGTCACATAACACCTCACCCATGAAGGACTTGATGATGTAGGGAAGGCGGGACTACTGGTTGACGTAGATATCCCGTCCTTGGTAAAGCCAACTGATGGTGTACAACTGTGGGTGTCCTATGGTCAACAAGCCCAACTGCTTCACGAAATCTGTTGAAATGAGGTTCTTTTGGCTCCCACTTTCGACAATGAACTCTAGTAGGGAACCATTTACCCACATATAGGAGTGGAAGAGACGCTCATCCTCCTTTAAATATTCCAGTTCCTCCTTTTGGATCTTCATGGTGGCAACGGTGGCGTTGGGCTCCACATTGATAATCTTCTTCCCTCTTTCATTGCCCTTGTCGGGTTCTGATTCAGAGTTGGAGCATGCATCTAATTCATAAGCCGTCATCTCAGCCACTAGTGACTGCTTAGTCTGACACTCACTTGTGTTGTGAGTGGAGCTCTTATGGAACTCACACCACTTTCTTCTGTCCTTCTTTGGCTTCACGGTGTTGTTATTTTCTTGCAGCTTTGGCAGGTTGTCTTGGGCCACCATGCCTTGGATTTGTCCTTTTTTCTACAGTTTTGGGGCACCTTTTCCTTGCTTTTTATTCATAGATCCAAATTCTTTCTTCTTCTGTTTGAATTTCCACTCAATCTTGGCAGCATATCGATATGTCGTACCAAGAGAGGAGATGTTGAGGAACTCCATTTCCTCCTGAATGTATCTGTGCAAAAAACTACAGTAATTTAGCACCAAATGTATCTATAAATATTTGATACCCAAATTTGTGCACAGGGTATGGAACAGATTTGTCAGCTCATGAACATCTTGAACCCTTTACTGTCGCATCTTAGTCCATTATATGTACTTATCCTCATAGCTCCCCACGGGGTAATATTGTTCCTTGATGGTGTCTCGGAAAGAATTCCAAGTGGGTATTGCTGAGAACCGAGAGGGTTCCCCCTTGTCCTTTTTCTCACAATAGGTTTCCCACCAGTTATTGACATGGGGAACGACTTTGAGGAGTGAAAAAATAATCTTATCCTGGTCGAAAAAACTCATGAACTGAGAAATATCCTTCTAATAGATTCAACACTTTATCTACATCGTTTGCATCTATTTGGTCCTAAAATATGGGGATGTCAAAGTTTACTTGTACCGTAAAAGGAGTGGCGCCTCCCAAGTGACTGCTGGATGTAGATGTGCCGCGGGTGGGCAGCCATTGAGGGATCTGGGCAAAGCATCCATCATCATGTTCCTTTGTTTCTCGAGGGCCTCCTTGAGCAATATTTTGATAGGAGCTCCTGATCCCTCATCCTTTTTTTATTCCCCCATGGCCGGCTGTCGGGGTTTGCGAGGCTGATCTTGCAAAGGTACAACCATATCGAGCCCTAACTCCTTCTACCCCGACCTCGTTGGGGACATGCAAAGAAGGACCGACAAAGAGTAGACCACTCTGATACCACTAATCTGAATTTAAGTAGGAACACAATGAAATACATAAATACTCATAAAAGCAGGGATGCAGTAGAAATAAAACTTCATTTCATTAATAACAAATAACTAAAATATGCTTACAGACAAAATGGAAATAAACTAGCTAGGGCACAGGTAGCTTATCTCTGAGAAGAGATGCGGTAGACACAGGCCTTTGAATTGTGTTACAATGAGGCTCGAGAGCCTATTTATTATTGAGAAACAATGGATAACCGTAAACATCCAAAAACCTAACCCTAGGAGATGAAGCCCCAAACTATGGGCCCCGTTTGGGTAAATTGGTGCATCAATCTTCCCGGGGACGTAACTTTGGCATAGGATATTTGTTTTGACGTGCACAATACCTCGTTAGAAAGGTCTATATTAGGACTACAACACTTTATGTGAGAAACATAGAAGGAAATTCCATGTTGCTTCCATTTTTCCAAAAAACGTCATTCATGGCCTCAAAATAGCTCTGAAAGCTCAAGACCTAAAAAAATGCTAAAAATAGTAAATGGTGCTACAATTAAGGAAACTAAAAAACTGAAATAAACAATGGTGGGGCCCCAAGTGGAATAGGCGGGTGGCCACCAATATCTACCTAGATCATTCCTCCCCCCCTAGGAATCAATGGTCCCCATTGCGTTGAGTTCATCCATGAGATGAGGAAACTTCTGTTGAACTTGGTCCCTAGTGAACCATTTTCTTTGGTGCAGGAGTTGGCCAAATTTGACTATCTGATACAGTTGGATATTCTATTGGCAAGTGTTCTTGATTTTCATGTCCATGATATGATCCATGGTGGAATTTTACATGCAGTCTTGGTCTAACTCTATTGATGTGAGTTATTCTGCAATGTTGAAGGTATCCATTAGAGGTGAGAAGTAGGGCCGAAGGTGGTCCACATTGAACAATGGGTGTAGACTAAGGAATGGTGGAATATTGAGCTTGAAGGAATTGGACTCTACAACCTTGGTGATGGTGTACAACCCATATCAGAGTAGACAAGCTTGCGGTGGGGTCCAATGAGGTGCTCCTTCTACAAATGTAGCCACACTTTGTCGCCCACCTTGAAGTTGTGTGGCACCCGATGTTGATCATGAAATTTCTTGTACTTAGAATTGGATTTGTCTAATATTTCATGAACATGTTGGTGGATGTGCTAAATGTGCTCAATGAAATTGTTTTCCTTGTCGGCTTCAGACTATACATGAGACGAATCGGCTTGAGTAGCTGCAAATGGCATGGCTACGTCAATGGGACATAGTGGCTGGAATCGCAAGCCCGCCTAAAAGGGTTGTGGCTGAATGAGCTGTGGAGAGCCCGATTATAATTGTGTTGTACATAGGGAAGTCTCTCATCCCATGTGCGTGGATGCTTTGAATTGTACATGCACAAAATGTGTACGTTCATCATGTTGACGACCTCTGCCTGGCCATCAATTTGGGGATGGAAAGCTGTGGACTTGGTGAGCTTGGTATCTAACATTGACTAAAGGCAGGACCAAAATGTGCTGAGGAAGCTTCTGTCTCAATCTAAGATGATGGACTGTGGGATCCCAAAGTGCACCCACACTCATTCAAAGAAGAGTTTAGCAGTGGCTTCTGTTGTGATATTATTCTTGCAAGCCGCCATAATGGCCATCTTTGAGAATTTGTCAACGACCACAAAAACATAGTCATCTCCATGTGTTAGGGTCCTATAAATATAGGATTCATAATTTTGAATTGACTTTTGATATTCTTGTAAAATATGTACATACCTTGCTTTCTGCAAGTTGTTTTCCCATATTTTTTAAATAAATCAATCAAAAAGAGGGTAAAAAGTCCTAAAAGAATGATCAAAGGTCTTAAAAAATATATAGACCCCAAAAGAAAAAAGATGAAAACAAAACATGAAAGTGTGAAAGTCCAAATGCCACTAATTTTTACTTGTTGCAAATGATTATGGCAGAGTGTCAATAAATGCCATAATCCATGATGAGTTAAATTTTTTAAACTTGACTTGTCATGTTTTCAATTTCCATGTTTTAGATAGTGAATAAAGTTTTGTCAGACAGTTTAATCCTGACAAATCAATATATAGGTAGAGAATAATGAGGATCGCATCAGTTTAATCTGAGTCCTCGAATGGCATAAGGTATAATTAGATAGTTTTATGCTTTCAAAAGAATAAAATGTTTCAAGGTAGCAAGCTTAAATGAACTTGCTAAAAGGAAGAAAAAATGTTAGAGTAATGTTGGGTAGGTAGAAAGAAGTGGGAAAAAGCATGTAATATTCATCACTGGGAAAAAAATCACTAATTTCCCTTCCCCTGTAGGTGTTCAGTATTATATATTTCCTGTCAAAGAGGCTCAGAGCATTTCTCTGACTTCTGTTGAGACCGGACCCAAGGCTCAATGATTGGATAGTGGAAAATGTTGAATTCTTATGATAAAATCTCCTTTACCATTATTTATCCCTCATTCATACATTTAAGTCATCTTCATAAGTAAACAAACCTTCTTACTTAATGAAACTTAAAATCCCATTTAATTAACTTCCTTCATTCATAAAAAATACAAAAACCCTCAAAAAGCACTCTATCCTAAGTAAAATAGTGAAATCATGAAATGACAAGCTTTGCCTTATCTTATTCACTTTACTTAGTCATTTAGTGTATTTTTGTGTATTCCATTTCCCCTTGTCATATTAACTTCTAACTTTATTAATTCCCTAAAAATACCTTATCCTATCTATATAATTCCCTTTATCTAAAATACCCCCTAAAACCCACTATTATAAAGTTTTTTGACCAAAGTTAATATCCACATGCTAAATTAAAAACCCAAATAATACCCCTTTTGGTCTAAAACTAACTTTAATTAAATACCCGACCCCCTATAGTTATTAGATCCTTCAAACAAGTCTAAAAACTATATAATAAAATAAATAATCAAAAGGTCGCTTTCCATGCATATCCTATGTATTTGGAAAACGCAAAAACATTACACCGCTCATCATTTTTTATCCTAAGGTATTCAAACAGATTAAATATTTTATAAAGGTTTAACACCCCCCCCCACAACCCTCCCCCCACCCCCCACATTTGTAATACACTTACCAACCTAACCCCGCCTCATGTGCCTTTGCCTTTGTATATAAAACTCTTTTTATATATAAAAATATCATTATTCAACCCTTTTTTAACCATATATGTAATCTCGACTTTACATATTTGAAACCTTTGACAAACCCCGCTTAACAATACCCCGGTCCCACTTTGGATTTCCCGCAGCTTTCAATCAAATCCTCACCCTTCGCTCCCATACTCCAGATCTGATGTCACAAAAGTAATATCGCACAGAAAATATAAATGTCCATTTCGATGCCAATTGAACGCAAAATGGGTGGTATTCCCCATTTCACCCTCCATGACATGGCAAATATCTATTGGATCACGTTCATTTCAATAGAAACCACTTACCACCAGAAATGAACACGAAAACCATCGCCTGTTTCGCATTTAAAAATAAAACTGATCCCACCATTTGATAAGACCCGCAGTTAATGCATTAGATGGTGATTCATATCAAAGGTTAAAACCTTTGATATAACACTTTGATGTTTATTTTGCACATTCAAACTGTAAAAAAAAATCTTCCACTTGATTGTCTAAAGAACTTTTTGCCTCAATTTGTCAGCTTATACCCAAAATTCATGAATTCGACCCTTAAAGATTGACCACGGGAAATTTCTTGATCTAGTAATCAGGACCAGACTTCAAACTCAACCGCAATTTCCTAAAAAGAACCCTTCAAGCAACCAAATACCTGTGTTCAAAGGTATTTTTCGATAATCAAAACCTCCAATTTCAAATTTTAGACCAAGAATCATTGAACCAAGTTTTCAATTAAGGGTTTTACCTGAAGAAATTGCCCAAAAACATCGAAAAAGAGGCCAAACCCTGGCCAATTTTTTCCAGAAAGTTCCGAGTCTGAAAGAAGCACCTTTTTAGCCAATTTTCTCAATTTGTGACCTCTAAAGATCAATTTTGCATACAAAAAAGTGTTTAAAGCCTTCAGATATCCTAAAAACCCCTTTTTGCAGTCAATCTATTTAGGAAACCCTCGTTTTCTGTCTTATTCCAGTTTATATCCTCTGATAAAGAAAATTCACTCCTACAAACAATTTAAGCTTGCAGCAGTTAGTCCAAAATGACCAAAAAGCAGAACACGGCTAAACCTGGAGGTTCTAAACCAACCCAGCCTAGAGGATCCAAACCTCCTAAATCTATAACACCTAAAGCTGTCAAATCTATTCCAGCCCTCATTGCTAAATCCACTGTATCAGTAAATCCTCTCCAGCCACCTGTAGCTGCTGAAGAAACCCTTCCATTGACTGATATGGACTACAAGATTGTTGACCCTGTAGTAGAATTCAATCTTTTAGAAATACATAATTGGTTCTATGATAAATACTTGGACAAAGATGAAATGCCTATTTGGGAGACTCATTTGCCCCAATATGTAGTTCCATTGACCCACCATGGACAAGACCTTGTTAGACTGTGTGAAAAGCATTATGAACCAAACCAAAGGGCCATTGTTAATGCAGATAGAGAAATCCTTTTTACTATTACAGTAGAGTCAATAAATCAAATGTTGCAATTACAGTCTGATCCTCAATCAGTCCCCCTATCTATAGAATTTTTGACCCAGTTGTACTTAAGCCTGGATTTCCCAAAGAATTTTATGATATTTCAAGACTTTTTGCCTTCCGATGTTGACATTCCTAAGTTGAACCCTCCTTATTCCACTGCCAAATTTCCTGAAAGGTCTAGGCATATTATTTCAATGCTATCTTTTATACTAGGATACTTTACAGATGGATTCACTGATGAATCCATTCTTGGCTTTCTATCCACCTTATCTCCAATTCAACCTCCAGCACTTATTTCTTATTATGCTAGTTTCATAGTAGACAGTATTCATCATCAACTTACCAAACTACCCACTAAAGGGGTTTTCAGATAATCTTCCTACTTGTTTCACTTGTTTTTATTCTTCCAAGCTGATAATTTTCCAATTGCATTGCAAAATATGGACTTGGAGAGTAAGCCTTTATCTATTGTCTTCTGGACTTCCTTGCTAAGGAAAGAGAATAGTGAATTCACTTATACAGATTTTTCAGAGCTTTTCCTCCATTTAGCAATGAACATTTTGTACAAAGCAGAGTAGCCCAGAGTTAATGAAGAAATGAAAAGGATCTTACAACTATCATAATAGAATAAAATGGGAGATTGGTTTCTTTATGAAAAGCATACAGGGATAAGAATTTTTGGATCCAACTTATTACCTTATAAGTTGCCAAAATACATGAACATGAGAATTTTTGCATTGGAATATTTAAGACAGATTCTCAATTCTGATTCTATCAACTTCTTAGCTGCAAGGAAAAAGACTCAATTCAAGCTGAAGAATCAGGTTGGTCCTTTCATCATAAATAATAGAGAGGCAAAAAAATAAATTTCAAAGAGGCTAGTAGAGTTCAAATTTCAAGAAAGTTTTCCATGGAACTATGATCCTCAAGGGATCCTGAGCAATTTAAGGGTAAGATGTAAAATTACACCCTTCATACATGAGCCCAAACCAGAGATTGAGAAGTTTTCCAATCAAGAATATTAGGTGGAGAACACACTGATAGATATAGTAATTAATACAGAGACAGTAGGAAAAATGGTTACAACACAGGCCTTGGAAGTTGTAAAGCAGCCATAGACTTTAGCCAAAAGAAGCAGAGAAGAAGGAACATACACAGTAGAAACAACTATAGAAACAAAATTCAAACTGATTTACAGTAAAAGTCTTAAATTCAGTTCCATAGGGAAAGAAAAGGTAATTGATGTTGATGATACAAATGAGCCAGAGGTAAATAATGATGAAGCTACAATAATAATTAATGAAACTCTTGTAGAGATTGAAAAAGAGAAAACAACAGGTAAAGATGATACTCAGATGATTAAGAAACAAAATATGAATGCCTCTTCCTCACAGATAGTTGAGGAAAAATACTTAGATATCAAGGAAAAATATAAACTGATAAAGCAGAAGAATGAGGAAAATAAATCAGAGATATATTCTCAATCCCTCAAGCAAAAACCGGGGAATCAAAATAGGCTACTGACAGCCTTTGATTATTCTACCAAAAAGATGATTATGTCATTTTTGCAACCAACTACTTCAGCACCAAAGACAGTGGCAGATTATAAAAAGGTGGAGTTTGAAGTAGACACTGAAAATGTTCATGAGCTAGACCAAATTGAATTTCATAGACATAGCTTTGAAATGTTGTATTCAACTGTGGTGACAAAGGCAATAAGTGCTACTAAGTTTCTGAATACTATTCTTAACATGCAAGATCAAATGAAGCTAGACAAAGGATCTTTGTATGCAAAGGACCTAAGGATTAAAGCCTTAGAGGATTTAATTTTACAAGTGGGATATGATCCCTCAAATGTTTAGGCAACAGAATTGTTGATTAAGAAAAATAATGATGATATTGCAGCTTTGAGGAAACAACTTAAGCTTCCTCAAAGTGAGCATCCACAGACCAAAGAAATCCTTCAAGAGCAAAGTGAAAAAGAAGAGATGATGAAGCTCATCCTCAAACTAACTGCTCAGATCAAAGAAATGGAATCCCAAATGGACCAGCTTGTCCAAGAGAAGGAAACTGTGAAAGAGACTGACATTCCTATCATTCCTGCAGTTATACCAATGATTACCACCGCAGTGGCTTCCACATTAGGAGAAAAGCTAGCACCAAAGGAACCACTGGCAACTGCAGTGCCAGTTAGTTCAACTACTACTTCAAACACAAATTCTTCTACAACACAAGTTCAACAAATAGATGGAGCAGGTCAAAATGTTAAGGCTATGGAGGAAATGTCCTTGAAAACTAATGAAATCAATAGCCTAAAGAAGATGATTGAAAATCTTGAAGCCACAAATAAGTTAGCTCAAATAAATGCTAAAACCCATGAGGTGAAGGCAATTAGACTTGGGGAACAAATCAAGGGCTTACAAAAAGAGCTAACATTCACTGAACAAATTTCATTTGTAAAGAATCATCTATGGACAAACATAATTGAAGCCATTCACACTCAATGGCCTTCAATTCAGATTATATATGAGCAAAGAGACTTATTGTTAGCAGCTCAGGCAGAGGTTCAGAAGACCAAGGATGAGTTATATGATAAGCCATCTCAGGCTTTAAAACTCATCACATTCCTGAACAGCAAGAACATAGCAGAATTGGAAAAATTACAAGTATTGGATAGAACAGAGACCATTTTACAGATTAAAAAGGTAGTAAGAAAGAAAAATTTGATGAATTACCTAGAAGAGAAGTGTGAGTCAATCAACATTGCCATAACAAAGTTTATGGTTAAATATAAAAACTTAAGACAAAAGGGCTTGCTAGACATTCATGTCTTCAATGAAAAACCAGAGGAGCCCTTGCACCTTTACAAGGAGTTCCAAATGCTTCAACATGTGGGAACCAAAACACAATTCTAGAGCAACATGCAATAGCATTTGTGGATTTTGAGATGGAAGAAGAGTAAAAGAAGAAGGATCAGAATCAAGGGATGATGAGCATTCACCCTTATATATTTCAGAAGAATTCTACAAAAAGGAAGGAGACTGTACTATGCCGAGAAGAGAGGGACAAATCAGTCCACTCATACAAGCAGTCCACTTTAGATTTTGATGTCTCACTACATGGAAGCATTCCACCTAGGAGGCCACCAGATCTAGAATTGGTGAGAGACATCTTGCCTCTTGGCTCACCATTATTGGATTCTAGGGAGGTGAGGAGTTTGGAGGATGACTTTGGCATGAGGGATGTCAAAGTAGCAAACAGCAGCATGAGGAGAGCTTCATATGCTAGATCACCAGTGTTGTCTCTTAGGAGGATTGATCCCTATTGGAGGTCTTAACTTTTGGTAGAGTACTCCAGGGATCTTGGTGCATGCATGATTCTTGATGACCTAGATGGAGATGATAGATACATAGTGGATGATGTGGTCATCTATTCCTATGGAAGGATATTCTTGACTAGATCTTCTAGTCTCAAGGAGAAGCTGCTACATGCATCACATGAGGACTTCTCTTCGATGCACTTTGATGCATATTTATAGTTGATGGAGGAGTTCAGTTGGGAGGGCATCCAGCATGACATATTTCAGCATATGGAGAGATGCATAGCCTAGATGGTAATGAAAAAGAGGTCACATCCACTTCCCTACTCATTGGAGGTGAGGGAGAAATTCCAGTTGAGCCATTTCAACTCAAGATCTCAAGTGCATGATGGAGGAGGTATAATTTCAAATTTTGTATTGTACTTATTTTCCTTGTTTGAGCAACATGATGTATCAAGAAGATTTTTTCCTTCTTGCATGTGGTATTATGATGTACTTGTAGCTACTTGTAGCATTGATTTTGGCAACCTTGTTGGTGGTTTGTGGGGGAAGCCACAGGATTTTTGGTGTGCACCATTGACACCACTTTGTACTTTCATGATGCTATCTTGTAAAATTATTGTGGCAGAAAAATAGGTGGCTGGAAAAGCACTTTTTATTGTTTGGTTTGATGCAGGCAAAAGATGCACTGCGCTAGTTCCATGAGAGGAACTATGATCCACTTTCCGGTTGTGATGTGACAGCTTGTTTTCAATTGTTTTTGCTTCCATATATTGCTGATGTTTCTATGTTCATGGGAAGCTATGTTTGGAGAGTGGGATATGAGATGGAGATGCCCATTGGGAGTATGATTCTCCCTACTTTTCAAGTTGTATGTCACAGGAGGAGCAATGGGAAAACCATGATTGCCACATCACATCTCTTTTCTTCACATGAGGTGAGCCATTTGAAGAACTTGAGCGCTTGGAGGAGGCACTTCATGGTTGAATTGTTTGATGGGGTAGCTTGGGCCATTCTTGGAGGCCATATCATTTCAGCCGAAGGGCATAAAAAACCCCATACTTATCATAAATGGAGAGAGAAACAATTTGAATGGGAAAATCTAAACTCTCCATTCAGCCCCAACACATTGCATAGATCCAAGGTTGAACTTTTCTTTGATGAACTACCTATAATGGCTCATTTCATTTGGATGATTGCATGGGTGAGGGAGTTACTCATTGGGAACAAGACTTCCCATGTTTTCATCACTCCTACCTTGAGAAGGCCATTGAGCAACAAGGAGATCACCACTTGTACCTTCCATTTTCTCATGATGTACACTTTGTTATCTTACACTTGGAGGGAATCATTGGAGGACAAATTCATTGCCTATCATTTGCAGCCATGGTGGGATCCATTGATGAGGCCATAAGAAGGGGAAAGGAGAAATTTTGCTCTACCTTGCAGTTGCTTGAGGACAAGAAACGTTTTGAAGGGGGAGGACTGTAATATTCCTAATTAGCCCAAGCTAATAGGAATATTCAATTTCATTTTACTTTTTCTGTCTCATGAATAAAATTGTAAAGGAGGATCAATATAACTCCTAAACAACAAAATAAATCAATGCTCAATGTGAAACAAGCTAAATCTAAGCTATCTTCATAAACACACTTAAGTGTGAAAGAGACTGGACCAATTGACTGGGTCAACAGGACCAAATCCACATCGCTGTCCACATGAATTGTATCTCCTAAAGGCACAACATAGTTCATGTTGGAGGCTACTCATGTGAATGAAGCTAAATCATTAAGATGGTTTAGGGTTTGACAAGATTTCCATATTATAAAAGGAAGAGGAGGACACCGAGAAAAGGGTTGATTATTTGATATTTTAGAAGGTGTTTTCTGTTTAGACAATCCTTATTCTCTGGATGTTTAGCTGAGAATAGTGCTGTTTAGCACTTGGGTGTTCCTGGTCAGGAATCCCACCTCCTTCCTTGAGCATCTCTTGGAGGAGACTTGTTCTATCTTGTCCACTATCAGGCTTTGGGCCAAGCTTCATCTTCCAACCACAATTCATATCCTGTTGAGGGTTGGATTGTTTTTGTAGGTTGTAGTAGTGGAAGCTAGATCTATTCATATCTAGGCAAATCTAGTGCTGCTTCTCAGTGAGTGTGTCTTTCAACCTCCTAGAAGAGTGTATTGGATCATTAGAGCTGAATTTTCAGATATAGGCATCAGGCCTACTCAGTACTGAAGCTAACAACATAGTTTCTCTCCCATAACTGCATTACCTGCAAGAGGGAAGTTGCAGGGTGTTTGAGCAACGTTTTGGAGGAGTGTTCTCTGGTGTTAAGGGGCTCTCCTTGCACTGTGGTGATCCATGGATTGGCCATCCAATCCATGTTCATTTCAGATATGATTTGCATATGGTTCTATTTACTGTAGAATTCCTGAATATTACTGCAGGACTGCAACTTAGATCTCAGATCTACTCACTATTGTTCATGATTTGCTCAGATCCCCAAGGGGAGTGTATTAAGGAGCCCATATAGTACACAGATCTATATTGGATCTATATTTTTGTGTAAATATCTGCTTTATATCTGAAGTGTAATATATATCAGTTGTAGCATGAATAAAATAATGATGTCAAGCTTTGCAGTCTCATTTTGTTGTTGCAGCATCTCAATCTTGAGGGATTCTTCATGTAAATCTTCTGTTTATCTATTGTACAGTGTATGGGCCATAATGTAGAATTGATTTCCTGATTTCAATACCATATTGCATCCAACACCTTGAGAAAATCACACTGACTGTGCTTCAGTAAATTCTGCAGTAACCAAGTCATGGGGATTGGGCATTTTTAAGCCATATCGGGAGTGGGAACCCTGTTTAACATAGCTAGAGTCATTTTTTTTTGCTGAAATTTGGTATGTGAGTTCATCATGACCTAAGCTACGATATCCCACTATCACTTTCCCTTATTTTTACGCACATTTCTGAAATTAACCTTTTTAGGGCATAAATTGCTGTTTTCCCCTGTCTTTTGTGGGTAGAATGAATCATTTTGCTTGCTGCTGAAAATTTTATGGGAAGGCATCTGATTTAACATCTGTTGGGAGTTATATGGATGCATCTCCAACTCTGGAATACCTTAAGGTATTCTATTTGTTGTAGAAAATCCTTGTTTTGGGATATTACAGAGGTAATGTTCCCAATTTTAGCCTCAAACTCAAAGGAACATTATAGTTAGCAGTAGATGAATAAAATGGGTAGTGAGACCCACTAACCTTTCTAGAAGAGAAAATAACATTCCTCATGTGAAAAGGGGAAGAATAAAGTAGTTGTATTAAGCACCTACAGGTGTGAACAGGATTGGATCATATTGATTCAGCCATATTTGACCAAGTCCACATGCACTGTCTAGATACATTGTATCTCCATGATGGATTGCACAGTTTGAATGGAGGACAACTTACATGGGCTAGGTGGCACATATGGATGGGACCCATTGTGGAGAGGAGCACTTGCTATATATGGAGAGGAGCACAACCATTGTATTCATGCTTGGATTATTATTTGCTTTGGTCTGTTGAGACTTTGCTTCCTCTTGCTGTTTAGCAGGGTTGCAGTATTGTTTAGCACAAGGGTGTTCCTGGTCAGGAATCCCTACCTCATCCTCAGGGAAGGAGAGGTTCTTGAGCTTCATTTCCTCATTCCAGCATTTCAAGCAATGTTAAACACCATGTTGAAGCACACACATGGTGTATGAGGAAGATGAGCACACACACAAGAGACTCAAACACACAATGAAAGATAAGCGTGAGGCTTCCTTATTTTCCATTATACAAAGATGTACATTTATAGTACAATGGTGTGACTCTTGGTTTCACATTCCAAGGTCACTTGGACTCCATTGTGACTTTTCGCATTCCACACCTACCCACGGAGGATTAGGTGTTCCAACATCCCCCCTTAATCTGAAGGGGTATGTGTGAGTCCAAGAAGAGAGTTGTAATACAAATATGCAAAGTATGCATGGCAACACTTGAGCTGAATCAACTCTCTGAAATGTTGGAAAAAATAGGTGGTTTAAGGATGACCACCAACACTGGAATGCAATACTTGTTGCAGTTCCCAGAACTCTTCCAAAACTGGCAAGAAGCTGAAAGCTTTTGCTAGAGGAATTGTCCCTCATAAAAAAGGGAGACCTTCAACCTAAAAGAACGGAGGTCTACTACCTGTGATGGTTTTAGGATTAACAACAACTCTGGAATGCTTGAAGCATTTCCTGGAACTCAACCAAAGATGGCAAGAAGCTGAAAGCTTTTGCTAGAGGAAGTGTTCCTCATATATGAAAGGGAGACCTTCGACCTAGAAGAAGGGAGGTCTAATACCTGTGATGGTTTTAGGTTATCCACCAACCAAAGATGATGGTTTAAGGTTGTCCACCAACCGAAGGCATGCTCATGGGCATCTGTGTCTCTAGCTACATCTCTGAATCTAGAATGACGAATTGTGGCTCAATCTCGCTTGAACTGTTGTGTCTTTGGCTACAACTCTGAACATGGAATGAGAGATTGTGGCTTAGGCTCGCTTGATCTGTCGTCGAAGCTTGTACATGACCACCATTTTCCCCCCTGTCAGGGACAAGGTGAGATGATGGAGAAAACTCAACTGCAAGTTTGTTCAATATTCTAGAACATGTTCTGACATGCGACTTAAACATCTTCTTGGCTGTTGATGCCCATTGCAAAGAAGCGATCCATCCAAGATGAATCTTTGTTCTTGTAGGAGGCTTGTTTCTGAAGCATATGTCTGAATAATGGGTGTGCCGACCACAGTGCTTGCATGGATGAAGATCAAAACAGTGATCTTTCATATGGCCAACTCGATCACAGTGTTGGCATTTCTCAATCTGTTGTTGTTGTGGAACAGGATCTGAAACAGCTGCAGGTGAACTGTCATATAGGAATCTGACTCTCTGAAATATGATGGGCTTGGTGTAGTCTGGAGTATGAAAGGTCACATCCTTGTGATATCCAAGACCAATTCTATGCTTGTTGTGAACAAGCTCTTCCCAAGGTCTGATGATGGGCTTGAGAAGCGCAGGCTGAGCTGCTACATCTTCATGAAAATCTGCTCTTGTGCAAGGAACTGAATGAGAATCAACTTCAACTTTAATGACTTGTTGCTGATGGGAGTCTTTCTCAATCTTCTGAACAGAAACAGGTTCAGAATGGTGACTCTTTTGCTGAAGTTCATCTTGTTGAAGCTGAGATTCCAACTGCAAAAACTCAATCTTCTCATGTGCATCTTGCAAACAACTTTGAATGTTACAAATAGCATCCTTGCTCATTTTTACCATATCATGAACATTGGAATGAATGAGGTTATTCAACAACTCTAATACCTCATTGATTTTAGCCATTTCAACAACTTAGGCTCAAAAATTGAAAGGGTGTCGGCTTCAACCGAAAATGCACCCATTTACAATGTGATGCAGCAAGAAATACAAATGACTCAAAAGAATTTCCAACTATGGAAATCTCAAAGTACAAAATCTGTTGATTGCAACTATGAATAAGCAATACAATGTCAGTTCAATACAATATTTTTGCAAAATATGCAGCAAAAACACTTGTGCAAGAGGCCTTTAAGGTAGCTGAATTCTCTTCAAATAGTTGTTTTGAAAATGATGACAAACTTGTCTTCTTTCAGAAAATCACCCTTATGCCACAAATCACACAATGTCAAATCTGCAATTTTCTCTATGTATTCAGTCCATTTTCTCTTCATTTACTACTGTTCATTTTCTCTCTCTTCCTCTCTTTCTGCTCTTCCTCTCTCTCTGTTGTTTTTTTTTTTTTAATTAATTAAAAATGGGGGGAATTTAAAAATAAAAGGTCGAATTTTAAAAATTTATGGAGGGAGGGAAATTAATTTAAAAGGGGGGAGTTATTATATGAGAAGGGGGGCGGATATTAAAAAAATTAAAAAAACAACGAATTTAAAAGAGATAGGTGGTATTAGTTATATGGGCGGTATTATTCAAATATGGAGGTGGTATTAGTTTTTGTGGGCCTCTGTGTGCAATCGAGCGGGAAAGGGAGAGAATGTCATGAGAGGGAGCATTGGGAATGGCGTGAGGGGGCGGGGTAGCTGAGGGAGAGCCGTAGGTAGGATGCGGTGTTGGGAGTGGAGAGTCGTATGTGAGGGGGCGTAGGTGGGCACGTAGGGTAGGGGGAAGTGCTGAGAAGGGAGGGACCGTGTGCAGATAACAGTGAGGGGTTTGTGGCAGGGTAAGCCTGAGGGTCGAAGAGTAAGGGGGAGGGATGTAAGTAAGGGTTGAGCATTGGAGAGTGAGGTTGCAGTCGAGAGAAAAGGGTGAGAGTTTAGGGCAGGTGGGTGCGTAGAGGGTGAGGAGGCATAGGTAGAGTTGAGTGGTGAGGCCGAGGGGTTGGGGAGGTGTTTTTTGTTGGAAGAGTAGGGCGGAGTGATAAGGATGTGGGGAGCGTAAGGTATTGTGTAGAGGGCGTATGGGATGTGAGGATGCACGTGTGCTGGGGTGTAGTGCCGAGGGACCTCTCATAATTTTTATTTTTTATTTATTTTTATTTTTTGTAATGTAGGTTGTAGGCGTAGGGATTGCCAAAATGAGAGGGAGTGGGGAGCTTAGTGTGATAGGAAATTAAGGTTGAGGGCAGAGGTCGAGGGCTGATTTGCAGAAATAATTTTTTTTTTTTTTTTTTTAAACAGCAGAGCGTAGTAAAAGAGTAGAAATTTCACCAGTGTAGCAGGAAAGAGAAAGTATTTTTTCTTCTAGCAGTAGAATATTGGGTAAATGCAGAATTAGAAATTTGCAGAAAAATCAGAAATATTTCAGTGAAAATTTAGAAATCTTTCCAGTAGCCCAGCATCAGGAAAATGGACTTTAAAAATGTAGAATTCTTCCTGAAAATTTCAGCAGAAAACCCAGAAATTTGCAGAAATTTTTCAATGAAAAACTCAGAAATATTTTCCAATAAAAAACTCATAAACTTCTTTAGAAACAAAATTTAAACAATTTTCCAACAGCTCTCCAAAATTCAGAATTTAATGGGCAAAAATTGCAGGAAGAAATCAACCTTCAGATGTGCAGTGCTGCTTTTCTTCAAAACCACTGCTGCTCTTCTTCAAAACAGATTCTGAATGATGCCAATTTTCGAATGCTGCTCTTTCTTCAAAAAAAAAATTTGAATGCGGCAAAAATACTGCTGCAGAAATCTCTGAGTGCTGCAAAAATTATCAAAATTTTTGCAGATATGCAGAGGCCATAAACACAAATGACTCACTCAAGGTTGAGCTGGTTATGGACTTCTCAGCTCTGATACCATGTTAAACACCATGTTAAGAACACACATGGTGTATGAGAAGAAACACGCACACACAAGAGACTCAACACACAATGAAAGATAAGCGTGAGGCTTTTTTTATTTTCCATTATACAAAGATGTACATTTATAGTACAATAGTGTGACTCTTAGTTTCACATTCCAAGGTCACTTGGACTCCATTGTGACTTTTCGCATTCCACACCTACCCATGGAGGATTAGGTGTTCCAACAGCCAAGCTACCTCCTTCAGCCACAGTGCAGTTTTTGTTTAGAGCTAGGTTGTGTTGCAGGGTGCAACAAAGAAGGATCTCTTTGAGCCATTTCTGGGCTTGTTTTTTAGTGGAGGGCTTGTCTATCCATTGGAGGATCAACAAGGGAGGATCCCGGGCATATTTTCACATTTTTGCATTGGGCCAAAGCATCTCTGCACTTTTACAGTGCAGTCCCTTACAGGAACTGCGCCATTTTTCAGAGATCAACTACATGAAGGTTTAATACCTTGATTTTTGGCTAGTTTCCTTGGGCAAGGGCTAGCCCTTCCCCCAGAAAGCTAGGAAAAGGGATTCTAATTGCTATGGTAATTATTTCAGTCATATTCATATAATTTTGTAGTAAACTACATTATTTTTCAGACTGAATATTCAAATCTACTTCTCTTTTACTCAAGTTGTTAAGAAACCCTTGCCGGGTTATCTCATTTTGTATAAAAGAGGCTAGATCTCTATTTTTATCCATGTATTGATGTAATAAACTCTATATATAATATTTCTATCATATTACATCTAAAACCCTCATAAAATCACGTTGTGCAAGCTTCAGTAATTTCTGCATACAATAAGTCATGGGATTTGGACCTTTTTGAGCTGTAACGGGACTGGGAGATCTGTTTAACATAGCTAAAGTCATTTGTTTCTGATGAAATTTGGTATGTGAGTCCCACATGACCTAAGCTAAAGGATCCCACCATCAATTTCCATTATTTTTATGTAAATCTTAGAGATTAACGTTTTTGGTGCTGGAAATGCTGATTTTCCCCAATTTTGATTGAGGGAATGGATCATGTTTATTGCTGCTATATATATTATTGATGGACATGTGATATAACACATTCTATGAGCTATATTTCTACATCTCCAACTTAATAATATCTTCATATATTCTTATTGTTGTAGAAAATCCCTATTTTGGGATATTACAGTGGTATCAAAGCATAATCTTGGCTCAGCCTGTGGAACACAGCCATTATTCTATTCAAAGAAGAAAATATGAGCAGAAAGAAGACTCCATTATATGGATGAAGAAAGGAGGATACGCTTTCAAAGCTTATTCCTAAATCTATAAAGAGCATTCATGAAGATCTCAAGAAAATAAGAAGGGAGATGTACTGAGAATCTCCAAGAAGGTTTGAATCTGAATCAAAATCTAGATTTTCATAGGAGGAGTGTGAGCATGAAGCCACACAATATGTTTCACGGTGCAGTCAAGAGCCCAGATCTATCAAGAGAAAGATGAAGGACGGAGGAATGCCTAAGAGGGAAACTCTTAGTGGTTTGTTGCAAGGTTATGAATCTCAAATTGAAAGGTTTAGAGATCATCTTACTTTTTCAGAGGTTTTCAAGATCAAGGTGAAGGGAAGAAATTAGGAGGATAGATTTCTTCTATCTACTTTTGATGGTTCACCTACATGTTCAACCAAAGCTTGGGTGGAGGAACTAGACACCTTTTTGCAGCACCACCAAATTTCTGAAGATGATGCAATAAAAGTTGCAGTGCTGCATTTTGGAGGTAAGGTCTATGCATGGTGTATATTTGAGTATTTTTCTTTAAATAATGAAAATACTTCTTCTTATGCAAGGTTCACTAAAGCATTGGTGGGAAGATTTGATGGGAAGATTTCTGAAACACATGAGGAGAAGAAAAACAAACACAAACCTTGCATGTGATGGATGAAACTATAAACTCCATTCCACTTCAAAAACCCATGGAGGAGGCTGATATCTTGCTTCATACCTTGCTAGAGGCAAGACCTTTATCTCATATTCTTGAGCAAGGAGGTATGGAGATCCCTTTTTCAAAACAGGATCCAATCATTGGGAGGTTGCCCATTCGTGTTATAGAGGTTGAGGGAAACAACGATGTCACATCTAGAGATTATATAGTGCCTCATGCAGAGGAAGGAGGAGCACTTGCTCCAACAAGAAGGGTTCTTGTATCATTGCAAGGGATTCCCCAAGATCTCATGTGTGGAGATCAAGGCACAACCTATGATCAGCATGTGACTTTGTCGAGAGATTGTAAAACCATGTAGATTGAAGGAGGAGATAGGGAGGATGACTAGCATCATTTGATAAGGAGCATACACACCTATCCATTTCAAAAGGTTAATGCACAGAAGAGGGGGGCCAGATTGTGCAGTGAGAGTAGGGACAAGTCTGTCCATCCATATATTCAGTCTACTCTTGACATTGATGTCTCATTGCATGGAGGCATTCCACCTGGGAGGCCAATTGATCTACAATTGATGAGAGACATCTTGTCTTTGGGTTCACCACTCTTGGATTTTGGAGAAGTGAGGATTTTGGAGGAAGAATTTGGCATGTGGGATGTCAAATTAGTAGGCAGTAGCATGAGGAGAGCTTCACATGCCATATCACCAACACTGTCTCTTGGGAGGATTTATTCATATTGGAGGTCTCAACTCTCGGTAGAGTACTCCAAGGATCTAGGTGCATGTATGATCCTTAATGACCCAGATAGAGATGATGGGTATATGGTGGATGATATGTTCATCTATTCTTATGACAGAGTCTTCTTGACTGGAGCTTCTAAGCTCAAGGAGAAGCTGCTTCATACAACACATGAGGACTTCCTTTCCATGCATTATGATGCATATCTTTCTTTGGCAGAGGAGTTCACCTAGGAGGGCATCTAGCATGACATATTACATCATATGGAGAGGTGCATAGCCCATATGGTGATAGATAGGAGGTCACGTCCACTTCCCTACTCATTGGCGGTGAGGGAAAGATTCCAGTTGAGCCATTTCAGCTCAAGATCTCAAGTACATGATGGAGGAGGTATAATTTCACATTTTGTATTGTAATTATTTTCCTTGTTTGAGCAGCATGATGTATCAAGAATAATTATCTCTTATTGCATATTGTATGATGATGTACTTGCAGCTACTTGTAGCATTGATTTTAGCTATCTTCTTTGTGGTTTGTGTGGGAAGCCACATGATTCTTGGTGTGCACCATTGACACCACATTGTATCTTCATGTTTCCATCTTATGAGATGACTGTGGTAGAAAACAAGTGGCTGGTGAAGCACTTGTTATGTTTTTCTTGAGGCAGGCATGGAATGCACTGCACTGGTTCCTTGTGTGGAACTTTGATTCACTCTCTGGTTGTCTTTTGACAGCTTGTTTTCATAGTATTTTTCTTCCATATATTGCTAATATGTTTGTACTCATGGGGAGATTTGTTTGGAGAGTGGAATTTGAAATAGATATTCCCATTGGGAGAATGATTCTCCTTATTTTAGATGTTGTATGTTTCAGGAGAAACAATGGGCACACCATGATTTCCACAACACACCTCTTTCCTTGATGTAAGAGGAGCCCTTGGGTGAACTTGCGTTCTTGGAGGAGGCACTTCATGGTTGAATTATCTTATAGGATAGCTTGGGCCATTTTTTAAGGCCATGAAATTTTAGCCCAATATCATCAGCCCCCTCATACTTACCATAAATGGAGAGAGAAACTACTTGGATGGGAAAACATAAACTCTCCATTTAGCCCCAACACATTGCATAAAACTAGGGTTGAAGATTTCTTTGATGAGCTACTTAGGATGGCTCATTTCATTTGGATGATAGCATGGAATGAGATTTCCCATGTGTATCATCACTCCTACCTTGAGGAGGCCATGAGACAGTGAGAAGGTTTCCACTTACTTCTTCCACATTTTCATGATGTGAGCCATTTGGTCATGCATCTTTGGGAGGAGACATTGGAGGGCAGATTTGTAGTAGATTTTCTTGAGCAGTGGTGGGGACTATTGATGAGGAGGCCACAAGAGGAGGAGGGTAGAAATTTTTCTCTCTCTATACAGTTGCTTGAGGACAAGCAATAATTTGGAGGGGAGGACTGTAATGTTCCAAATTTTAGCCTCAAGCTAAAAAAAACATTATAGTTAGCAGTAGATGAATAAAATGGGTAGGGATACCCACTAACCTTTCTAGAAGAGAAAATAACATTCCCCATGTAAAAAGGGGAAGAATAAAGTAGCTGGATTGAGCACCTACAGGTGTGAACAGGATTGGATCATATTGATTTAGTCATATTTGACCAAGTCCATATGCACTGTCTAGATACATTGTATCTCCATGATGGACTATGAAGTTTGAATGGAGGACAACTTGCATGGGCTAGGTGGTGTTATCACTCAGATTTTCCTTGAAGTTTTTGAAAGGGGAAAGGGGTCCGAGGTAACCACAAACCAATCTTTTAGGTACAGAATCTAGCCAATTTATACCCAGAGAGGGCTCTCTCTGTAAAATTTAGCTTTGTTTTTAGAAGATGTTAGGCTAGTTATAAATTCCAAGGATTTTTTTTGAATTTGGATGGTGGAATTCAATAGCTGACGGTAATATGAGTAGTTCAGGCCATTGGGATAATGGCGTCAAAAAGAGAGATGGCTTAACTGGATTAAGTTTCTTAACAAAAGATGGTTTCATAGGGCAAGATAATCAAACAGGGAACAATTATAAATCTTAAAATGAATGGGATGAACTTAAATGGATGAAAGGAAATTAAGAATCTTTCAACACATTCAAAAGAGGGAAATTGAGTGATTATTAATAAAGAGAAATTGAGTATTCTTTACTAAATAATCAAAATGCTTAAACTAGAAAAACATGAGCAATTAAGAATTCACTGTTTAAACAAGTTTAGAAGAAAACATTTAGAATAACAATGATTAAAATCATATTACACTTAAGTACTTCCTGATTTATTGCTTTTCATTAATCATTCAGAAATGAAACACAGCTGATATAATAAACAAGTATAAAACTTCAAAACATAAGAGGAAGATGACTTATTGATCTGTAGTCTGACACATGAATCCTGTAAAAAGTCTTTAGCATCAATTCATCATCCAGCTAGCCATGCAAAATTTCTCCAAAAGAAATTTATTCCAAATTAGTCAATGTTACAGCAAAGTATATGAATCCACCTCAAAATACTTCCAAGAGTGAAGTATTTATACAAATTCTAAACTAAAATATCTTGAAAAAATATCAAGATTAGTTCACAAATCTCTCCAACTATTTTACATAAATAGAACTTAAGTAAAGGACACTCAAAATAATGCATCTATTTGGAACTATTTCTTATGGATAGGTGATGACAAAGAGGAGAATTCGAATTTGATCCAACTCTTAGTTGATGATGATGCATCCAAGTCACTAACTGCTTCCTTTCTTTGTGCATTCTGCTCCAACAATTCTGCAAACTTGGGGTCCAATGATATCTTTGAATTTATCAATCCGTAATATATATGTAAAAAGTGAAAGAGGTTATTGTAGATTAATATGTTGGTGAGATAAAATTCTTTCAATTTCCCAAAATTCCTCTCCAGCTATGCACAATAGTCTCTGTAAAAATATGTGTAAAACAAAGTTTTACAGAGTCTGAAAAATAGCCTGTAAAGATGTGCATGTTTCTCTCATTCTGAAATCACTGTACAAACAGTGAGATAGGTTTTTGTATATGGGTCTCTTAGGAACAAAAACCTCGTTTATTTTTGTATGATGTATTTTTTATTTACCACAATATTCTCTGCACAATGATGACTTAACTGGTATTTTCTGCAAAAAGTGCTTTCCAACATTGTTTAATATTTCCAAAACCATAATAGCTGTTAGAAAAGTGAGAGAGTTTTTTGTAGATTGTCCTCTTAAGAACATAAACCACCTTCAATTTTACAAAATTCATCTTGGATTGATCACAATAGTTTCTGCAAAACTATGACTTAAATAGGAAATTTCTGAAGAATGTACCATTTTTGCTCTAATTTCATCTTTTAACCTTAAACTTCTTTTGACTGTTTTTCACTTTTACTTTGGATAAAATTCATTGTGGCTGGTGAAAGTGTTTTCATCTTTGTTTAACTCTTAATATCTTCATGTTTACTTTCACTGTTTACTATTTACTTTTTACTTTTTACCGCTCTATTTTTTATCTGTCTTCACTTTGTCATGAACTTGTATGTTCTGTTTTGTAACTGTCTTCCCTGCTGTTTATCTTCATGCTAGATGATTTACTTGACTTGGTCTTCAATCTGATACTCTTTAATCCTGATACTCTTTAACTGTTCTTTATTGTGTCCTTTTACCTTCAATGTGTAGTTTAGGTTTTTACTGTCTGTTTCAACAGTAAATCGTTTAATATCCTGTTTCCTTTGCTTGTCTTTCAACTGTATGTTTTATCTTCCATCTCTGTTTGAATAGATTTGATAACACTCTTGGAGCAAACAAGTCTTATGACTAGTATTAAGACTGTTTATCTAAGGATGTGGTCTTCTAATAACTTGTAAAACAAAACAAATTGTTAAGAAAGCATTGGTTTGCAGGGGAGGTCGAAAAGGTTTCATTTGAGTTTGAGAGGTCTGTGGAGTGAATCTAGAATGATTTTTGGGAGGTAAACCATGCTCGAATTGGTTAACAGAAGCTTCAGGTGGTGCATCTGGTTTACAAAGGGTTGTATTGCACAATCAGGTGAAAATGAGCAACACTAGGGTGTTTGTGTTTAAACGGGTAAACGATTGATATTGGCGGGTAAGCTTTGAATGAACAGTGGACAGATGGCGCTGAATTGACGATGTGAAGTTTTTTCGTTAGTGGGAGGTGGTAAGTGGTACATGATCACACTTCTTTTAGAGTTAAGTGGTATCGGGAGGAGGGTGAGCGATTCCATACGATGAACGACGCGTGGCACGACACTATTCAGAAAACAGCTTGGCCATCGCGCGTTATCGTTCGGATGAGGATGGCCAGCGATATGGATTATAACCGTTGATCTTGGATTGATTGATCGAATGGTCATCGGGAAGGCGAGATGGCAGGGATTTAATATAGCGGACCCAATGTGATTTATTATGAATTAATCATATCATGATGATTTGATTGGCGGGTTAGGTTCTTAATTAACTAAGAGGATTAATTAATTCCCTTTTTTAAACGCGGAAAAGTGATCGGGAAGGATTTCCAAAGGATTTTTACCGGAGTTAAGAATTGGGGTATAAGATATATATCGGGATTTTAACTCAAGTTAGGGAGTCGGGCAAGGGGAAAATATACAAAGAGATGGGTTCTTTTGAAGTTTGGTTTAAACTAAACTTCGGGTTATTTTTGTTTTAAACACATATAAAATATGTTTAAAGGTTTTATCATATATTTTTTATTATATGGTAATTAAATCAGACTAATCTAATTACCATAGGGGGTGGGATTAATATTAAAGATATATTTTAGCGAAAGGGAGTATAATGGGGGTGTTTTATTTAAACATATGGGGATTAAATACTTTGACTAAAATTATAATAAATGGGTTTTTGGGGTATTTTTATAAAAAAGGAGTTATATATTATAGGATAAGGTCATTCTTATAGGGATTTAAATAATAAATTAGAAATTAATATGAAAAATGAGCTAAAGTGCTAAGTGTAAAACATTAGGATAATTTATTTAACTTATGCTTGCATGAAATGGGTTTTTATGGAATTTTGCATGATTTTCGTAAGTAAAATGAGATTTTACTTAGGAAAAGATCTTTTAGAGGTGAATGAATGTTATGATGAATGATTTTAAGCACTTAGGTTTCTTCAATCATTGGGCCGAGGGTCCGGTCCCTCCAAAAGTCAAGGAAATGCCTTGAGCCCCTTTAATCTTCAAATACCTTAGTACTTAGGGGAAATTAGTGAAATCTTTAGGGAAAAATGTGAATGGAAGTTAGTTATTTAACCTTGTCTTGCTTGAACTACATCAAGTGAAATGTTTGTCTTATACTTGAGATAAAAGTAAAAGTTAACACATCTAAAGACATTATCCATCACAAGTAATTCTGCAACACTATCTACCTACCCTACCTACTTTACCCTACCATTTTTTCTTCTTTATTAGGGTGCACTTAAACTGGCAAACCCTTATCACACTTTTTCTTTTACATATGGAAATCTATCTAATTCTAACCTTATTACATCCAAGGGCTTAGATTAAACTATTGAGCTCCTTTTATTTACTCTACCTGTCTACTTATCTGCCAAGATTATACAGTTTGGTCAGATTTTATTCCCTATATCTAAAACATAAAATTGAATAATGAACTAACCAAGCTTAAACTGTTTGACTATTCATTAATTGTGGCATGAAATACAAGTTGCACACAATTTTATTTACAGAAGAGTAAAAATTAATGGCATTTAGACTTGCACACTTTCCTTGGCCTTTCTTTTGGTGGGGTTCATTTTTTTTCACTTTTTTGGCCAATTTTATTTTTTCACCCTTTGATTTTTCTTTTAGGGTATACCCTCTTTACATTTTTTAAATTTTTTTGATTTTTTGAGAATATGGAAAACCTTTGCAACAAGAAAAGGTATGAACATATTACATAGTCCATCAAGTCAATCATGAAATATGACACCAATTGGTATAGGAGTCTAATAGGTGGCACATATGGATGGGACCCATTGTGGAGAGGAGTACTTGATATATATGGAGAGGAGCACAACAATTGTATTCATGCTTGGATTATTATTTTCTTTGGTCTGTTTAAACTTTGCTTCCTCTCGCTATTTAGCAGGGTTGCAGTGCTGTTTAACACAAGGGTGTTCCTGGTCGAGAATCCCTACCTCATCCTCAGGGAAGGAGAGGTTCTTGAGCTACATTTCCTCATTCCTTCATTTTGGCAAAGCTACCTTCTTCAACTACAATGCAGATTCTGTTTAGATCTGGGTTTTGTTGCAGGGTGCAGCAAAGGAGGATCTCTTTGAGCCATTTCTAGGCTTGTTTTTCAGTGGAGGGCTTGTCTATCCATTGGAGGATCAGCAAGGGAGGCTCCCGAGCATATTTTCACATATTGGAATTGGGCCAAAGAATCTCTACACTTTTACAATGCAGTCCCTTGCAGGAACTACTTCATTTTTTAGAGAGCAGTTGCAGCAAGGTTTAGTACCTTGATTTTTGGCTAGTTTCCTTGGGCAAGGGCCAACCCTTTCCCCGAAAAGCTAGGAAAAGGGATTATAATCCGTATGGTACTTATTTCAGTCATATTCATGTAATTTTGTGGTAAACTGCATTATTTTTTAGACTGAATATTCAGATCTACTTCTCTTGTACTCAAGCTGTCAAGAAACCCTTGCCGGGTTATCTCATTTTGTATAAAAGAGGATAGATCTCTATTTTTCTCCATGTATTGATGTAATAAAATCTATATCTGATATTTATATCATATTACATCTGAAACCCTCATAAAATCATGTTGTGCAAGCTTCATTAATTTCTGCATACAATAAGTCATGGGATTTGGGCCTTTTTGAGCTGTAACGAGATCGGGAGATCTGTTTAACATAGCTAGAGTCATTTTTTTCTGATGAAATTTGGTACGTGAGTCCCACATGACCTAAGCTAAAGGATCCCAACATAAATTTCCCTTATTTTTTCACAAATCTCAGAGATTAACGTTTTTGGTGCTGGAAATGCTGATTTTCCCCACTTTTGGTTGAGAGAATGGATCATATTTCTTGCTGTTGTATATATTTTTGATGGAAATGTGATCTAACACATGCTATGAGCTATATTTATGCATCTCCAACTCAATAATATTTTCAGATATTCTTATTGTTGTAGAAAATCCCTATTTTGGGATATTACAAATATACAAACTTAAGACAAAAGGGCTTATGAGAAGATCATAACATCAGGGAATTTTCCAAGGAGAAATTCAGTAAACCATTGCCACAAGGCACTCCCATGGGAAAAGTCCTCCTCCAGCACTTTGAAGATTTTTTTTTTCTACAACATGATATTAAACACCTTTTTGTGTTCAAACCCAATTTTTCTAAATACACAGAGGCAAATGAGAACTTTAGAAAGCTAAATAATGTCAAAATTCCCAGTGAAGAACAGTGGCAGGAATTTACATATTTAATGTGAAAATGAGAGGTAAAACAGTTGTTGGGGTTCCTGTGTTTTGGCCAAATTGGCAAAACCAAAAGACAAGACAACATCAAACCACTCTGGGATCCTAGGATCTAGCCCTCCTGGATCCAGAGAGGGATCTCTCTATAAATGTAAAGAATGATGTATCTTTAATGTCATTTTATGGTATTAGGCTACGTATGAAGCACAGGGGTTTGGTTTGTTTGTTTGGTTGGGGACCATTAATTGAGAAGGTTATGGGAAGTGAAGAAGGAAATAAGTAGAAGGATGTTTCAACATGGGAAGATAGGTCAAGGGAAGTGCCAATCCATTGGGCTATGGAGTCATAAAAGAGTTTACTTGCATAAAAACTATCCAAAGGTTTCCATAGAGCAAGTCATCTATACCAAAGGATCTCTTTAGATAGATGGTGAGATGGAAAATTAAGAAGTGAGGTGAAAGAAAGAAACCAAAGTGCAACCTAAGATCAGGTAAGGACTTGTTGAAGCCTAGAAAATCTCTGCTTCAAACATCGGGGAAAACCACCTGGTCGGGACCTTAAGGCAGCTCCTTTTCCGTTTGGTATGGTGGCTCCGACTGGATTTAAAGGACCAGTTTCCTTGTAACTAAATGGATTGGATTGATGGGTGGAATTATCATGGACTAAACTAACCGAAATAAAACTATCTAATTTAAGCTAAATACTGTTGTTAAAACAAATATACATATAAATGATAGCAATTTTAAAACGAATATCATAAAATAAAAGAGATCAACAGTAAACAGATAGAAATACCTTGCTCATCTTGATGACTTCAAATGTAATCTGATACTCTATCCAGTAATTATAATGCAAAACCAAATTCCAAGGTACATAAATGCAACACTTCAAAGATAATTCCGCATGAAAATCACCAGATGTGATCCTTTTCAAAAAATATATAAGACAATGGAGTACAGAAATGCAATCTCCAAGTCCAAAAATATTAAGATCCAGGACCCCTCTCTAAATGCATGAGAGGGGTTTAAATACTACTTAACTAACTCTAAAAATAGTTTATTACAAAAATTAAGGATTCGGTTCAATGATCGTCCTTTTCCTAGGCTAAAATACAGTGAAATTAAAACTAAATCTATCTATCTATTAACTTGATCTTTAAGCTTGCAGGCATCTAGCATAGTTTTGAGAAGATGCGGTTGACCGACTTCAGAATTCAACTGTCCTGAAAAGACAGAGTCAGCAAGCGTAGGAGCAATCTTCTCTGTATCATTGATGATACAATTGAGTGCACTGTGCTGACTGTGTGGCTTTACCAAGTACATCCAGTATGAGTCCCAATTCAATCTTGTCAGCCCTTGGATGGATTTTGCTCTTTCTTCTGCCTTTTTCCTCCATTCTGTTTGCAGTTTATTTTCTTGTGGGAGATATCCTAGAACAGTTTCAGAAATCAAGTTAGCTTTGTGTAAATTTTCATTTACACAATCAGTGAGAGTGTTTGCCGCTGTAGATGCCTCCTCTGCTGCCTTTTTTGCCCTTCTGATTTGTGCATCCCAATTATTAAACAGTATTTCTTTATGGTTCTCGTTAATGATGGGTGCACCAGCTTTTCTGCCTTCTTTTGTCTTTTTCCATGCTAGATAATCATTGATCTTTTCATTAATCAAATCATAATCATTTTGTAAATCTATGACATGATTTGTGATTTTATCGCTCTCTTGGCACAAAGAATTCCATTGCAATATTTTTTGGCAGAAAACTTCCTCTTGTTGCAGTAGTTGATTGTTCAAAGAGATGGTTTCTGAAATGAATTCTGGAAGCTTAGGATCATCCTTATGCTGTTCTTGGATAATCTGTATTTGTTTTTCTTTATCAGCCAGACTTTTTTGATGTCCTGTTTGCATTTCTTGAAGTTGTTGTTGTAACTCTTCAAGTTTTAATTGTGCTTCCTTATTGGCATGTACCTGTTGCAATTGCTGTTGCAGAGCCTTTATCTGTTCTTCTTTTTCATCCAACAAAAGTTGTATCTCAACTGCTTTATCAATTGTTGCAGAAGCATAAGCTCCTGTTATTTGAGATAACTTAGTGAGATTATGAGTAGGCTCTGTGGAAGGATCTTTCCACAAAACATCTACTTGTTCTGGTTCAGTAGCAATTGCACTTTCTATTTTTCTCTTTTTCCTTTGTCTCTTTACTACTGCTTTGTATTTCGGGCTATAAAATACATCCAGAGGAGGAATGTCTTCTACATTAAGTACAATTTCAGAGGAGGGTGTGATTGGTATGTGCTCTGTTACTGCGGCTGTGCTGCTTGTTCCTGTGCTCAAAACTTTGGTTGTCTGGACAGGGGTCTGTACATTCTGTCCTTCTATATTAATCAATTGATTAAAGGTTTCCCATTATTTATCTAACTCAATGGTGACTGGCTATTGTTGTACATTGGGTGGAGGAGGATTTGTTTGTTGAGAAGTCAAAATTTGCTGTTGAGTAAGCTCTTTAGATTGTGCAGAATCTTTAATGTATTCTTCCATTTTATCTTCCTTTTCTTTAGACTTATTGGAGTGTTCAGAATCTCTGTCAGATTTTGATTTGGATTTACCTGTACTTGAACTGCCGTTAAGACTAACACTAGGAGTTTGCTCCCTTGCAGGCTCTAAGCGTAGATTATCCAAAGGAATAGGAATTAGTCTCCTTTCTCTGTAAATCTTGAATTCATGGAATTCCTCTGGAGATAGCTGAGCTTGAGCTGAATTCAAAACTTCTTTGAATGAATTTCTTGCTTGGAACATATCATCAAAAAGATCCTGTTCCCCGACAAATTCCCTTACTTTGATTGCATTGGTAAAATTCTTAACAATATCATTTGGGTCAAATAACCTTCTTGAGAATTTAAACAGCTGTAGGCATGTAACATTGCCTATCTCGTGAAATGCATGACCAATATCCAACAGTGAAAATGTTCCACATTTTATGGGAAATTGTGGCCAAATGCCCTTTTTCTTGTCTTTTAAATATTTTGTTATACCTCCCTGGCCACAGGTCTGATAAGCAATTTCCCGAGCTATAAGTCTATCTGGAACATATAAGGGTAAAACATGGGGAGAAGAATAACTTCCAAAAACCCTAATATAGGTGAACAATTCTTCTCCAAACTATCTTGCGACGGGGAGAATATCAACCTCTGTTTCTGAGGATAACCTTGGGGCATCCTTATTATACAATGTTCTGTACAATGGCAGCATTATTCCATGACAAATTTGGTAAAAATGGGGGACAAACTTAGACTCCCATAGTTCTTTGTGGTACACATGAATGGGCAAAGGATCGTGGATAGTCCATTTCCAGCCCATCACAGGGAATTTAGAGACATAGCAGATGGCGTCCATGACATAAGCAGACAAATAAAAAGGTGGATAAACCCGCTGGGAGACATTTCGTTTAGACCGGTAATGAAAAATAGCAGTGGTGAGATTATCAGATAGGATTTTGGCCCAATCTACAATTGTAGAATTAACAGCCGCATTCAACAAAGGAAGCCATTTGGGTAAGATCATATTTATGTCAGGCTTTCCAAAAAGCTTGCATAACATGGCAGCAGTAAAATAATAAGGAGAGGTAAGTGAACCCGTGCTGTACATACCTTGTTTGTTTTTCTTCAATGGTTCACTTCTCTTGGTCCACTCCTTTGTGCATTATGCTAAATTTGAGTGTTCTTTGGCAAACTCCTCCATAAATTGCTTGTTGAAAGTCGCCTGAGGTTCTGACAGCTTATACATTAATCTCAGATCTTCTATGGTGAATGGCCCGATTAGCTCTTCCGATGGAGTTCTGAATTGTCTGTCTGAAATATCTGTGCTATCCAGCACCCATCTCACCATGTCTGTATATGGGAGAATCCTTGGCCTTGCTGCTATTCTATGCAGAAATGAGCAAGCCAAGTCTCTAAGGGTTGCTTCGGACGTATTCTTTGAACCCGCTGTAGCTGCAACTTTTATCACCACAGGGTTTTCATCTTCTAACAGATTATACATTCCCTCCCAAGTGGATATACTGGCATCCTTGTTACAGGCGGTGTCTGCGTATAGCGAAGCCATTTCTTTGTTCTCAGAATTTGAGCTCTTCTCCTTCTTACCCATAGTGTTTAGCGGAAGCTTTGTATAGTGGTCTGCTCCTTCGTGCCTGCGTTTTACGAATAAATGAGAGTAATGATATAAGAAAGGTGATGAGACTATTTTGAATGTGAAAGCGGATGAAATATAATATTTGAATTGTGAAACGACTTTCAATCTAAACAAAATCTCTTTTCACATTAATAATCAATCCAATCATTTAATATAATCATTAAAGCGCATAACGGATTTGACATATGGGAAGATTTCCTTGGGATAGCGCGCCTACATGAATCTGCGATATTGCGATCTGCGATTTGCTGCGCAATATCGCAATATCGCAATGTCGCAATATCGCAAAATGAAGTCATCGCAGTCATAAAAATAGCGCAAAAGTGGAAATTGCGCAATAGCGCAAAAGCGCATATCGCAAAAGCGCACAATCGCAAAAGCGCACAATCGCAAAAGCGCACAATCACAAAAGCGCAGAATTGCAAAAGCGCAGAATTGATAAGAGCGCAAAAGATATTTATTAATCATTTCTATTTTCTGCGCTATGCGATCTGTGATCAATGCGTTTTATATATACTATTTTGTTATGGATGCGCTATCTTGTTTCAAGAGCAATTTTATTATAATCTATCATAAACTTAAGTGTTTCTAAATATTCTTTCTAAGGGATTTCTATAAGTTTATGATAGAAAGTTTTATTTGAAAGGCAAACAAATCCTAATTGATTTTTTTGGATTTTTAACTAAGGGTCCTCATTTATTTAGTATTATTACTAATAATAAATAAAAGGGGGGTTGTTGCTGGTCACAACAATTGGCGATTCACTGAAAGAAACAATTATCTCTGAAAAAATAAAATGAACATTCTATCTTTAGTAAATAAAGGTTTTTAAAGATAATGAAAACTATCTTAGGATAATTCAAATAAAATGTCACTATGAAAAAGAAAATAAAAATCATCTCATAATTTCTTTCTAGTTCTTTAAGAAATAAAAACATTTTGGGTTATATCAAGCTTTGATTGGTGTTAATAATGAAGTAAGTGGATCTCTCCAAGTTTTGGTTTTATAATATACTCTATTGCCATAGGTATTGCCTCTGCTGCCAGCAAACGTTTATAGTCTCGACAAGGTTACCTTTAAACCATTAACCATTCATTGTCCCATCCAACTAAAATTATGACCTTTTAAAAGATAAATTCATAAGATCTATTATCTCATGTTTTTGTCTTTTATTTATTTTTATTTTAAGAGCCATTGTTCTGGTTTGGTGGCCAGTTGATAACAATGCCATTCACCAGTTATAATTAAACTGAACAAGTTGGCTCGTGATGAGACCCCTTGTCTTATATTTATAAGCCATTACCCTGTTTTGGTATGCAGTATTGGTAATGTCAGTTTTATTACTCCTTATGAACATGGTAATTCGGCTCGTAATGAGACCTCTTATCTCTTAAAATTTTCGTATAATTTCTTAGAATTACATTCTAAAAAATCACAACTTAAATGGATGGGGTGAAATAGTTTTATCCTTAAGAATCAATGGATGACAATTTTCAGAGTTTTTTTATTTTTTAATTCCAAAAATTTGAAAAAATCTATACTTTGATAGATAAGCTTTCTCTGCTTGATAAACTTTATAATGATTTACATTTTCCTCAAGTTTTTCAAAAGATCATGTAAATGATTGAAATAATCTTTTCAAAGTTTAACATCTTATTTCAAACTATTCAAAAACTGTGATCATTACTTTTAAAAATTCTTATTTACACAAAATAAATATTTATAATATTTTTCCGAAGAAATTTTCTCAAATAGTAAACAGTCAATCAGAGACTCATAAACAACCTTTATTTGTAAAAACAAAAACAATCAAAAACTTTGCAGAAAGAAATATATACAGTTTAAGAAGGGGTTACCTCCTTATGAAAAGAATTTCTTCAAGATAAGCCCATTTACAGGAAGAGGCTCTCTCTTACCTGTTAGATCTTAAATTATGAATGTATTTGAGCTTATCTTCTCAACGATCTGAAATGGTCCAAGCCACATTTTTTGAAATTTGGTATGTTTACCTTTTTCTTCGTGTGCTTTATCCCATTTCAAAACGAGATCACCAATTGACAAAATTTTTGAGCCAGTAGAACTTGCATCAAAAGAATATTTTACAAGCTATTGATGTTTTTCATGAGTAATTTTTGCTTTATCCCTATCTTCTTCTAATTTAAGGATTTGATTATATCTCAATTGAATGGATGAAGGGGGATTTTCTTCAATAAACTGCACTAGGGCTAATGATGGAAGAGTTAAGTTTGATGGTATCACAGCTTCTTTTCCATAAACCAGATTGAAAGGTGAAGTCCCTATTGAAGCTTTTTCAGTGATACGATCAGCCCATAACGCAAAGATTAAAGATTTGTGCCAATTCTTTTGATTTTGATCAACGATCCTTTTAATTATTTTGATAAGGTTTTTATTAGTGGATTCAGCCAAACCATTACCTTGTGGATAATAATTTGCTGAATATTTTAATTTAAAACCTCTTTTGACTGCAAATTCAATTAAACTATTTCGAGAGAAGTAAGATGCATTATCAAAGACAAGAGCTTGAGGTACACCAAACCTGGTTATGATGAATTGATCTATGAAATCAATAATTGCATCAGAATTAGCTACCTTCAAAGGAATTGCCTCTACCCACTTTGTAAAGTAATCAGTTGCAGTAAGGATGTACTTGTGCTGTTTGGAAGAATGAGGTATTATCTCACCAATATTGTTAAGCCCCCATTGTTCGAATGGTTGCTCAATAGTTACTGGTTGCAAAGGAAAAGGTGGTTTCCTTTGTCTTCCACTTGCAGTTTGACAAATTTGGCACTTCCTTATGTAATCATGTGTATCTTTAAAAAGGGTAGGCCAGTAATAACCAGCACGAATTATTTTGTGAGCTGTGGTATCACCTCCAAAATGACCTCCTGCTGGTCCATCATGTAATTCCTGCAAAACCTTTTCAGCTTCAGTCTTTTCAAGGCATCTTAATCAATTTGAATCATAATTTTTTCTAAATAACACATTATCAATGATCTGGTATTTAATAGCCCTTAACCTTAAAGCGCGTTTACTCTTATAGCTGAGATTAGAAGGAGCATACCCATTTTTCAAGTAATAGATAAGATCAGCATACTGAGATCCGAAATTTGTAACACTTATCTGACTTACTTGAATATCTTGATTTGAATCTTGATTTTCTGGTATGTTATGAGCTCCTGCCAATAATCTGCAAAAACCTTGTCCTCTAACAATATTAGCCGGTTTAATATCAATATCATATTCTTGCAAGGTTGTTACCCAGTTAGCTCTCTTTTCTCCTACTTCTTTTTGAATTAATAATTGCCTCACTGCAGAGAATGGGACAATGATTTTTGTATGTGTCTTCAAGAGAAAAGGTCTGAAATGTTTGATTGATTTAAACACAACAAAGGCTTGTTTTTCAACATCGGAATAATTAAGCTCAGCTCCTTGCAGATTTGAGCTAAAGAAAGAAATTGGTGCTTCGATTTCTTGATCATTGAGTTGTGTTAAAACGGCTGCATAGGATGTTTCAGTGGCCAGAGTATACAAAATAAAATCTTTAGAAAAATCTGGGGTATTCAATGCTGGTGCATTAATGATTGCTCATTTGATTGAATCAAAAGCTTCTTTTTCTTTATGCGTCCATTTGAATATTGAATTCTTCTTGATCATATTTTGCATAGGTAAAACGATTAAAGAAAAATCAGGAATAAATCTCTTAACAAAATTGATCTGTCCAGGAAATGATTGCATGGATTTTTTGTTATGTGGTAAAGAAATATCAGAAATTTCTTTTTCTCTATCTGGATCAATATATATACCATTTTTTGACACAACAAATCCTAAGATTTTTCCTTCATCTAAAGCAAAGAAAGATTTCTTGGGATTCAAGGAGATACCAAACTTTCTACATCTTTCAAATATTTGTTTTAAATCATGTAGATGATTGGCTCTCTTTTTTGAAAATATTGTTATGTCATCAAGATAAACAACAACCGATTTATTGATCAGACCTTTGAATGCTATATCCATGGCTCTTTGAAAAGTTGCTCCTGCATTTATTAGACCAAAAGGCATTTTCTGATAAGCATAAGTTCCCCATTTTGTTCTGAAAGTTGTTTTCAATCTGTCATCTGGATGAACTAAAACTTGATTATAGTCCGAAAATCCATCGAGAAAGGACATAAGTTCAGAACCAGCTACCTTTTGAAGTATCTGTTCCATGGTTGGCAATGGGAAATTGTCTTTTAAACATGCCTTGTTTAAATTTCTGAAATCAATATAGATTCTTATATCACCATTCTTCTTCCTTACAGGTACCATATTGGAAACCCAATTAGAGTGCCTGACTGGAAAAATGATTTTGGCTTTCAAAAGTTTATTAAGTTCTGATTTGATTTGAATTTCGAGATTTGGATGGATCTTTCTCAACTTCTGTTGAACAGGTTTAATATCAGGAAGCATTGGAATTGTATGTTGAATAATCGAAGTATCATATGTTTTTAGATCATCGTAATTCCAAGCAAAAACGTTTTTATACTTGTTCAGCAGTTTAATGAATGCATTCCTTTTCTCCGGTGTTAAATTGAGTCCTAAGTTAACGTTTTGAGGTTTAGAATCAGAACCAAGATTTACTAATTCAAACTTTAAAGTTGAGCTTTGAAGTTTCGTATTAGTAACTTTCTTGAATCTGTCTCTAATGTCATATAAATCCTCTTATTTAACAACAGATTTTGGAATGGAGTTTTCATTACCTTTTGAAGCAATTTGTAAATCATGATCATCTTCGTCAATAATTTGCTCATCATATGATTTCTTTGAAGTCATGAAATATAGAATATCTTGGTCATGATAGAATACTCTCCAATTTGTAACATTATCTGGGACAGATGGACGAAAAATCAATTCTACAGAAAACCTATCAGGACTGCAATCTTCAGCAGGTAAGAGTTTAGATGCAACATTAGCTAACAAGTCAGTTGATGTATTCTGATTCCTAGGAATATGAGAAATATTGAATGCTAAAAAATGAGTGGTGAGGTCTTGTACTAGGGTTTGATATTGTTTAAGATGTCCTGAAAGGCAATGAATAGTATTCCTAACTTGTTTAATGACAATTTTGGAATCACCCAAAACTTTCAAGTATTTAACATCTAACCCTATAGCTTTATAAAGTCCTTGAACCAAGGCTTCATATTCTGCGGTATTGTTAGTACACTCAAATTCTAATCTACATGACAGCATGGTTTTCTCCCCATTTGGATCAATTAGGATGCATCCAGCTCCAGCTCCATCACTAGATTTCAATCCATCAAAATATAATGACCAAAATAAAGACTTATCTATTGGCTTATCTACAATTACATCAGAAATATTTACAATTCTGGAAGTATCAGATTGTGAAAAAATTTCTATCTGAGAAACAAAAGTATTTACAGAAAAAGGTGATTGAGGAGCTTTGAAATTTCCAAGGAATGATTCAGCAGAATAGCCTCCAAGAATATTGTTGTTGAATGCTACAGGTCCATTAGGTTGTTCAAATTCAGTGACAGTGTGCATCATATGTTTTTCTCGTTCAAATTTTATTTGATTTGGTTTCCCTTTGTAGGGAAGCCACATGTGTGAATAATCGGTTGAGATATAACCGTTAAGTTTTGCAGACCAGTCCCTGCTCAAGATTAATCCATAGAATTCAGGAATATCAGCAATTAGAATATCAATTCTTTGGACAATCCTAGGATCTGAGGCTAATCTGATAGTAACTGAATTGATTTCTCCTACCACTTGGAATTTAGAGCGATCCAACTGAACGATATGAACTGCTGATTTCTGTGGTTCAATATTCAATTTAGCACAGAAAGAAGTAGGCATTATATTGGAGGAAGCTCCGGAATCAATCAAACAATTGTGCAGATTTTTGTTGTACATCTCATAAGTCAAAAGAAAAGGAGGAGTTTGAGAATTTGACTTTTCCCCAAGGAGCACAGTATCAGTAGCATCTACCTTATCTGGTGGCTTACCAGTTCCTCTTGCTGCTTTTGCAACTACACCGCTTGGTAAAGGAGCAATTGGTGTAGCATTTAATTATTTCAATAGAAACTTTTGCTGGTGTTTCAGTTTGCTGAGTTCATGTAAGGAAATGTTGGCTTTGATGTTTTTCATGTCTTCAACAATGTTGTATTCCATAGGATCTGACACTACTAAAGTTTTCGTTTTTGATGTGAGAGGATTAGAAGAGGATGGTTGATTTTGAGTAGGTAATGGAGAAGTTTTCTTCACAGTGGGTTTGTCTTTGGTACTTGGAATTGTAATTTTCTTTTTAGGAACTGTTTGCACTGGTTCTGCTGTAGATTTACTCCTAGTACTTACAGGCATAGCTTCTTCACTATCAGAATTAGGGAGAATAAAATCCCACATTCCATTCAATTCATCTATTTCTTCATTTTCGTCTTCTTGATCTAATATTATAGATGTATCTTCTTCTTCTTCCTCTGCTTCTGATTTTGCATTAGAGATTATATTAGGAGGTTTAGATTCAACTTGGTTTCTTCTGAAATTTCGGAATGGTTTCTTGGTAGAAGTTTCAACCACTTGTTTTTTAATTTCAACCATTTCATTTGACATGGTTTTAAGAACTTTCTGTAAACCTTCCATGTCATATGGATCTTTGGCCTTTTTCTTTGAATCATCTCTAAAGCTGACTTTCTTTGATTTCCTTTCTTCAATAGCATTTTTCTTTTCCAAAGAAGTAATACGTTTTTCCACTGCAATAGCTTCTTTCATATTCTCAGCTAATGTAGGCTTTGCAACTGTGTCTACGAAAATTGCTATGTTTGAGGGTAAGGCAGTTATATACCATTCGATTCTGACTTGCTCACTAGGTTGTGAATCTGTATGAATTTTGTTCAAGAGTTTGTTGAATCTAGCATTGAATTCTTTTATAGGTTCCTTGGGTTCTATTTTCAAATTTGAGAGATCATTGAGTAAAGTTGCAATTGATCGGTCATCTCCAAATTTGGTCAAAAAATGATCTGCAAAAATGTCCCAACTTGTTATAGATCCCGATGGTAATGAAAAATACCATGATCCTGCTACTCCCTGAAGAGTATATGGGAATAATCTAACTACAACATCTTCATGTATGACTCCATTCAAATTAATAGCCAGCATAAAATTATTGATATGTTCTTCAGCTTGAATGTTAAGATCCGGGCTAAACTTTGGAAGCCATTTTCCAGGATTGTCTGGTAAATCATGTAAAGGTGCAGCCATGTTGACTGCTCCTGGAGTAGACCATGGTCTCTGTGCCATTATTGGGATGACTATTGGAGGAATAGTAGAAACTGGTGCAATTTGAATTGATGATGTAGAGATTGATGAGAATTGAGGAGAAGATGTTTGTGGATATGATGATTGAAGATATGATGATGAAACAACTGCACTTTGTTGAGTTGTGCTTTTGGAAACAGGTGATTGAATATGAAATGATGAACTTGTATCACTTTCTATTTCTTATTGAATTCTTTTTGTTTTTCCCTTACTAGGTAAAGGAAATTCTTTCGGAGGAATACCAAGTTTTTCACTTTGCAACCTAGTAAGAGGTTTCGAAGGAATAAATTTTGAAGTTACACTACCTTCAGATATTTCAGACTCTTCAAGAGATAATGAGAATCCTTTCAATTTATGAATTAGATCTTGAACTTCAGGAGACTCAGGATGTTGTTTGTCTGAATGTTTTAAGATTTTGGTAGTGGGTGTTTGAATATTTTCTGCAATTTCTTCTCTTGGATTCTGAATTTCAGAAGAAATTGAAGAAGTTAATGAGGGTGTTTTGCTCTCAGAATGGCTTGTGGATAAATATTTACTTGCCATTCATAGCTCAGGCCCTCCTTCTAGCACCAAAAATGTTGAAGCCTAGAAAATCTCTACTTCAAACATCGGGGAAAACCACCAGGTCGGGACCTTAAGGCAGCTCCTTTTCCGTTTGGTATGGTGGCTCCGACTGGATTTAAAGGAACAGTTTCCTTGTAACTAAATGGATTGGATTGGATGGGTGGAAATGGGACTAAAATAACTGAAATAAAACTATCTAATTTAAGTTAAATACTGATAAAGAAATTCTAACATTAACCCGGGTAGCTATATGTGAATACAACTTAAGATTGTTCCAATTCAACAATAACCATGAAAATATATTATTAATTAAATTGAAATATGCAGAATCAAATAAAGATAACTCTGTTTAAGAAATTAAACAGAGTTATATAAACATATTGCATTCATCATTGTATACCATTTACATGTAACTATGAAAAATAACGTTTCAATTATAATCAGAAATGATATATAAAAGGAAGCGTTGTTAAAACAAATATACATATAAATGATAGCAATTTTAAAACAAATATCATAAAACAAAAGAGATCAACAGTGAACAGATAGAAATACCTTGTTCATCTTGAAGACTTTCAAATGCAATCTGATACTCTATCCAATAACTCTAATGCAAAATCAAATTCCAAGGTACAGAAATGCAACACTTCAAAGATAATTCCGCATGAAAATCACCACATGTGATCCTTTTCAAAAAATATATAAGACAATGGAGTACAGAAATGCAATCTCCAAGTCCAAAAATATTAAGATCCAGGACCCCTCTCTAAATGCATGAGAGGGGTTTAAATACTACTAACTAACTCTAAAAATAGTTTATTACAAAAATTAAGGATTCGGTTCAATGACCGTCCTTTTCCTAGGCTAAAATACAGTGAAATTAAAACTAAATCTATCTATCTATTAACTTTATCTTTAAGCTTGCAGGCATCCAGCATAGTTTTGAGAAGATGCAGTTGACCGACTTCAAAATTCAACTGTCCTGAAAGGACAGAGTCGGCAAGCGTAGGAGCAATCTTCTCTGTGGCATTGATGATACAATTGAGCGCACTGTGATGACTGTGTGGCTTTACCAAGTACATCCAATATGAGTCCCAATTCAATCTTGTCAGCCCTTGGATGGATTTTTCTCTTTCTTCTGCCTTTTGCCTCCATTCTGTTTGCAGTTGGTTTTCCTGTGGGAGATATCCTGGAATAGTTTCAGAAATCAAGTTAGCTTTGTGTAAATTGTCATTTACACAATCAGTGAGAGTGTTTGCCACTGTAGATGCCTCCTCTACTGCCCTTTCTGCCCTTCTGATTTGTGCATCCCAATTATTAAACAATATTTCTTTATGGTTCTTGTTAATGATGGGTGCACCATCTTTTATGCCTTCTTCTGTCATTTGCCATGCTAGATAATCATTGATCTTTTCATTAATCAAATCATAATCATTTCGTAAATCTACGACATGATTTGTGATTTTATCGCTCTCTTGGCACAAAGAATTCCATTGCAATATTTTTTGGCAGAAAACTTCCTCTTGTTGCAGTAGTTGATTGTTTAAAGAGATGGTTTCTGAAATGAATTCAGAAAGCTTAGGATCATCTTTATGCTGATCTTGGATAATCTGTATTTGTTTGTCTTTATCAGCCAGGCTTTTTTGATGTCCTGTTTGCATTTCTTGAAGTTGTTGTTGTAACTCTTCAAGTTTTAATTATGCTTCCTTATTGGCCTGTACCTGTTGCAATTGCTGTTGCAGAGCCTTTATCTGTTCTTCTTTTTCATCCAACAAAAGTTGTATCTCGACTGCTTTATCAATTGTTGCAGAAGCATAAGCTCCTGTTATTTGAGATAATTTAGTGAGATTATGAGTAGGCTCTGTAGCAGGATCTTTCCACAAAACATCTACTTGTTCTGGTTCAGTAGCAATTGCACTTTCTATTTTTCTCTTTTTCCTTTGTCTCTTTACTACTGCTTTGTATTTTGGGCTATAAAATACATCCAGAGGAGGAATTTCTTCTACATTAAGTACAATTTCAGAGGAGGGTGTGATTGGTATGTGCTCTGTTACTGCGGCTGTGCTGCTTGTTCCTGCGTTCAAAACTTTGGTTGTCTGGACAGGGGTCTGTACATTCTGTCCTTCTATATTAATCAATTGATTAAAGGTTTCCCATTCTTTATCTAACTCAATGGTGACTGGATGTTGCTGTACATTGGGTGGAGGAGGATTTGTTTGTTGAGAAGTCAAAATTTGCTGTTGAGTAAGCTCTTTAGATTGTGCAGAATCTTTAATGGATTCTTCCATTTTATCTTCCTTTTCTTTAGACGTATTGGAGTGTTCAGAATCTCTGTCAGATTTTGATTTGGATTTACCTGTACTTGAACTGTCGTTAAGACTAACACTAGGAGTTTGCTCCCTTGCAGGATCTAAGCGTAGATTATCCAAAGGAATAGGAATTAGTCTCCTTTCTCTGTAAAGCTTGAATTCCTGGAATTCCTCTGGAGATAGCTGAGCCTGAGCTGAATTCAAAACTTCTTTGAATGAATTTCTTGCTTGGAACATATCATCAAAAAGATCCTGCTCCCCGACAAATTCCCTTACTTTGATTGCATTGGTAAAATTCTTAACAATATCATTTTGGTCAAATAACCTTCTTGAGAATTTGAACAGTTGTAGGCATGTAACGTTGCCTATCTCTTGAAATGCATGACCAATATCAAACAGTGAAAATGTTCCACATTTTATGGGAAATTGTGGCCAAATTCCCTTTTTCTTCTCTTTTAAATCTTTTGTTATACCTCCCTGGCCACAGGTCTGATAAGCAATTTCCCGAGCTACAAGTCTATCTGGAACATATAAGGGTAAAACATGGGGAGAAGCATAACTTCAAAAAACCCTAATATAGGTGAACAATTCTTCTCCAAACCATCTTGCGACGGGGAGAATATCAACCTCTGTTTCTGAGGATAACCTCGGGGCATCCTTATTATACAATGTTCTGTACAATGGCAGCATTATTCCATGACAAATTTGATAAAAATGGGGGATAAACTCAGACTCCCATAGTTCTTTATGGTACACATGAATGGGAAAAGGATCGTGGATAGTCCATTTCCATCCCATCACAGGGAATTTAGAGACATAGCAGATTGCGTCCATGACATAAGCAGATAAATAAAAAGGCGGATAAACCCGCTGGGACACATTTCGTTTAGACCGGTAATGAAAAATAGCAGTGGTGAGATTATCAGATAGGATTTTGGCCCAATCTACAATTGTAGAATTAACAGCCGCATTCAACAAAGGAAGCCATTTGGGTAAGATCATATTTATGTCAGGCTTTCCAAAAAGCTTGCATAACATGGCAGCAGTAAAATAATAAGGAGAGGTAAGTGAACCCGTGCTGTACATACCTTGTTTGTTTTTCTTCAATGGTTCACTTCTCTTGGTCCACTCCTTTGTGCATTATGCTAAATTTGAGTGTTCTTTGGCAAACTCCTCCATAAATTGCTTGTTGAAAGTCGCCTGAGGTTCTGACAGCTTATACATTAATCTCAGATCTTCTATGGTGAATGGCCCGATTAGCTCTTCCGATGGAGTTCTGAATTGTCTGTCTGAAATATCTGTGCTATCCAGCACCCATCTCACCATGTCTGTATATGGGAGAATCCTTGGCCTTGCTGCTATTCTATGCAGAAATGAGCAAGCCAAGTCTCTAAGGGTTGCTTCGGACGTATTCTTTGAACTTGCTGTAGCTGCAACTTTTATCACCACAGGGTTTTCATCTTCTAACAGATTATACATTCCTTCCCAAGTGGATATACCGGCGTCCTTATTACAGGCGGTGTCTGCGTATAGCAAAGCCATTTCTTTGTTCTCATAATTTGAGCTCTTCTCCTTCTTACCCATAGTGTTTAGCGGAAGCTTTATATAGTGATTTGCTCCTTTGTGCCTGCGTTTTACGAATAAATGAGAGTAATGATATAAGAAAGGTGATGAGACTGTTTTGAATGTGAAAGCGGATGAAATATAATATTTAAATTGTGAAACGACTTTCAATCTAAACACAATCTCATTTCACATTAATAATCAATCCAATCATTTAATATAATCATTAAAGCGCATAACGGATTTGACATATGGGAAGATTGCCTTGGGATAGCGCGCCTACATGAATCTGCGACATTGCGATCTGCGATTTGCTGCGCAATATCACAATATCGCAATGTCGCAATATCGCAAAATGAAGTCATCGCAGTCATAAAAATAGCGCAAAAGTGGAAATTGCGCAATAGCGCAAAAGCGCATATCGCAAAAGCGCAATAGCGCAAAATCGCAAAAGCGCAGAATCGCAAAAGCGCAGAATTGATAAGAGCGCAAAAGATATTTATTAATCATTTCTGTTTTCTGCGCTATGCGATCTGCGATCAATGCGTTTTATATATACTATTTTGTTATGGATGTGCTATCTTGTTTAAAGAGCAATTTTATTATAATCTGTCACAAACTTAAGTGTTTCTAAATATTCTATCTAAGGGATTTCTATAAGTTTATGATAGAAAGTTTTATTTGAAAGGCAAACAAATCCTAATTGATTTTTTTGGATTTTTTAACTAAGGGTCCTCATTTATTTAGTATTATTACTAATAATAAATAAAAGGGGGGTTGTTGCTAGTCACAACATGACTTTTAACCTATCCTGCTTTTGACATACTTTCAAAGGAAACTCTCAATAAAGACACAAAGGGTAGCTTAAGATCAAGTAAGGACTTTTAACCTAACCTAATTTCAGCGTACTCTCAAGGGAAACCTCTAAGCAACTGTTTAAGACATTAACCAGGGCAAGGCTAACCATCAACCTCCTAGTCAATACTCTTACTAAAGTCAGCCTATCAGAAAAAAAATCTAGCAGTCCTCATGACCACTTTCAGACAGTAGAAAACATTTAAGATTAAACACAGAGCAAGGCCTAAGATCAGAGAAATACTTTTAACCTTCTATGTTTTTGACACCAACTCACAGGGAAACTTTCAAGAAAAACTGTTGGAGAAGAAACTAGAGGACAGGGCTAACCATAGACTTCCCTAGTTTAATCTTTTATTTAGCATGAAATGAAAATATCTTTCAAGAACAATTTTTCAAATTGTACTTAGCAAGACATGGTCTTACCAACATTTCTTGACTGGTTATACTCTATACAATTATCCTTAAAATACACAATTAGAGGAAAACATAAAGATAAAGCTTATCAGTGAGATTTAGGGTACCTCCAATAGTATGTCCTAATCTATACCTGTTGTTCTTTATCAGAGAATAATGGACAGTATGAAAAAACATGAAAGGAGACAATTACAGTAAGGAAAACATCACCAATAATATAGACTAGGATCCTGTGAATCTTCTTGTTCAATTGATGTGCAAAACCAGTCACATAATTTGAGTCCAGTGGCTTTTTACAGTCCAAAACTTCTCTTCCAATCCTACTATAATACAAACTACTCAGCTACTTCCCCTTAATAACAATTCAAACAATCAATAAAATCCCAACCCTTTACAATGAATCTTCAATGAGTACTTATAGGTAAATGAGGAGGTGGAGTAAACTGAAGAGGTTGTTGGCCCGATTTAATGAAGGATTTAGTGCTTCTTGGCCTTTGGGAGGCTTGATGGAGAAGAAATTACATGTTTTACATTTCATTAAATGGGCTATTACTTGTATTGCACTCTGGTTGTTTTTTTTTACCTTAGGAGGCTCCGGTAGGCTGGCAATTACTTCTGAGATATATATGTCACTAATATCTCTGACTGCCTTAACTGTGCCTTGTTTTGATGTGAAATAGGACTATAGGTGGCAGAATTGGTCGATGGGGAGTAACTAGCCTCTCTAATTTGGCGTGTAGAGGCTTCTCTACTGATCTGTATTTCTCTGATATTCATAAAGCATTGAGTTGGAAATGTACTATGCTTTTTGAGTCTTCATTAAGCCTTCTTCGATCATCTTTGTCTTCGACTGTGTTTATCCTTTTAAACAGCGGATTAAACTATTAATATTCAATCTTATGGTTTAATCCTTTAATTCTTCTCTTTTGTACATGTGGATTTGGTGTCAAAGGGTTTGTTCATTTTTCCAATGCTCATGATATAGGGCCGAGACACATAATTCATCCCCCCTATATCCCTTTGCATTGATTCTAGGCCGCAGGATCGTCACCCTGGACCTTCTCTATCACCTGTCTGTGACTGTTGGAAAACTGACAGCTATCACCATTGAACCTGCAAAACATAGCAAACACGTTATGAAATCCTGCAAATTTGGGTTACACTACTTTTCAAAGGCTTGGAATGGAGGGCGAGGAGCAGTGCGGATGGTGATTGCAGGGGAAAAATAGGAAGGAACCCTAGCAGAGCAGCTAACCAGGTCCAATGGAGGTCTCGGTGTGATGAGGAATGTGGACCATTAGATAAGGATGATCTACGGTGGGGATCTTTCGATGAAGTTTTTCAGGAGCAAGATGAAAGGCAAGCGAATATAATATGGACCATGCGATCTTAGAGATCGATGGCTAGGATTAAATCAGGGGCGACGTTGCGGAGGGCAGTGGTATGGCGGAAAATAGGGAATGGTTTTCGCATAACAAAATGGGGGGAGGCTGTTTTGAGCAAACGGAATGTGATTCCATACATTGGCCAACATGTGGATCTTCAAAACCGCCCATTTCATAAAATTTTGGAGTGTTAAACCTTGGGTGTAAAGATTTTGCGATTTTGGATAGCAACTGTTAGATCTGGGGTATCAGATCGAAAGATGCGGGTTGCATGTGACAGGAACAGAGATGTGGGGCGGAAGACCTGGTGGGCCATGTAGGTGACGTGTTCTTCTTTTTCATGTAGCGGGTAGAGGTCGAGGGACTTGGTGATGCGATGGTCGTAGATCTTCCCAGATCAACGGCCAGGATTACATCACATGGTCGGGAATTGGGGAAAAGGAAAAGAACAAAGGGAAACCACTTTTTGTGATTGTGATGGCAGGGTTGTGGGCAGAGCGCAACGCAATCTCAGTCATTGGTTCTTGTGGGTTCAACGGCTGATATCAAATCGGAGGATCGGGCCATCGAAGGACCATCTCTTGGGAAAAAATCTTATGTTTTTTGCGATGCAATGAAGGGGTGTGGTCCCATGGAAAGGTAAGGGGACCGGGGGTCAAAGAGAAATGGCTTATCGCATCAGTGGGGGAGAAAAATCAAAGGAAGACAAAGGAACAGGAAGAACTCTGATTGCGATGGGGTGATGAGGCCTAGCACCTAGTTATGGCTCCGAGTCACATGCAGAGAAAGGGGCTAAGGGCTAAGCTGAAAGGGGCTTAAGCCCTTAGTGCTGAAAAATGGGTGTTTAGGCCAAAATGAAGGTCTTTGAAGGGTTTTTGTGGGTTCTGATAGGTAAATGGAGAGGATTTAAAACCTTCAAAAGGGAATTTAAAAGGTTCAAAGGGGATTTTTTGGAAGAAATGAGGGGTTAATGAAGGAAAACGAGACCTTTGAAAACAAATTTTCCTTATGAACAGCAGGGGGCACAATTTCGAAGGATAAAGACATCACAAGGCTTCAAGGATGATAGATTTTCAAAGGAAATATTCACTTGAAGGCTTGAACACAAATTTAGCCACCTGTTTGCTATGAAATTTTTTTTATAGGTGGCTAACAGTGGCTCCAACTTGGGATGGCATCTCCTTGGAGATGTCAAGAACCACAGAAATTCATCTCTGGAATGTAGATCAGTATCTTGCGTATTGACAATCTTTTTCCTGTTCTCTGATCAGCCGCTTGAAAGATGATCAGAACTTGTTAAATCAGCAAAATAATTTTTCCCAAACAACTACCTACACAACCTACTTCCTAACATTTTTTCTTCATAAGGTGTGTTGTAGCTCCTAGAGACAGCCTAGAGTTGTGATAGACCAGTGCATAGGACATCTTAGCATAGCAAGGAGCGTATAATGTAATGTGTGAAGTTGCCAGGTTCAACTGTGAACTCATGCACCTCTACTAAGCAGAAATAAATAAGTAGGATAAATATAGAAGCGACACGGGGAAAAGAGATCATGCAGAGGCGAATAAGGAATAATACAAAGCAACGAGATTGCTTAAAGACAGTTCTATAAGCCAAGGCCGGTCAGAAAGCCAACCATAATCATAAATTATCAGAAGGTGTATGTAGCGAAAGAAGTATTGAGAAAATACTAGTTAACATTGAGCTGATACCCAGATATACAATACCACCATGCATGGGCTTACCAATCTAAGAATCCATACATGATAATAGCATTTTAAAAGCACCCTCCCAAAGCAACTAATATAGCAGAAATATGGTTAAGATGAATAATGGAACAGAATATCATGCATGAGCCATATTTAAAGTGATTGACTGATCCGAGCATGGGCATCAACTAGGATGAATCCATACTAAAAATCAGTGAGCCACTCGCATTCCAAAACATGATACAAGAAATATGGATGAAATGAAGTGTTCTATTAATATAACACAAATAAAGATAGTTACAGACTGTGAAATACCAAATACCATAATCCTCTTTGACAGATAGAACTCCTCCTCACTGAGACCCTATTGGCTCTGAGCCTTCATACAAGAATTTTAAAAAATGTATGCAAAAAGCCTTTCACTGCATAATTTTTCTGATAAAATATGGAACCCTTACAATGTATTTCTTCCTGGTTCTTATAGGAGAAACCAAAACATAGTGAGAGAGGTAGGTGATGAACATTTAATTTGCATAATTAAAACGAAATGGCGGAAACATTTGCGCCCATACTGCTGAATGAATATGTTGTGCTATTTGTACTCTGTGGCCTGCTAACTGAAATAAATGCACTCGGTAAAAATCTCACCAGGGACACGGCAAAGCAGTAAAATCACACAAATATCTGTCCTTGCCTGGAAAGAAAACTTTGCTGAAATAAAGCCTTGAGGACATTGTTTTTTGTGTATAGATCTTTCGAATGATGTGCAGGATCTTCAATTTGGTACTCTGCTTCCAAAGGCTAGGACAAGGCCCCAAAAATATTCAGCTACCTGCCTTTAATTCTCTGCTGATCACTGATATTCTTTATCTGCCCCATTGATATCTTCATCTGTGAAATCGGCGCCTTGAATGTCTCTACAGGGTTTGACAAATTTGAACCCTGCCTCTTAAATTGGAGCCTTGTCAATTTGGCTTCCGAGGACTTTCTTCATAATTCTGCTCTGAAAAATGGTCCTTTGACGTGTGCTCAGCTCTTGTAATGGATGCTGCAAATTATGATAATTCTCCGTCGCTGTCAACTTGCAAAACACACAAAGCTGTGAAGGAAACAAATGCATGGGGGACGGAAATGCAATGAAAGGGACTATGTAACAGAGCAACGTGATGAAGCGGCGGAAGCATGAAAGGTGATGACGAAGAAAATGCAGTGAAATAATGGCAGAAGGGTTGTCTAGAGTTTATAATGCGGAACATTAAAATAAACATATGAATGTAATGTATAAATGATGGAGGAAGAAATGCGATAAACACATGGGATGATGACGTGGAGGAAGACCGGGTTAACAGCTGGGATGATGAAATCTTGGCCATCCGATTTAAGGAGGAGATCGACTGTTGAAAGAGCGTCGGGGCGATGGACAGTGGGCCAGGGACGTAATTTTCTTATGGTTAAACCTCATGCAGCTTCAGAGCACGACGGTCATCGGATGAAGGCCCTCAGATCGGACGGTTGTGATGAATATCGTTGCGTGACTTCGACCGAATGATAATGTGCGATGGAGAGCGGTTTCGGGGCCGTACGCGGAGACATGTAGCGGGGAATGAGTGGAATCACTCTGTTTTGAAGAATACCTCCTGCCACTGAAAAGCGGTGCGATATAAACCACTAGTTTTTTAACAGTGTTTTGGGCGCGGGGACCACCAGGACCGGCGGGCTGTGAACCGTAGATTTCACAGTTGGATTGGACGGCTGAGATGCAGTTTTAGGCGATGAATGGAGGATCGCGAATGTCGTTCGATCTGCACAGATCAATGGCCGAGGGTGCGCCCGATATACATACGTGATAAGCGCCTCCGGTTTTAGCACTCGGTCTGGTGCCCAGGTTACATGGAGAACAGGACGGAGGGGCTGGGGCTGAAGGGACTAAGCGTTGAATATATTTAAACGCGGGGTTTTCTGCCTTCTACAGTGTAATTTTGGAGCGGGAATTGGTAACAACAGGCATAGAAATGATTTTTTAAGGCTGAAAGAGGGGATTTGCAGGATTATAAGCCAGTTTGCCTGTGGAATTTTTATAGGAAGCCGATTATGATCAACAAGGTGCACTTAGACTTACAACCTGTTACATCATCATTTTTTATTGAAAGCAGGAAAAACTAATCTAAATATACCCTTATTTCTACGTGATTTCAGATTAAACAGTTGAACTCATAAATTCTCTACCTAATCTACTATCTGCCAAGATTAAACTGTCTGACAGACTTCATTCTCTACATTCTAAAACAGAAATTTAAAAGAAGCCAAGCCAGGATTAAGCAGTCTAACTTGCTGTGAATCTATGGCATAAAAACAAGATGTACATAGAACAAAATTGTGAAGGCTTTAGATCTGAAAATCAAAAAACATCCTTCATTATTTCTTCAGCTCTGGTTTTAGTCTCGTTTGAACTGCTTCCTCTTTCTTTTTTGGTTCAAATTTTGGGCTTTTTAGAACCAGTCTTTTCTATCCTAATCTACCTTACTGATAAGCCAAGACTAAACTGTTTGGAAAATATGTTTCACTGACCTATCAGTAGTAAATTTAAACTTATCCAGTCATGTTTAGACTTAATGATTGAACATAAAGTGTTCCTTGTGGTAGTGGCATTTAAGCTTGCACACTTTCAGATTTTATTTCTTTTTTCGTATGGGGCTGTACCTTTCTTCTTTTATATCTACCCTCTTTTCTCTTTTTTTATTTTTTTTGTATTTTTTTCAATTTTTCTTTCAAACCAAAAACAAAAAACTAACTAAATGCTCACGGCTGAGCTTTATTGACATTCCTACCTACCCTAATCTAACTCTGAAATATTTACATGCTTAGCTGACAAATTCTCTTTTCCAATACATCCAGTCAATTAGATGGTTCCATTACTGGTCTTTTCTCATCTCTTTGAGCATGTTGGACAGGCAGGGCCACTCCCCTTCTCTTTGATTTTTAGCAGCAGCTTTTAAAATGTTTCTTGTTGTCTGCAACAAGCTGCTCTTGATGGCCTTTGATCATTCTCTAAATGTCTGCAGAAAATGAGCATAAGGATCTTGAAATGATACCTGGTTGTGAGTATTTGACAAGTAGGTTTCAACAAGGATTACTTCCTCTTCCACTGGATCAAGGAAAATATTCTTTTGAGAAAGAAACTCTTCCTCATCTTCATTATTTTATGAACTGGAGGACTCATCATATACTCCAGTGTTGTCCTCTTGTAGCTCTGAGATATTCTGATTTGGTGGGCTGAGCTCTATGAAAATATCAATGTATTCTTGAGCAGGGGTCTGTTCCATTGCTTCCTTTTTTTCAAGAGAATGCTCCTTGGGTTCAACCTACTCAAAAATTTCTTCATTGTTTTCCTCTTCACCCTTTGAGATGAAAGGTTGTTGATTTCCAAACGCATGGAAACTATTACTAATGATATGAGATAAAGTAGAGTGAAGATTCAGTGAATCTTAACCTGCTACTAGAATTTCATAACTTTCCTCGTCAGTAACATAAATAGCCTGCATGGGCTCATTACTTTCTTGAAGTTTATGGAACTGGTCTTCCTTCCAGAAATCTACTAATGATGGCCTTGCAAGATCAACTTCTTTTTGGAGAACATCATCATTAGACAAATCAAAATTAGGAAAATAATTAATGTAAGTAATGCTACCAATCAAACAGACAGGATTATCAACAGGTCTTTCTTTATTCTGATTTACAAGGGAGCTTTCTAAATCTGTACAACAAAGCTCAGTGGATGAATGGGCAAGAGTGTTTGTTCTGCAAAACATTTCAGAGGTTGGCTAACTATTGATCTGATCTATTTCTTCTTCTGTCAAAGGGGAAGGTGTTCTTGTGTTTCTTTGACCAGAAGTGCAGCAGCTCTCTGTTTTTTTTTAAGACTAAATTTGAGGCTGGATGTCTTTGTGGGCCTCAACTAAAAGTGATGATGAATCAGTATTTGTGTTGGCAGGGATATCTTGAGTAATTTCCTTTATTCCTTTATTGATTTCTTCCTCAACTGATTCATCCATGTTCCTGTGATAGTTAGGATGCAAATGAAATTTTTGAATGGATGTTAACAGATCTTCAGGATGCATATTAACCAAATCCTCATCAATATCTAACAGGTATTGTATTATGTTATGAGATTGATCACAACAATCCCATGATAAGGATGGAGATTTTTCTTTATAATTCTCGTAAAATACTTGGTGCATGTCCTTTAAATAAAACAAGCTCTTAGGTTCTAACCATTCATACCAATTCCTTGCATTACCTTCTAATGTTTCCATGAACATTTTCTTAAGACAGTCCTCATGCCATTCAACTTTTAACCTCCACACATATATATGAAACTTGATGAGATGTAACAAGGGGTCATCAACATTTTCATCCAGAAAGATAGGTAGGTCTTTCAATCAATTTATTTCAGGCATTTTGTGTGGGAATCCAGGGATATGATCCCTACTCATTGGGGCATATCTTCATTGTATCCTTGGAATCATGCTTGTAAATCAGAAAAGAGGTCACTGTGTCTGTTCAATCAGTTCAGAGTCTTCTGCCAGTGGGGTCATTTGGTATTTTGGGAGTTGTGGAGTCGCCAAGTGGAGGATTTCAAAAATTTGAGATGAGTTGTTGTCCACCATCAGCAATTGAATACCAATATAAGGAGGTTTGTGGGTCTTCTAAGTTCTTAAGGATGTCTAAGATGCAATTTTCTCAAGAGTTCCCCAGTATGGTCGCCGTTATGTTTGGGTTCCTGTGTTTTGGCCAGATTGGCAAAACCAAAGGACAAGACGACATCAAACCACTTTGAAATCCTAGGATCTAGCCCTCTTGGATCCAGAGAGGGATATATCTATAAATGTAAAGAATTATATATCTTTAATGTCAGTTTATGGTATTAGGCTACGTATGAAGCACAGGGGTATGGTTTGTTTGTTTGGTTGCGGACCATTAATTGAGAAGGTTATGTGAAGTGAAGAAGGAAATAAGTAGAAGTATGTTTCAGCATGGGAAGATAGGTCAATAGAAGTTCCAATCCATTGGGCTATGGAGTCATAAAAGGGTTTACTCGCATAAAAACTATCTAAGGGTTTCCATAGGGCAAGTCATCTATACCAAAGGATATCTTTAGATAGATGGTGAGATAGAACATTAAGAAGTGAGGTGAAAGAAAGAAACCAAAGTGCAGCCTAAGATCAGGTAAGGACTTTTAACCTATCTTTCTTTTGACATACTTTCAAAGGAAACTCTCAATAAAGACACAAAGGGTAGCTTAAGATCAAGTAAGGACTTTTAACCTAACCTGCTTTCAGCATACTCTCAAGGGAAACCTCTAAGCAATTGTTTAAGACATTAACCAGGGCAGGGTTAACCATCAACCTCCTAGTCAATACTCTTACTAAAGTCAGCTTATCAAAAAAACAATCCGGAAGTCCTCATGACCACTTTCAGACAGTAGAAAACATTTAATATTAAACACAGAGCAAGGCATAAGATCAGAGAAATAATTTTAACCTTCTCTTCTTTTGACACCAACTCACAAGGAAACTTTCAAGACAAATTGTTGGAGAAGAAACTAGAGGACAGGGCTAACCATAGACTTCCCTAATTTAATATTTTACTTAGCATGAAATGAAAATATCTTTCAATAACAATGTTTCAAGTTGTACTCAACAAGACATGGGCTCACCAACATTTCTTGACTGGTTATACTTTATAGAATTATCCTTAAAATACATAATCAGAGGAAAACATAAAGATAAAGCTTATCAGTGAGATTTAGGGTACTTCCAATAGTATGTCCTAATCTATACCTGCTATTATTTGTCAGAGAATAATTGACAGTATGAAAAAAAATGAAAGGAGACAATTACAGTAAGGAAAACATCACCAATAATATAGACCAGGATCCTGTGAATCTTCTTGTTCAATTGATGTGCAAAACCAATCACATACTTTGAGTCCAGTGGCTTTTTATAGTCTAAAAATTCTCTTCCTAGCCTAATATAATACAAACTACTCAGCTACTTCCCCTCAATAACAGTTCAAACAATCAATAAAATCCCAACCCTTTACAATGAATCTTCAATGAGTACTTATAGGTAAATGAGGAGGTGGAGTAAACTTAATAGGTTGTTGGCCCGATTTAATGAAGGAATTAGTGCTTCTCGGCCTTTGGGAGGCTTGATGGAGAAGAAATGACATGTTTTACACTTCATTAAATGGGCTATTACTTGTATTGAACTCTGGTTGTTTTTTTTTTACTTTAGGAGGCTCTGGTAGGCTGGTAGTTACTTCTGAGCTATATATGCCACTAATATCTCTGACTGCCTTAACTATGCCTTGTTTTGATGTGAAATAGGACTGCAGGTGGCAGAATGGGTCGATGGGAAGTAACTAGCCTCTCTGATTTTGTGTGCAAAGGCTTCTCTACTGATCTGTCTTTCTCTGATATTCATAAAGCATTGATTTGGCAATGTACTGTGCTTTTTTAGGCTTCATTAAGCCTTCTTCGATCATCTTTGTCTTCGGCTGTGTTTATCCTTCTAAACAGTGGATTAAACTATTAATCTTTAATCTTATGGTTTAATCCTTTAACTCTTCTCTTCTGTACAGGTGGCTTCGGTGCCGGAGGGTTTGTTCATTCGGCCAATGCTCATGATACAGGGCCGAGACACGTAATTCATCCGCCCTCTATCCCTTTGCATTGATTTCAGGCTGTAGGATCGTCACCCTGGACCTTCTCTATCACTTGTCTGTGACTTTGGGAGAACTGACAGCAATCACCATTGAACCTACAAAACACAGAAAACACGTTATGAAATCTGGCGAATTTGGGTTACACTGCTTTTAAAAGGCTTGGCTGGAAGGCAAGGAGAAATGCGGATGGTGATTGCAGCGGAAAAATGGGAAGGAACCCTAGAAGAGTAGCTAACTAGGTCCAATGGAGGTTTGGGTGCGATGAGGAACGTGGACTGTTAGATCAGGAAGATCTACGGTGGGGATCTTCCGATGAAGTGTCTCGGGAGAAATATGAAAGGCAAGCAAATGGCATTGCGATATAATATGGACTGTGCGATCTCAGAGATCGACAGCTAGGATTAAATCGAGGGCGACGTTGCGGAGGGCAACGGTATGGCGGAAAACCAGGAATGGTTTTCGCATAACAAAATGGGGGGAGGTGGTTTTGAGTGAATGGAATGCGATTCCATACATTGGTCGACACGTGGATCTTCAAAGCTGCCCATTTCACAAAATTTCAAAGTGTTAAACCTCGGGTGTAAAGATTTTGCGATTTTGGATAGCGACCATTAGATCTGGGGTGTCAAATCGAACGATGCGTGTTGCACGCGACAAGCACAGAGATGTGGGGCGTAAGACCTAGTCGGCCATGTAGGTGATGTGTTCTTCTTTATTGGGTAGCGGGCGGAGGTCGAGGGACTTGGTGATGCGATGGCTGTAGATCTTTCTAGATCAATGGCCAGGATTACATCGCATAGTCAAGAATCGGGGAAAAGGAAAATAACAAAGGGAAACCACTTTTTGCGATTGCGATGGTGGGGGCTTTGGGTGGAGCGCGACGCAATCTTGGCCATTGGTTCTTGTGGGTTCAACGGCTGAGATCGAATCGGTGGATCGGGCCATTGGAGGACCATCACTTGGGAAAAATACTTATGTTTTTTGCTATGCGACGAAGGGGTGTGGTCCCATGGAAAGGTAAGGGGACAAGCGGTCAAAGAGAAAGAGCTTATCGCATCGGTGGGGGGGGGGGGGGGAATCAAAGGAAGACAAGGGAACGGGAAGAACTCTGATTGTGATGGGGCAATGAGGCCTAGCGCCTCGTTATGGCTCCGGGTCACATGTAGAGAAAGGGGCTAAGGGCTAAGCCGAATGGGGCTTAAGCCTTTAGTGCTGAAAAATGGGTTTTTAGGCCAAAATGAAGGTCTTTGAAGGGTTTTCGGGGGTTCCGATAGGTAAATGAAGAGGATTTAAAACCTTCAAAAGGGAATTTAAAAGGTTCAAAGGGGATTTTGTGGAAGAAATGAGGGGTGAATGAAGGAAAAAGAGACCTTTAAAAATAAATTTTCCTTATGAACAGCAGGGGGCACAATTTTGAAGGATAAAGACATCACAAGGCTTCAAGGATGATAGATTTTCAAAGGAAATATTCACTTGAAGGCTTGAATACAAATTTAGCCACCTATTTGCTATGAAAAATTTTTATAGGTGGCTAACAACAATGAAAAAATTACCTTGAAAATAGTCAAGCAGAAACAGTAAAGTAAAAGGACAGTTTGCAGATTTTTTACTGCAAAAAGAAATATTTTTACTGCAGTAAAATAGTGGAAATATCAGTCAAAAGTGTATCAGAGTTAAAGGGCAGTGTTAAAGAGTATAATATGAAAGAGTATCAGCTAAGGCAACTCAAATGAAGATACTTTCTAGTAGCCAGCAAAGCGAGACAACCAATCACTCAAAAGCTCCTTGTTAGATAAAGTAGTTCTATTTATTTTGGATAAGAGGACAACTTGTTGATTTGTTAAGCAGTTGTCCCTCTTATTTTGTAAAGATATTTTATATTTCCTAAAGATATTCCTAGATTTCTCCTAGGATATTTGTAACTACATTTTGTATAAATACTTCTACATTTGAAGTATTGAGAGTGGAATAAAATTGTTGGACTTACTATAGACCTTTTTGCTGAACATTGGAGGCTATTGTGTGTTGATTTCGAAGTAGCAGACTGGACAAAGCTAAACTGGCATCATAATTCAGGATCCCTATGATAAGTTGATGAGTGAAGTACTCCCTTCTTGTCATTGTTTTCTTTTCTGAGTTTCATGCAATTCATTATATGTTTGTTCTATCTGAATGTGAAACTAGGAATATTACTACAAGTTAGTCTTATACTCCCTGTTTTTAACTAGTTACCATTTTAGTGTTTTCTGTTGATTTCCAGTGTTAGGAATTCTTAATTACTCCTACTCCCGTTTTACCCCTGCCTCCTTCTTTCATTGTCTGGATCAAAGGATCTTTCATATCCCTTTATCCTGATCATACCATTTCACCAAAAAACACTTTTCCAAATCTCTGAGGGTTATCTATCTTGCCCTGAATACATTTGTACCTTTTTGGCCTTGACTTCTAGTAGTGCTATCTAGATTTAGACTCCATAGCCCAATGGACAAGTAGATTTCTCTCTAGTTTACCTCTAAGTGATTTTTTCCCACCAAAACCTTTAAAAACAAAACCAATTGTTCTATCATAACTAGCCTAAAAACATAAATAAAAAACAAAGATAAATCTTAAAGAGAGATCCCTCTCTAAATTCTAGGAAGGCTAGATCCTAGAATTTGAAGTAGGTTTGTGGTTACCTCTAGTTTTCTTAGACTAAAAACTCAAATCCCACAACTTAAGAAATTACCAGAGTGATAACATACTGGTGACCATACTGGGGAACTAACCAATCTCCAGTATTAAATTTAGTCTTAAAGGAAGATCTTTCAATTATCTTTTTACTTTAATATTATTTTTATAGGTTGTGGGTATTCAAAACATTCATTCTGGCTTCTAGGAAAACCTACTATACCAGGTCTAACCCAGATCCTAAGCCTACAGTTATAGTAGATAACCCAGAACATATTGGAAAAAAGAAAAAACAAATTTTCAATTTAGAAACTGAAGTACCATTAAGAAAATCCAATTCTTTACCCAAAGAGTTAGTGAGTTTAAATGATATTGATTTTGATCTAAAATTTGAATATTCATTGTTTAAAACTAAATCTGAAACTAATTTGAAAAATATTGTTATATATCTTGTTTTCCTTTCATTTTTTTAATGCAAAACAAAAAAATATTCCAGTAGGAACAAAGTCAAATAAAGCTGAATATCAAAATACAATTGAAAAAATTAATGTTTCATTGATTAAAGATATTAATGAATCTATTAAATTAGCTCATTTGTTATCTTACATAAAACCTCCAGTTTCTCAATTGCACACAACAATAATACCAACAGCAAATTCATCTTTATATGTTGTCACTTCATTTATAGATACTTCTGCAAGTTCATCTACAGACCATTTCATTCCTAGGTTTCCTTTGTAGCCTAGGATATTATTTCCTTCATCCACTCAATCCACTGCATCCACCACTTTGTATTCAGATTTTATAAGCACCACATCTTTATTTCCCAGCAATTCCATTTACATACCAACTTCACTTCTCAGCTCTTCAACTACATTTTTTAATTCATCAGCCACCATATCCAGCACTACCCCTATCATTATTGTTATACCTCCTAGCTCAGAAAAGCTTCAAGCCATGGCTACTAGGTATGCTCCCCTTGTTTTACCCCAAAACGTCCATGATATGCCTCAAGATTACCAAAAAAATGTACTAGTATTTGATGGCATTTAACAATATACTGCTCAACAACATGTAACTAAAATGACATATTACTGTGAAATTTATGAAATTGATGAGTCAGATGTCCAGATGAGGTTATTTTCCCAAAGTTTGACAAGAGAAGTTAAAAAATGGTTCAAAAAATTAGTTGTTGGTAGTATAGCTGATTTAGTTGCATTTCATAGGATATTTTTAAATAAATGGGAAAGAAAAAAGAACCCCCTTCAAATTTTGTCTGAGTTTGATGCTTTGAAAATATCTCCTACTAAGTCTGTCCAAGACTATTGCACTAGGTATAACAATGTCTATAATTCTATTCCTACAGCTCTTAAACCTACACCTTACTCTGTTCTGCTCAAATTCCCTGATGGATTTGATACAGATATGGCCTATCAATTAAGAGAAAGAGACGCCCAAACCTTAGAACAGATGCAACTAGATGTTGTTAGTGTAGAAATCAACATTTTAGCTAGGAAGGCCAGACTTAGAAATGAAAGAAGAGTTACAATTAAAGAAGAAAATTCAAACTCAGACGTTAAATTAGATTTCTTTGCTAAAACTTTAGAAAGGGTGGTAGAAATATTAGATAATATAGATATAAAACCTCAATGGGATAATCAACCTTAGATCAAAAATCCCAATTTCAGAAAAAAAAAATAAAAAAAATAATAATAATAATAATAACCCTGGAAAAGCTAAAGAAGCTTCTCCAAACCAAAACATTAGGCCCCCATTTCAGGAGAACTATGCTGAAAGTTCTCAAAATAATGATGAAGATGAGGATGACATAAATCATCTAATGAGAATAGATGAAAACAACACCATTTTCCTCACTCAGGAAGATTTGGAACTATTTGAGCTTCAACAACTCAAATTAAACTCCAATGAATCCTTTGACTACAAACAAGGTTATGACTTTGCTATTAATGAAATTCACAGTTAGTATAACCTTAGAAACAAGAAAAATAATGAATCTTCTACTAAAAACAATTCCCAAAATCAAAATAAGAAAAATGTAGAAGCCCCAAAAACAAATTTTTTGCAAATTCTCCCAAGGGAAAATAAGCAAAATTCCAATCCTTCCAATCCTAAAAAATCAACAAGTCCCAAAATTGTTGATATTACTGATGAAGTAGCTCAATCTTCCAAAGATGCATAGAAAGCTAATACTCCTAAAGCTTCTAATTCAGTAAAAACAACAAATTATCGTCCTAAAAATATTTCTGCTGATTCTAAATCAATAAATCCTAGAACAGATAATTCTAGAACACCTGCTGATAATCCTAAGTCTGATAAAATTATACTGCCACACAAACAATCCCTGAAAAGAAAATTAAAAGTAGCAAAACTCAAGAAACTCGGACATAGAATGTCAAGACAATTGAAGATAAAAATACAACTGTTGAAAATCAAGAAAAAACAACTCAGATTACAGTTACTAAAGATGAATTAGTTCAAATTAGTAAATCTCAATCCTCATTCAATATTCAGTTTGAAATTGCTAAGTTAAAAATACCTATTCCTTTAACAGAATTGGTTAAAAATGACCTATACAAATCAACTATAACTGAAACTTTGAATATGAATGATGGTGAAGATGCCATTAATTTGAATGATGATCAACCTGAGTTGATTTTTGGCCCTGATGTGAATGGAAAGAATTCAGATGGATCAGTCCCTCCTTTCTATATCAATCTTACCATCCATGATTAGATTTTACACAATGCTATGTTAGATTCAGGAGCTTCCCATAATTTAATGCCCAAAGCTATCATGGAAACTCTTAATCTAGAAATAACCAGGCCTTATAAAGATTTGTTTTCATTTGAATCTAGCAAAGTTAAGTTCAGTACCTTGGTAAGAGTATGGTAATAGACATTTTCGTAGCTGACAACCCACCAAAGTATGGTATGCTTATTTCTCGCTCATGGGGAGAAAAGTTGCAGGGATCTCTACAATTGGACATGAGCTATGCTACAATATTAGTGTTTGGTCAACCCAAAAAGCTATATAGGGAAACTTTAATGAAATTCATGGTCAGTAGTGCTGAGAGATCCATAAATTACCCCATTTATTCCACACCAACTGATCTTGACTCTTTTATTTTGTCTAACTCTGATAACAATGAAATCCAAACAGAACTGATTGACAAAAAGCCAAAACCAAACAATGACAACATATTTCATGAGTCCCGTTGGCACTTAGACTTTGATGGCTCTATAATCAAATCAAGAGTAGGAGTAGGAGTATGGATTACAAATATGGAAACTAATCATTCAGAAGGACATGCCTTCAAACTCAACTTCAAATGTACCAACAACATGACAGAGTATGAGGCACTCATTCTAGGCCTCCAGATCATTAGAAACTTAGGAGGAAAAAGAATACTAATCATGGGAGATTTGGAATTAATCATAAAGAAAATAAATGGAGATTATTCTGTTTAGAACCCTAGACTAGCCAGATACGGAGATACAGTAATTTATTTAACTGATGATTTATTGGAATGCAAGTTTGCTTCTATACCCAGAAAACAAAACATTCAAGCACACTGTCTGGAAACTTTTGCTAGTACTTGTAACTTACCATTCCAACCAACTCATAGGTATACTGTTGAGGTTAAACATAGACCAATTATCCCAGACAACCTCAAGTACTGGCAGATTTTCTCTCGGGATGAATAGATTTACCATTTTTTGAATAATGAGGAAGAATTTCAAAATTGTAAAATAGATATAGACTGTAATATACGTTCAGATTTTGATTGTGAAATAGATAACATAGATGTACATAAATTTAACAAACCAACCGTATTTACTCAATCTAATATAGATAACTTAGAGAATATAGATATTGAGCAAATCATTGAAGAAGAAATTGACATGTTAGATTTGAAAGATAATTTTTTGCCTAAAGGTTTAACCCCTTTGGAAGACCTTTTTTATTCCAATGATGTACCTAAAAAGCCAAAAATGGAACTAGTTAGGTTTGACATTGAGGAATGTAACATTGGGATAGAATTAAAACCAAAAATGATTAAATTGTCTAAATATTTGCCTCAACAAGAAAAGAAACATTACATTGATCTTTTAAAGGAATATCAAGATGTGTTTGATTGGAGTTATGAAGATCTTAAAGCTTATGACACAAACATATTCCAACACAAAATTATCGTAAAATATGAACATATTCCAACACAAAATTATCGTAAAATATGATCAAAATCCATTCAAACAAAAATTGAGGAGAATTAATCCTATTCTATTACCTTTGATATAGAAAAGGAAGTAAAACACATGTATGATGCTCAAATCATTGCACCAATCAGATATTCTGATTGGGTTTCAAACCTAGTACCAACAAGAAAGAAAACAGGTGAAATTATGTTATGTGTCGACTTTACAAATCTTAACAAAGTGTCTTTAAAGGATAATTACCCTTTACCAAAGATGAATAATATATTACAAAGGGTATTTGGTTCCTCTAGAATTTCTTAGTTAGATGGTTTTTCAGGATACAACCAAATCCTAGTCCAAAAGGAAGATCAGGCTAAAACAACCTTCACCACTCCTTGGGGTACTTTCATGTATGTGAAAATGCCCTTTGGTCTGATGAATGCAGGAGTAACCTTTCAAATAGCTATGGACATAGCCTTTGCTAAGGAGATTCATGAATTCTTGGTAATTTATCTAGATGACATTACTATATTTTCCAAAACAAATAATGAACACTTGGATCATTTGAGACAGGTATTTATTAAATGTAGGAAATTTGGCATCTCTTTAAATACCAAGAAGACTCTCTTTGGACTAGAGGAAGGTAAGTTACTAGGACATATAATTTCAAAAGAAGGAATTAGAATTGATCCTGCTAGGATAGAAGCAATTTTGAACATTCATCCACCTAGAAATATCAAAGAATTACAAGCTTTCTTAGGAAAAATTAACTTTTTGAGAAGATTTATTTCAAATTTAGCTGAAACCATTAGAGAACTGAAAAATATGCTAAAAAAAGACTCAAATTTAAAATGGATTGTTGAAGCCAAACAATCATTTGATTCCATAAAACATGCTTTAACTAAAACACTGGTCTTAATCAGTCCATATTTCAAGGAAGACTTTATAATTTTTTCTTTTTCATCAGAACATACCATTGCTGCAATTTTACTGCAGAATATTGATCAAGGTTTTGAACAGCCTATAGTTTTTTTCAGTAAGACTCTTAGAGATGCACCTCTGAAATTTAACATAATGGAGAAACAAGTCTTAGCCTTGGTTAAAGCTATAAAATATTTCAGAGTTTACATTCTCTATTCCCACATAATTGCATATGTCCCTAATTCAGTAGTTAAAGACATTATTACTTAGGATGGCCCTAATGGAAGAAGAGGTAAGTGGATTGCCTCTATCCTAGATTGTGACATAGAAATTAAACCAACAAAACTCATTAAAGGACAAGGATTAGCCAGATTGATGGATGAATCCAATTGCAATGCATTAGACATAAATTTTATTGCTCAGATTGATGACTAGGAAGAGATGGTGACTCCAATGATCAGTGAAACCTTTCTAGGTTCACCTTGGTACTCAGATATTATCTTTGTACTTACAAACTTACAAGCTCCTCCTAGATTATCAAGGACAAAAGCCAGATTTCTTAAAATTAAAGCAATGAGATTTTGTATTTTAGATAATGTGCTTTTTTGGAAAGAACATAGTGGGATATTACTAAATTGTTTACTGAAAGTAGAAGCTAACACAATTCTTGAATAATTTTATGTAGGTGACTGTGGAGGGAATTTATACTGGAAAAGTACTTCAGATAAGATCCTTAGAGTTGGTTTTTACTGGCCTACCTTATTTGTTGATGTTAAGAAATTTTTTACTTCATGTCACAAATGTCAAATTTTTGTGGGAAAAAATAAGTTGTTATCTTTACCCTTAAAGCCAATTTCAATTGAGATGTCATTTCAACAATGGGATTTAGACTTCATTGGAGAATTTCACTCCCCATCCTCTGGCCAACATAAGTGGATTTTTACTACTACAGATTACTTTAATAAGTGGATTGAAGCCATTCCTACCAGACAAGCCACTGGCACAGTCATTATCTCTTTCATAGAAAACAACCTTTTATCTATATTTGGATTCCCTCATAAAATAATTACTGATAATGCAACAGCATTTAAATCTAAGAAAATGATTTCCTTCTGTCATAAGTACCATATTACCCTAGGCCACTCTAATACTTATTACCCTCAGGGTAATGGCCTAGCTGAATCTTCAAATAAAAGCCGTGTAAATATCATTAAAAAATTACTTGAAGATAACCAAAAGACCTAGAATAAAAAGTTAGTCTATGCCTTATGGGCAGATAGAATTACTACCAAAAAGTCAATTGGCACTTCCCCTTATCAAATTTTTTATGGGATGTGTTATCACTCATATTTTCCTTGAAGTTGTTGGAAAGAGGAAAGGAGTTCGAGGTAACCACAAACCAATCTTTTAGGTACAGAATCTAGCCAATCTGTACCCAAAGAGGGCTCTCTCTGTAGAATTTAGCTTTGTTTTAGAAGATATTAGGCTAGTTATAAAGTTCAGGGGTTTTGTTTGAATTTGGGTGGTAGAATTCGATAGCTAAGGGAAAGATTGAGTAGTTTAGGCCATTAGGCTATGGAGTCAAAAAGATGGCTTCACTGGATTAATTTTTTAGACAAAAGATGGTTTTACAGGGCAAGATAATCAAACAGAGAACAATTTTTAGATCTAAAGTGAATGGAATGGATTTAAAATGGATGAAAGGCAATTAAGAATATTTCAACACATTCATAAGAGGGAAATTGAGTGATTATTAACAAAGAGCAATTAAGAATTCTTTATTAAATAACCAAAATGTTTAAACTAGAAAAACAAGAGCAATTAATAGTTCACTGTTTAAAACTAGTTTAGAAGAAAACATTTAGAATAAAAATGATTGAAATCAGATTACACTTAAGTACCTTCTGATTTATTCCTTTTCATTAGTCATTCAGAAATGAAACACAATGATATAATAAACAGATATAAAGACTTTAAAACACAAGGGAAAGATGACTTATTGATCCGTAGTCTGACACATGAATCATGTAAAAAGTCTTTCGCTTCAATTCATCATCCAGCTTAGCCACAAAAAATTTCTCCAATAGCACTTTATTCCAAATAGTCAATGTTATAGCAAAGTCAAAAAAATCCACCCTCAATACTCCGATTGAGGGAGTATTTATACAAAAAGTTACAAAAAATATCTCATAACAACTTGAGATATTATCTAGGATGACTCATAAGTAAATTACAATAAAATAGAGACAGATGGTCTCGTAGATAAGAAAGAATGAAAACTGATGTTGTGTTGTTTCCTTCTTTCTAGAATGTGCTGGAGGCAGGCCCTATGCTTTGGCTCATTGTTGTCCTTTTCAGTAACTCTATGCTGGCGGGTCCGTTTAAGTGATACTCTTTGACTGCTCTGCTACACTTTGACCTTTATTCATCTTTTATCCTTTTTATCCTGACTAACTATAGTATATGATCAAAAATTTAGGTAAGGATAATTTTTACAAAAGTTCTAACAGCTATTCCCACCATTTATCTTCCGGAACCCTGGTCCTTTGCAGTTTTCTGAGAGTTTCATTAGTCTCTATATACCTAAAGAAAGTAGGTTGAGCAGGGAACAAATGCTTTACTTCATGCTCAAGATAAAACAAATTTTCTAGTTTGGCATGAAGATCTTTTCCTGTAGGTAATGCTGCTGTTGATGAACTAGTTGAGGCATTGGCCTGAGTGTCAGCATACTTATCCAATTTTCCAACATAACTTTCCAGGTCCATCAATTTATCCTCTGTAATGAAAGGATTGGGCAATCCTTTATTCAACAAAATGTCAAATCTTGTTCTGAAGGCAGTGATTTCTTCTTGCATGTCTGAGCATCTTCGTTCTAAATTCTGCATCAGAGTTCTTTTGGTAAAAACTCTCTTTATTTCCAAAATTGTGCCTGTCCTGTCTCGAATGCCAAATTCTTCAAGTTGCTGCTTATTCTGAGTATTTAGAAAATGAATGAGTTCATTGGCTTCATTAGGCCTATTCCCCAATTCTTCCCTTGCTACTAGGACTTCTTCTATAGCCAATTTGACTAAATCATTTTGTTCCTGCATTATTTGAATTGAAGGCCAGATATCCTTTATTGATTGGATGATGTTGTCCCAAAGAATTTCATTTATTTCCCTTAAAGGCTTCTCCAATGTGAGATCCTTTTCCAATGCTTTGACTGTTTTTTCTAATTTGTTCACTTATTTTGTTTTATTAGCAACACTCATTTTTGAAAGATCATATTTGTGTTCTAGAGTGGCCAATTGTTCCTTTGTTCTGTGGAGCTCTATGACCTGAAGTTTCATTTCCTCCATTTAATTTGTTAATTCATCAGTGTTCAAATTTGCTGTGTTGCCCTGTGACAATTCTGCTGGTTGACCTATTGTTGCTGTACCTGTCACTACTCCTGCTGTAGATACTGGAATATTTGTCTTCTTGTCTTTCAATGCATTCTCAAGCTCTTTTTCAGTTGCATTAAGTTGCTCATTCAATTTTAAGAGAAAATCCATTAGTTCTTCCTCAGAATTTTTCTTGATGATTTCTGCAGTCTGTGGATGTCTTGAGGCTGGTAACTTCAGTTGTTTTCTCAGAGCTGCAATATCATCATCTTTTCTCTTGATCAAAGCTTCAATACCTTTCACATCTTTAGGATTATGACCCAAACCAATGATTATTTCCTCCAAAGTTTTGATTCTATTATCCTTAGCCTGGGAGGAGGCGTTTTCAAGATGCAACTTTGTATTAGTGTTATCCAAAGAATCCTGCAACTTATGAGCCATCATTGATTTATCCGTCATAGTAGAATAAATCATCTCACCTGTTTTCTTGTGTAGCTCAATTTGGTCTAAAGGATGGATCTCCTTTGCTAAGACTTCAAAATTAGTCCTAATGTAATCTGTAGCTGTCTGAGGCTGCTGCATCTTGGGCTCGAAGTGGCTCATTAAAATTTTACCCTGTTGGATGTCATAGGCTGACATCAATATTTCTTGATTTTTCGAAGCCATCTTCAAATATTGGTTGTACACTTGAAGTCTAAGTGGATCATTCCTGGTCTTTATATTGATGAGTGTTCTTTTGATGTCCCGGGCATATTTTACTGGAGGTTCGAAAGAATATATCTTTGCACTTTGAAAACTCTGTAGTTCCTTTCTTTGAAAATTAGTAGATGTCCCACTACCTGTACCTATTTGCTGACTGTCTTCTCTTCCCTGGCTATCAGGGATTTCCTGAACTGATTCAACTCTTGGAAAAGGAGTTAATTTCTTCCTTTTAACACCTTGCTGTTCAGAGGAGCCACCAATAGGAGTAGCTGATTCAACCTCTCTCTTTTTTCCTTTTTCTACATTCAGAGGAGTTTGTAAAATTGAAATTTCTAGTTCATTGATCTGAGTAGGAGGAATCTGTACTTGCTCCTGTCCTTTAGAAGTCTGAGGCTATTCTGTCATTGTGAATTTTTCAATTACTTGTATATTAGGCTCCTTTTCTTTTCCTTTAGATTCTACTGCCACTGTACTAATCTCCTGCAAATTTCGTTGTGAAGTCCCGGCAGAAGAAGGACCAATACCTGGTATCTGCACCTGTCCAAAAGAGTCTAGGTCAAGTATCTTTTCAAGATATTTCATCACATTTTCAACATTGACCTACTCACTATCTTTTTCAATCAATGTCCCTTCCACCCATTCATCCGTATTGGCGTCTTGTTCTATTTCTGGGATTCTTTGATGGATGTATGGTGATAGTTTATTTTTCATTCTTCTATCACAGATAAAGTTGTTTGGATCATAAGGTGCGTAGAAACTCTTTTGTAGTCTGAGATAGTCTTCTAAAATTATTTCGGCTTCCTTTCCAGCTTCCCTAGAGTTACAAATAAAGGGACCTAATTGGCTTTTGATCCTAAGTTGAGCCTTTTTCTTTGCATTGCAGAAATGAACTATATCTGAATTAATCATCTGCCTAAAATACTCTAATGCAAAGAGTCTCATTGGGACATATTTTGGCAATTTTAATGGGCATAACTCACATCCATATATTCTGATCTCTGTGTGGTTTTGATATAGGTACCAGTCACCTATATTATACTGCTTTGAGAGTTGAAGGATTTTCTTGATGTCATTATTTACCCTAGGAGGAGAGACTCCTGTCAACAAGGTGGTTGCAGGATGTACAAAAATTTCAACAAACTCATTATAAGAATAAGGAGAATCAGGGGAATTGTGAGTAATGGCAGACCAAAAGATGACTGACCTAGGATTCCCTTTGGCATCAAGTTTCTTAACATAAAAAGGGAAACTCTCTGATTGAAAGTAAATCATGAGGTGATATATGATAGAAGAATACTTAAACACTCTTTCATTTCCTAATCTCATGAACTAATCATGGATTTTGTCAGCAATGTAAGATACAAAATCGTACTTGACAGCAGGAGGATGTCCAGGGGTAAAAATAGATAACAATACTAGGGTTAATTGATCAACATACTCACTAGTATTGAAGCCCATTATAGAAGATATCATGTTCAGAATAAGTCTGCCCACATCAGTAAAAAAATTATACCCATAAGGGGGAGGGCTTTTAGGTTGATGTTCTGGTAACATGAAGGTTTGGCATAGGCGGTTTAATTCTTCATGGGATAAATTGGTAGATTTCTCAAGTAATTCAGCCACGGATAGGGGAGTGAGGGATTGAACAGGTTGGAATTGTAACATTTCATTTATGGACTAAGCAATTATTGGGAAAAGGACATTTTGACTTGGGGATAAAATTGCTCGTTGGTCGAGATCATAGTTTGCATGGCAGTAATGGATTAAATCAGGAAAAATGTGGACTGAGGGGAGAAGGTACATAGGAAGATTTGATTCCCAAAGTCCAAAGATGTTAGAACCATTCAAATAATTGTCGCTGCAGCGGAAAAAAATTCGAAGAGGATTCTCACTGAGAAGTAGGTCTTTGATTTGAAAATCCATATCAGCTAAAGGCAAATAATCCAATTCCTTGTGAGGGGCATTGAGGGGCACGACGTTCAGAGCTACAGGAACTTCCATTTCTGGTTCTTGTGGATTCAGAAATGGAAATTCGGGGTTTTTGTGGAAAAGGGGTACAATTACCAGTTTTGGGAATATAATTGCAATTCTGGGAATTAAAACAAATCAAATTGAAGTTCTTTTCAGACCTTAGTGTGGAATTAAAACTAGAATTAGGAATTTTTTCAGAGTTTAACGGGAAATTAGAGTAAATACCTGTTTACGGGAAATGAATAACGATTAAACAGGTACACACCATGGAGACTGAACTCTGAATTACTTGTTAGCAATTGTTTTCAGCAAGATAACGGTTGGCAGCTTCGACAATCGATTTTTGAAATTTGTTGCATGGGAGACTGGTTAGTGCATGAAATAATGGAAATTACGCGAGCGTATTTGTTTTATTTACAAATTCAAAAGGGTGGCAGGTTTTGATTGATGATGTCAGCAGGTACGGAGGCTTCGTCATAGAGGACAAGCGATAAGCGGTTTCTATCGCACCGCTTTTAGGGAAAGGTGGCTTTGGGCGGAATGGCAGCGATTCCATATGATGACTGACGTGTGGCGGAGCACTGTTCATAAAACCGCTTGGCCATCGCACATTATCGCTCAGACACGGATGGCTAGTGATATTGATAATAGCCATAGATCTTGGATCAGTCGATCAGACGGTCATCGTGACGTGGAAATGACGGGAATTTAACAGGCAGACCCGACGCAATTATTTGTTAATTAATCTCATTGGGGGCGTTTTTATTGGCAGGACAGGTTATTAATTAACCTGGAGGGTTAATCAATCCCTTTGTACGATAAAGGATCGGGGAAGAAAAATACGCAAGGGATGGGTTATTTGAAGTTTGGTTTAAATTAAACTTCGGGTTTATTTTTTGTTTTAAACACATATAACATATGTTTAAAGGTCTTTTTCATATATTTTTTATTATATGGTAATTAAACGAAAGCGATTTACTTACCATAGGGGCGGGAATAATATAAAGATATATTTTAGTCAAAGGGAGTATATTGGGGGGTTTTTATTTAAACATGTGGGGATAAAATACTTTGACTAAAATTATAATAAATGGGTTTTTGGGTATCTTATAAAGAAGGAGTTATATATAATAGGAGAAGGTTATTTTCATAGGGATTTAAATAATAAATTAGAAATTAATATGGAAATGAACTACAGCGCTAAGTATAAAACATTAGAATAATGTATTTAACTTATGCTTTGCATGAAAAGGTTTTTATGGAATATTGCATGAGTTTCCTAAGTAAAATGGGATTATACTTAGGAAAATATTTTTTTTTAGAAATGAATGAGTGTGATAATGAATGATTTTAAGTACTTAGGTTTTTCAAATCATTGGGTCGAGGGTCCGGTCCCTCCAAAAGTCAAGGAAATGCCTTGAGCCCCGTTAATTGTCAAATACCTTAATACTTAAGGAAAATTAGTGAAATTTTTAGGGAAAAATGAGAAGGGAAGTTAATAATTTGACTTTGTATTGCTTGCAATGCTTCCAATGTATTTTTTGCCTTTGCACTTGTGATGAAAGTTAAAATTTTAACCATCTAAAGCCATCATTCATCACATGTAATTCAGCAACATCATCTACCTACTCTACCTACTTTACCCTACCATTTTTTCTTCTTTATTAGGGTGCACTTAGACTGGAAAACCCTCATCAAACTTTTTCTTTTACATATGAAAATATATCTAGTTCTAACCTTATTACATTCAAGGGCTCAGATTAAACTGTTGAGCTACTTTTATTTACTCTACCTATCTACTTATCTGCCAAGATTAAACAGTTTGGTCAGATTTTATTCTCTATCTCTAAAACATGAAATTGAAATATGAACTAGCTGAGCTTAAACTGTTTGACTATTCATGAATTGTGGCATAAAATAAAAGTTGCTCACAATTTTTTTATTACATCAGAGCAAAAGTAGTGGCATTTAGACTTGCACACTTTCCTTGGCCTTTCTTTTAGTGGGGTTCATTTTCTTTCACTTTTTTGGCCATTTTATTCTTTCACCCTTTTATTTTTCTTTCAGGGTATACCCTCTTTACATTTTTTAAATTTTTGATTTTTTGATTTTTTGAAAATATGGAAAACCTTTGCAACAAGAAAAGGTTATGAACATATTGCTTAGTTCATCAAGTCAATCATGAAATATGACACCTATTGGTATAGGAGTCTAACAGGATGGATGCAGTTTTTCCATCATCCTTAGGTGTTCCAGTAATTAAGATCATTCAAGAATCACAAGTACAAATCATTGATATACAAAGGAGGATAAATCAAACTATTCATATACAACAAACAAGGGAAGAAGTCTATGAGAAATCCCAAGTCATTCATGATAAAATCAAGAAAATTTTTGATAAGATAAGTAAAGACGATGACTTTTACATTGGAGATCAAGTGCTAAAGTGGGATTCCAGGAGAGAGGACAAAGGTAAGCATGGGAATTTTGACTTTCTATGGAAAGGACCTTATATAATTTATTGATATAGGGGTAACAATTCTTTCTTCATTAAAAATTTGGATGGAACAGATATTCAAGAAGGACTAGTTAATGGTAGAATGCTCAAACACTACTATTCTTTTGAGTCAACGAATAGTTAGTCCCAGTTACTTTTTACATCATTATAAATATCCATTGATGTTTAGATTGGATTGGATATTTTCTTTCCAAAGTTGAAGCCCGGAGAGAAGGCCCTATGTTTTGAAGAGTAAAATATCATAAATATGAGTTTTTGTAGAAAATAAAAGACAATTACTGGATCATCATGGTCAAAATTGAAGGCAGCTAGTCTTAAAGTTCTTGAAATTTCACCAGGAAATGCCATCCCCATGTGAAGTCGCTATTAGGGTCCTATAAATATAGGATTCATAATTTTGAATTGAATTTTGATAGTCTTGTAAAATATGTACATACATTTCTTTCTGCAATTTTTTTTCCCATATTTTGAAAAAAAAAATCAAAAAGAGGTTAAAAATTCCTAAAAGAAAGATCAAAGGACTTAAAAAATATATAGACCCCAAAAGAAAAAAAGATGAAAATAAAACATGAAAATGTGCAAGTCCAAATGCCACTACTTTTTACTTGTTGCAAATGATTATGGTAGAGTGCCAATAAATGCCATAATCCATGATGAGTTAAACTATTTAAACTTGACTTGTCATGTTTTCAATTTCCATGTTTTAGATAGTGAATAAAGTTTTGTCAGACAGTTTAATCCTCGCAAATCAGTAGATAGGTAGAGAATAATGAGAAGCTCATTAGTTTAATCTGAGTCCTTGGATGAAATAAGTTAGAATTAGATAGTTTTATTCTTTCAAAAGAATAAAATGTTTCAAGGTAGCAAGCTTAAATGCACTTGCTAAAAGGAAGAAAAAATGTTAGAGTAATGTTGGGTAGGTAGAAAGAAGTGGGAAAAAGCATGTAATATTCATCACCGAACAAAAAATCACTAATTTCCCTTCCCCAGTAGGTGATTAGTATTCTATACTTCCAGTCAAAGAGGCTCAGATCATTTCTCTGACTTCTGTTGGGACCGGACCCAAGGCTCAATGACTGGATAATGGAAAATGTTGAATTCTTATGATAAAATCCCCTTTACCATTATGTATCCCTCATTCATACATTTAAGTCATCTTCATAAGTAAAGAAACCTTATTACTTAATGAAACTTAAAATCCCATTTAATTAACTTCCTTCATTCATAAAAAATACAAAAACCCTCAAAAAACACTCTATGCTAAGTAAAATAGTGAAATCATGAAATGACAAGCTTTGCCTTATCTTATTCATTTTACTTAGTCATTTAGTGTATTTTTTTGTATTACATTTTCCCTTGTCGTATTAACTTCTAACTTACTTTATTAATTCCCTAAAAATACCTTATCCTATCTATATAATTCCCTTTATCTAAAATACCCCCTAAAACCCACTATTATAAAGTTTTTTGACCAAAGTTAATATCCACATGCTAAATTAAAAACCCAAATAATACCCCCTTTGGTCTAAAACTAACTTTAATTAAATAACCCGCCCCCTATAGTTATTAGACCCTTCAAACAAGTCTAAAAACTATATAATAAAATAAATAATCAAAAGGTGGGTTTCCACGCATATCCTATGTATTTGGAAAACGCAAAAGCATTACACTGCTCATCATTTTTTACCCTCGGGTATTAAAACAGATTAAATATTTTATAAATTTTTAATACCCCACCCCCCGCATTTGTAATACACTTACCAACCTAACCCCACCTCATGCGCCTTCGCCTTTGTATATAAAACTATTTTTATATATAAAAATATCATTATTCAACCCTTTTTTAACCATATATATAATCCTGACTTTACATATTTGAAACCTTTGACAAACCCCACTTAAAAATACCCTGGTCCCACTTTTGATTGCCTGCAACTTTTAATCAAATCCTCACCCTTCGCTCCCATACTCCAAATCCAACGACACAAAATTAATATCACGCGGAAAAGATAAATGTCCATTCTGACGCCAATTGAACACGAAATGGGTGGTATTCCCCATTTCACCCTCCATGACGTGGCGAATATCTATTGGATTACGTTCGTTTCAATAGAAACCACTTACCACCAGAAATGAACGAAAAAAACATTGTCTGTTTCGCATTTAAAAATAAATTGATCCCGCAATTTGATAAGACCCATAGTTAATGCATTAGATGGTGATTCATATCAAAGGTTAAAACCTTTGATATAACACTTTGATGTTTATTTTTTGCATTCAAACTGTAAAAAAAAAAACTTTTGCTTGATTGTCTAAAGAAAATTTTGCCTCAATTTGTCAGCTTATACCCAAAATTCATGAATTCAACCCTTAAAGATTGACCAGGAGCAGTTTCTTGATCTAGTAATCAGGACCAGACTTTAAATTCAACCACAATTTCCTAAAAAGAACCCTTAAAGCAACCAAATACCTGCATTCAAAGGTATTTTTCGACAATCAAAACCTGCAATTTCAAATTTTAGACCAAGAATCATTGAACCAGGTTTTCAATTAATGGCTTTACCTGAAGAAATTGCCCAAAAACACCGAAAAAGAGGCCAAACCCTGGCCAATTTTTTCCAGAAAGTTCCAAGTCCAAAAGAAGCACTTTTTTAGCCAATTTCCTCAATTTGTGACCAACACTGTTACCGATGAAATAGGTAACCTGAACTCAAAACGGGAACTCTAGCCTAAAAAGACTCAAAAAACTTGAAAAAACACCCCAAAAACAAAAAAAGTGTATTCCAGAACGCACTTAGTTTTTTTTAAGGTCAAATTTCAACATTTTATAAAATTATGCTAAAAACAAAATTGTTTCTTGAAAAAAGGATTGGAAAAACACCCTCAAAACAAACAGTTGACGCTAGAATAACCAAAAAAAAAAATTGTCATATTGTTGACATTTTTAAAAATAGAAATAACATTTTTTAATTTTTAAAATTCAAACATTAAAAAAAAACCTAAAATTTAAGAAAAAAAATAAATTTAAAAAATAAAAACATTTTAAAGCTTAAAATTTAAAAATATATAGGAATAAAAAACCAAAAATAAAAACAAAATAAAAATTTTAATTCAAACATTAAAAAAAACCTAAAATTTAAGAAAAAAATTAAAAATTAAAAATTAAAAAAAAAATTAAAGATTAAAATTTCAAAATATATAGAAATAAAAAAATAAAATAAAAAACAAAATAAAAATATTAAATTAAAAAGAAAAACAAGTTTAAAAAAAAGAAATTATAAAAAATAAAATATAGAAATTAAATTTAAAAAAGAAAAAGAAAATGTTTATTAAATTAAAAATTAAAAAAAAATTAAAAAAATTAAAAAATAAAATAAAATAAAAAATTAAATTTAAAGAAATATATTAAATTTTCATAAATTTAAAACTTTAAAATAAAAATTTGAAAAAAAAAAAAAACATTATTGAAATTAGTAGAAATTCTTTCGATAATAATCACATGCAAAAGAACGTGGTCGACGCGTTTCGAACCAACCAGTGTGGTTCATCATCAGGACTATGTGAGAGATCAGATCCAGACATTAAGTATAAATAGATGTAGAAATGGCTCAACTAGCCGTTAGGATAACGGCTAGTTTGACTTTGAAAAAGTAAATATTCCATTATTTATTTATTTATTTATTATTATTATTTTATTTATTTATAAAACCTTTAATATATTTATACAACTAATTAACCAATTAATTAATATAATGGTAAGTAATTTAACAAATCATGGTGTATATATGTAAATTTTTCTTATTAATTTAATTGATTAAATTATATAATAATCAATTATTATTATTAATTAATAAATATAATTAATTCTTATTCATATAATTTAATTATAACAAACCATCTATCAAATAGTCAAACATAGAGTCAAAAAATAAATAAATAAAATAAAAAATATAAATAAATAAAATATAAAAATAAAAATAAATAAAAATAAATAAATAAAAACAAAAAATATAAATAAAAACAAAAATAAAATAAAAAATATAAATTAATAAATAAATAATATAAATAAATAAATAAAATATTTTTATTTTATTTTAATTTATTTATTTATTTATTTTTTATTATTATTACTATTATTATTATTATTTAATAAAAATATAAAATATATAAAATATAAAAATAAATAAATAAAAAATAAAAATAAAATAAAAATAAGTAAATAAGTAAATAATGTCAAGAATATAAGGCAGGAATCCAACACCTGCTGATATTCCAACCGTCATCTCTATTGAGATTAACGAGCCTTTTTTCAATTTCAATGGCCTCTCTCAACTTACGATGATGGAAATGGTCGATTCTAGCAATGACCTTAGCATCTTCTATGCAAACATGATGGTTAATCTTTTCTACATGCTCAGCTAAGGCGGACGAGCGAGATCTTCTATGCTTGATATCAACAGCATGCTCACAGATCCTTTGATTAATAGACCGACCCGTCTCACCAATGTAAGGAGTCCCACAGGAACAAGGAATGATGTAGACACCTTTTCCATCCCTGGGGTCAATCGGATCTTTAACCGATTTTAGAGAACTATGAATTGTATTAAGAGGCTTGAAATAAGAGGATACCTTATGCTTTTTAAGGATTTTAGAAATCTTATCAGTGGTACCCTGGATGAACGGAAGGCTGACACTGCCATACCATTCACCCGGTTCTTTTTTAATTTTATTCTTAAAAGAAGGACCTTTCTCCGCTTTGAGGAAAGCTTTGAGGCCCTGCGACAAACTATAACCATTATTACAAAAGACATTCAACAAATGGATCTTTTCCTTCTCCAGGTGAGACTCATCAGAGATTCTCAGCGCCCTCGTGGCTAAGGTGCTAAGGACGCCTAATTTCTGAGCAGGGAAATGGTGGGAGCTAGCATGAAGATATTGCTCAGTATGGGTTTTCTTTCGAAAAACCTGATGGGAGAAAGAACCATCATCATTTCTAGAGATAAGGACATCAAGGAAAGGAAGACTACCCTCCACCTCATGTTCCATGGTGAATTTTATGGAAATAGATTGGCTATTAAGATGAAGGAAAAATTGATCTAACTTATCTTTGCCATGAGGCCAGACAACACAAGTATCATCAACAAACCTTTTCCATAACTTTGGCTGGAAAAGAGCTGAGGAAAGAGCCCTAGATTCAAAGTCCTCCATAAACAGATTCGCAACAATCGGGGAAAGGGGAGAACCCATGGCAACACCACAAGTTTGCTCATAGAATTCACCTTCAAAACTAAAGAAAGTGGAGGTTAAACAAAGTTTTACTAAATGGGCTGTGTCTGGATCAGTAATGCGATTAATAATGTCAATAGCCTCATTGATGGGGATATTGGTGTAAAGCGAAACAACATCAAAACTAACAAATCTATCACCAATATCCAACTTAACTTCCTTCAAATCCTTAGCAAAAGAGTAGGAATCCTTAATAAAGGATTTTGTACGACCTACGAGGGGCTTAAGTTTAAGGGCTAAAAACTTAGCGAGAAGGTAAGTCGGACCCCAATTGTATTAACAATAGGTCTGAGGGGAGCACCATCCTTATGGATTTTTGGAAGACCATAGATTCCTGGAGTAAGGGGGTTGCTTTCAATCAACTTCTTACTTAAGGAACTCACCATGTCAAAAATCTATGGTCTTCCAAAAATCCATAAGGATGGTGCTCCCCTCTAACCTATTGTTAATAAAATTGGGAGTCTGACTTACCTTCTCGCTAAGTTTTTAGCCCTTAAACTTAAGCCCCTCATAGGTCGTACAGAATCCTTTGTTAAGGATTCCTACTCTTTTGTTAAGGATTTAAAGGAAGTTAAGTTGGATATTGGTGATAGATTTGTTAGTTTTGATGTTGTTTCACTTTACACCAATATCCCCATCAATGAGGCTATTGACGTTATTAATCACATTACTGATCCAGACATAGCGCATTTAGTAAAACTTTGTTTAACCTCCACTTTCTTTAGTTTTGAAGGTGAATTCTATGAGAAAACTTGTGGTGTTGCCATGGGTTCTCCCCTTTCCCCGATTGTTGCGAATCTATTTATGGAGGACTTTGAATCTAGGGCTCTTTCCTCAGCTCTTTTCCAGCCAAAGTTATGGAAAAGGTTTGTTGATGCTACATGTGTTGTCTGGCCTCATGGCAAAGATAAGTTAGATCAATTTTTACTTCATCTTAATAGCCAATCTAGTTCCATAAAATTCACCATGGAACATGAGGTGGATGGTAGCCTTCCTTTCCTTGATGTACTTATCTCTAGAAATGATGATGGTTCTTTCTCCCATCAAGTTTTTCGAAAGAAAACACATACTGAGCAATATCTTCATGCTAGCTCCCACCATTTCCCTGCTCAAAAATTAGGCATCCTTAGCACCTTAGCCACGAGGGCGCTGAGAATCTTTGATAAGTCTCACCTTGAGGGGGAAAAGACCCATCTGTTGAATGTCTTTTGTAATAATGGTTATAGTATGTCGCAGGGCCTCAAAGCATTCCTCAAAGCGGAGAAAGGTCCTTCTGTTAAAAATAAAAATAAAAAAAAACCTAGTGAATGGTATGGCAGTGTCAGCCTTCCGTTCATCCAGGGTACCACTGATAAGATTGCTAAAATCCTTAAAAAGCATAAGGTATCCTCTTATTTCAAGCCCCTTAATACAATTCGTAGTTCTCTAAAATCGGTTAAAGATCCGATTGACCCCAGGGATGGAAAAGGTGTCTACATCATTCCCTATTCCTGTGGGACTCCTTACATTGGTGAGATGGTTCGGTCTATTAATCAAAGGATCTGTGAGCATGCTACTGATATCAAGCATAAAAGATCTCGCTCGTCCGCCTTATCTGAGCATGCAGAAAAGACTAACCATCATGTTTGCATAGAAGATGCTAAGGTCATTGCTAGAATCGACCATTTCCATCATCGTAAGTTGAGAGAGGCTATTGAAATTGAAAAAAGGGATGACGGTTGGAATATCAGCAGGTGCTGGATTCCTGCCTTATATTCTTGACATTATTTACTTATTTATTTATTTGATTATTTTTATTAAATAATAATAATAATAATAATTAATTAAAATAAAATAAAATATTTTTATTTATTTATATTATTTATTAATTTATATTTTATTTTTGTTTTTATTTATTTATTTATTTTATTATATTTTATATTTTATTTGTTTTTATTTAGTTTTATATTTATATTTATATTTAATTAATTTATAACAAATCATCTATCAAATAGTCAAACATAGAGTCAAAAAAATAAATAAATAAATTATATGAATAAGAATTAATTATATTTATTAATTAATAATAATAATTGATTATTATATAATTTAATCAAAATTCACATATATACACCACGATTTGTTAAATTACTTACCATTATATTAATGAATTGGTTAATTAGTTGTATAAATATATTAAAGGTTTTATAAATTAATAAAATAATAATAAAAATTAAATAAATAAAAATTAATTAAATAAATAAATAATGGAATATTTCTTTTTCAAAGTCAAACTAGCCGCTATCTTAACAGCTAGTTGAGTCATTTCTACATCTATTTATATTTAATGTCTGGATCTGATCTCTCACATAGTCCTGATGATGAACCACACTGGTTCGTTCGAAACGCGTCGACCACGTTCTTTTGCATGTGATTATTACCGAAAGAATTTCTACTAATTTATATTATGGATCATAGAAGCTTAGATTCCAAAAACATTATTGAAATTAAAAGAAAAAAATGAAAAATTAATTAAAAATAAAAAATGAAAAAAAAATTAAAATTTTAAATTTAAAGAAATATATATTAAAAAAACAAATAGATTTTAAAAAATATATTAAATTTAAATTATAAAAAATAATATATATATATATATATATATATATATGAACTTAAATTAAATATATATATATATATATATTAGATTTTATTAAATTAAAAAAAAATGTTAATATTAAAATAACAAATTAAATTTAAAAAAAATATATTAAATTTTAATAAATAAATGAATAAACAAATAAATTTTGAAATAAAAATTAAATTTTAAATATAAAGAAAAAAAAAGACATTGTTAAAATAAAAAGTTAAAAAACTTTAAAAATCAATTAAAATTGAAAAATTAAATAAAATAAAAAACAAATTAATTTGAAAATATTAAGTTTAATTTAAAAAAAAAACTAATTTTAAATACACAATTTTAATTGAAATAAACAAAATATAAAAATTTTATATAATTAAAAAAATAATAATAAATAAATAAAAATTTAAAAAAAAAATATTAAATTCAAATAAATAAATAAATAAAAATACAAAATTTACTAAATTTTAAAAAATTAAATGAAAAAACTAAACATAAAATCTAATAATAAAAAAAAATATGAAAAAATTAAATAAAAAAAAATACAAAATTTAATAAAAATGATTAACAAAATTTAGAAAAAAAAAATTTAAAACAAAAAAATGAATAAAATTAAAAAAAAAATAAAACAAATTAAATTTCAAATATAAAAATTAAATTAGAAAAAATAATTTTAAATTTTTTTGAATTAAAAAAAATCAAATTAAAAAAATATATATATATTAAAAATCAAAAAAATAAAAAAATAAAAAAATTTTGATCGTGGTGGTGTCGCCCGATTCGGCCTCCTACCCGGTGACGGGTCGGCGGATTAGGCGGAGACGGTCGAATCGCCCTCCGCCGGCGGGGAGGCCGGTCCCGGGAATCGCCCTCCCCGCGACGGAGAGCGGTGCGCGACGGGAGGGGTGATTCCGAGTGCCTCCGCGCGAAGAGCGATTCCTAGAATCGGCCTCCCACAGCAGGAGGGCGATTCCCAGAATCGGCCTCAAGGCGATTCCCAGAATCGGCCTCTCGCAGCGGGACGGCGATTCCCGGAATCAGCTTGAGGGTGATTCCCAGAATCGGCCTCTCGCCGCGGGAGGGCGATTCCCGGAACCGGCATGAGGGCGATTCCCGGAATCGGCCTCTCGCCGAGAGAGGGCGATTCCCGGAATCGGCCTCCAGCCGCGGGAGGGCGATTCTCGGAATCGACATCCTGCCTAGGTGGCGGCGGAGGCCGGCCGCTGAGAGGGAGGCCGACTGGCGGCGCCACCACAGTCAAAAAATTCTTTTATTTTTTAATTTTTTTTAATTTTTATTTATTTATTTATTTTTAATTTGATTTTTTTTTTTTTTTTAAAATTCAAAAAATTTAAAATTATTTTTTTTAATTCAAATTTTTTATTTTAAATTTAATTTGTTTTAATTTTTTTGTTTTTTTTTTTTAAATTTTGTTTTTAAATTTAATATTTTAGATTAATTATTTTTTAGAATTTAAAATTTATTCATTAAATTTATTAAATTTTAATTTAATTTAACTTTTTTTTTTAATCTTTTAGTTTATTTGGTTTTTCATCTTTAAAATTTATAAATTGTTTCATTTAAAAAAAAACAGTAAATGTATGGATATTTGTTTTTTAATTATTTGCACGTGATTTTTTTCATTTTTTTTGTTTTTTAATGATATTTTTTTTTATTATAATTCTTTTATTTTAATTTTCTTTTTCAATTTTAAATTTTGTTTTTTTTTTTAACTTGCTTTTTTTCTTAATTTTAAAATTTGTATTTTTGTTTTCTTATTATTAATATTTTTTTTAATTTAAATTTTAAATTTAATTTTTTCTTTTTTGTATTTTATTTTATCTAAATTTTAATTTTGTAATTTAAATTATTTTTAAAATTTCTATTTAAAATTTTTTTTTTTTAATTATATGGATTTTTTTAAAAACATAGAAAAAAATGTTTTTGATGTTTTTTTTTTTTTAAATTTTGTTAATTTTTGTTTTTTTGCTTTAAATTATGTGTTTTTTTTTTCAAATTTTGTCATTTCTTTTGATATAATTTTCAAATATTTTTTTTTTGTTTTGTTTTATTTATTTATTTTTGTTTAAATTTTTTATTTTTACGAGATAATTTTGTATTTTTTTACATTTTTATTGGTTATATATATATATATATATATATATATATATATATATATATATATATATATATATATTATCTAAGTTTTGTGTTTTATTACAAGCATGAAAATCACCACTCTAAAAAAAAAAGGTTGGTGCTACATCAATAGATTTCAAAATTAGCATGAAAATCACTGCTCTAAAAAAAAAAGTTGATGCTGCATCAATACGTTTCAAAATTAGCATGAAAATCACTAACATTTTAAAACAAATATTCATACTTCATAAATAAAAAAATTAGAGTGTCAAAAATGTGCTAAAAAAAAGAAGAGGTGATTCTACATCACCACTTTTCAAAATCGGGTGCTTTTTATGCTACCAAAAAAAAGTAGGTAACAGTGCAGTTACCTATTTGATGGGTAACATTGTTGACCTCTAAAGATCAATTTCGCATACAGAAAAGGGTTTAAAGCCTTCAGATATCCTAAAACACCTTTTTGCAGTCAATATATTCAAGAAACCCTCGTTTTCTATCTTATTCTAGTTTATATCCTCTGACAAAGAAAATTCACTCCTGCAAATAATTTAAGCTTGCAATAGTTAGTCCAAAATGACCAAAAAGAAAATCACAGCTAAACCTGGAGGTTCTAAACCAACCACGCCTGGAGGATCCAAACCTCCTAAATTTGTAACACCTAAAGTTGTCAAATCTACTCTAGCCCTCACTGCTAAATCCACTGTATCAGTAAATCCTCTCCAACCACCTGTAACTGTTAAAGAAACCCTTCCATTTACTGATATGGACTATAAGATTGTTGACCTTGTGGTAGAATTCATCCTTTTAAAAATACATAATTGGTGCTATGATAAGTACTTGGACAAAGATGAAATGCCTATTTGGGAGACTCATTTGCCCCAATATGTAGTTCCATTGACCCACCCTGGACAAGACCTTGTTAGACTGTGTCAAAAGCAGTATGAACCAGACCAAAGGGCCATTGTTAATGCAGACAGAGAAATCCTTTTTACTATTACAGCAGAGTCAATAAATAAAATTCTGCAATTACAGTCTGATCCTCAATCAGTCCCCCTATCTATAGAATTTTTGACCCAGTTGTACTTAAGCCTGGATTTCCCAAAGAAGTTAATGATATTTCAAGTCTTTTTTCCTTCCCATGTTGACATTCCTAGTTGAACCCTCCTTATTCCACTGCCAAATTTCCTGAATGGTCTAGGCATATTATTTCAATGCAATATTTTATACTGGGATACTTTACAGATGGATTTAGTGATGAATCCATTCTTGGCTTTCTATCCACCTTATCTCCAAGTCAACCTCCAACACTCATTTTTTATTCTACCAGTTTCATAGCAGACAATATTCATCATTAGCTTACCAAACTACCCACTAAAGGGGTTTTTAGATACTCTTCCTACTTGTTTCACTTGTTTTTATTCTTCTAAGTTGATAATATTCCAATTGCATTGAAAAAGATGGAATTGGAAGGTAAGCCTTTATCTATTGTCTTCTGTACTTCCTTGCTAATGAAAGAGAATAGTGAATTCACTTATACAGATTTTTCAGACCTTTTCCTCCATCCAGCAATGAAAATTTTGTACAAAGCAGAGAAGCCTAGAGTCAATGAAGAAATGAAAAGGATCTTACAACTACCAAAACAGAATAAAATGGGAGACTGGTTTCTTTATGAAAAGAATACAGAGATAAGAATTTTTGGATCCAACTTATTACCTTATAAGTTGCCAAAATACATGAACATGAGAATTTTTGCATTGGAATATTTAAGATAGATTCTCAGTTCTGATTCTATCAACTTCTTAGCTGCAAGGAAAAAGACTCAATTCAAGCTGAAGAATCAGGTTGGTCCTTTCCTCATAAATAACAGAGAGGCAGAAAAATAAATTTCAAAGAGGCTAGTAGAGTTCAAATTTCAAGAAAGTGTTCCATGGAACTATGATCCTCAAGGGATCCTGAGAAATTTAAGGGTAAAATTTAAACTTACACCCTTCATACATGAGCCCAAACCAGAGATTGAGAAGTTTTCCAATCAAGAATATTGGGTGGAGAACACACTGATAGATACAGTAACTAATACAGAGACAGCAAGAAAAATGGTTACAACACAGGCCTTGGAAGTTGCAAAGCAACCAGAGACTTCAGCCAAAAGAAGCAGAGAAGAAGGAAAATACACAGTAGAAACAAAATTCAAACTGATTTACAATAAAAGGCTTAAATTCAGTTCCATAGGGAAAGAAAAGGTAATTGATGTTGAGGATACAAATGACCCAGAGGTAAATAATTCTAAAGCTATAGTAATAATCAATGAAACTCTTGCAGAGATTGAAAAAGAGCAAACAACATGTAAATATGATACTCAAATGATTGAGAAACAAAATATGGAGGCCTCTTCCTCACAGACAGTTGAGGAAAAAGACTTAGATATTAAGGAAAAATATAAACAGATAAAGCAGAAGAATGAGGAAATTAAATTAGAGATATATTCTCAATTCCTTAATCAAAAAAGAGGGAATAAAAATAGGCTACTGACAGCCTTTGACTATTCTACAAATAAAATGATTATGTCATTTCTGCAACCAACTACTTCAACACCAAAGACAGTGGTAGATTATAAAAAGGTGGAGTTTGAAGTAGACACTGAAAATGTTCATGAGCTAGACCAAATTGAATTCCGTAGACATAGCTCCGAAATGTTGTATTCAACTATGGTGACAAAGGCAATGAGTGCTACCAAGTTGCAGAATACTATTCTTAATATGCAGGATAAAATGAAACTAGACAAAGGATCTTTGTATGCAAAAGATATAAGTATTAAAACCTTAGAGGATTTAATTTTACAGGTGGGATATGATCCATCAAATGTTCAGGCAGTATAATTATTGATTAAGAAAAAGAATGATGATATTGCAGCTTTGAGGAAACAACTTAAGCTTCCTCAAAGTAAGCATCCACAGACTAAAGAAATCCTTCAAGAGAAAAGTGAAAAAGAAGAGATGATGAAGCTCATCCTCAAACTAACTGCTCAAATCAAAGAAATGGAATCCCAAATGGACCATCTTGTCCAAGAGAAGGAAAATGTGAAAGAGACAGACACTCCTATCATTCCTTCAGTTATACCAGTGATTACCACAGCAGTGGCTTCCACATTAGGAGAAAAGCTAGCACCAAAGGAACCACTGGCAACTGCAGTACCAATGAGTTCAACTACTACTTCAAACACAAATTCTTCTACAACACAGGTTCAACAAACAGATGGAGCAGGTCAAATTATTAATTCTATGGAGGAAATTTCCTTGAAAATTAATGAAATTAATAGCCTAAAGGAGATGATTGAAAATATTGAAGCCATAAATAAGTTAGCTTAAATAAATTCTAAAATCCATGAGCAGAAGGCAATTAGACTTGGGGAACAAATCAAGGGCTTACAAAAAGAGCTAACATTCACTGAACAAATTTCATTTGTAAAGAATCATCTATGGACAAACATAATTGAAGCCATTCACACTAAATGGCCTTCAATTTAGATTATATATGAGCAAAAAGACTTATTGTTAGCAGCTCAAGCAGAGATTCAGAAGACCAAGGATGAGTTAACTGATAAACCAGCTTAGGCTTTAAAACTCATCACAATTCTGAATAGCAATAACAGAGCAGAATTGGAAGAATTACAAGTATTGGATAGAACAGAGACCATTTTACAAATTAAAAAGGTAGTAAAAAAGAAAAAATTGATGAACTACCTGGAAGAGAAGTGTGAGTCAATGAACATTGCCATAACAAATTTTATGGTGAAATATACAAACTTAAGACAAAAGGGCTTGCCAGACATTCATGTCTTCAATGAAAAACTCATGCCCAAAAAAGATTATGATAAGAAGATCAGGGAATTTTCCAAGGATCAAGTCAGTAAACCCTTTGCCACAAGGCAGTCCCACAAGAAAAGTCCTCCTCTAGCACTTTGAAGATTTGTTTTTTCTACAACAAGAGATTAAACACCTTTTTTTGTTCAAACCCAATTTTTCTAAATACATAGAGGCAGATGAGAACTTTAGAAAGCTAAAGAATGTCAAAATTCCCAGTGAAGAAAGGTGGCAAGCATTTACAGATTTAATGTGAAAATGAGAGGTAAAATAGTGAAGAAATTACCTTGAAAATAGTCAAGAAGAAACCGTAAAGTAAAAGGACAGTTTTCTGATTTTTTACTACAAAAAGAAATATTTTTACAGTAGTAAAACAGTGGAAATATCAATCAAAAGTGTATCAGAGTTAAAGGGCAGCATTAAAGAGTATCATATGAAAGAGTATCAGCTAAGGCAACTCAAATGAAGATATTTTCTAGCAGCCAGCAAAGCAGGACAGCTAAACACTCAAAAGCTCCTTGTTAGATAAAGTAGTTTTATTTATTTTGGAGAAGAGGATAGCTTGCTGATTTGTTAAGTAGTTGTCCCTCTTATTTTGTAAAGATATTTTATATTTCCTAAAGATATTCCAAGATGTCTCCTATGATATTTGTAACTACATTTTGTATAAATACTTCTACATTTGAAGTATTTAGGGTGGAATAAAATTGTTGGACTTACTATATACTTTTTCGCTGAACATTGGAGGCTATTGTGTGTTGATTTCAAAGTAGCAGACTGGACAAAGCTAAACTAGCATCATAATTCAAGATCCTTGTGATAAGCTGATGAGTGAAGTACTCTCTTCTTATCATTGTTTTCTTTTTTGAGTTTCATGCAATTCATTATATGTTTGTTCTATCTGAATGTGCAACTAGAATATTACTATAGGTTAGTCTTATACTCTCTGTTTTTAACTAGTTACCATTTTAATGTTTTCTGTTGATTTCCGGTGTTAGGAATTCTTAATTGCTCCTACTCCCATTTGACCCCTGCCTCCTTCTTCCATTTTCTGGATCAAATGATATTTCATAGCCCTTTATCCTGATCATACCATTTCACCAAAAAACACTTTTCCAAATCTCTGAGGGTTATCTATCTTGCCCTAGATACATTTGTAGCTTTTTGGCCTTGACTTCTAGTACTTCTATCTAGATTTATACTCCATAGCCCAATGGACAAGTAGATTTCTCTTTATTTTACCTCTAAGTGATTTTTTCCCACCAAAACCTTTAAAAACAAAACCAATTGTTCTATCATAACTAGCCTAAAAACATAATTCAAAAACAAAGATAAATCTTAAAGAGAGAGCCCTCTCTGAATTCTAGGAAGGCTAGATCCTAGAATTTGAAGTAGGTTTGTGGTTACCTCTAGTTTTCTTAGACTAAAAACTCAAATCCCACAACTTAAGAAATTACTAGAGTGATAACACCATGCTTAGTAGACGGAAGGCCCGACATGTAATCCATGGAGATGGATTCCCAAGGTCGACTAGGGGTAGGTAGTGGAGTATAGAGGCCTCGGGTTAGCAATAATGTAAGCAGTGTAAGATTGGATGTACTTCCCAACATCTTGTCGAAGGTTTGGTCAATAGAAATACTTCTGCAGTACTGCCACTATTTTCTCGACCTCGAAATGCCGAGTGACCTGACTATAGTGCGCTTCCAAGATCATCTTGGAATGCTCTCTTGAAGGAACACACAGGTGTCCTAGGTGACATAGAAGTGCATCTTGGAGGTGAAAATTTGGAACTTGCATACCCTCCAAGAGTGCCTTGTATGTGTGGCTGAATTCTGGATCACTCTTGTAGACAAGCACCCAATTAGATGTCTCATGACCATAAGAGTTAAGAATGGTGGTTAGCACCACGATCGGTGGTCGGCTGAGGCAGTCTACAACATTATTGGTGCTACCCTTCTTGTACTTGATGTTCAAATGAAACTATTGCAGATATGTGGACCACTTCTGATGGCGATCATACCCCAAAATGTAATGCTTCCATTGTCAGAAATCCTACACAATGGAATACATTTCTTTGTCATAAGTAGGAAAATTACTGACTGTGTTAGACAGTGTCTCACTGTGATATTCCACTGGATGCCCCTGTTGAGTAAGAACTACCCCAATATCATAGTTATAGGCATCTGTCTCAATCTCAAATGGTTTTTGCAAGTCTGGTAATGTGAGCACTGGGGTAGAGGAGAGGCAATGTTTCAATTCTACGAATGCCTTCTATTGAGATTCCAACCAAAATAATTTTTCTTTCACTCCTCCCTTGGTGTCTTTACTTAAGGTCCAAGTGATATAAGAGAATCCCAACATGAACTTGTGGTATAAATTAGCAAGACCTAGAAAACTGCGAAGCTGTGTTAGAGTGGTTGGGGCTCGCCAATCCCGAATGACTTGGATCTTGGTTGGATCCACATGTACCCCCCTCTCATCAATAATGTATCCCACATACTGAACCTTGGTCATGCCAAAAGTACAATTCTCCAAATTGGCACACAAACTATGTTGTTGCAGCATTTGGAGGACCTGTCGGATGTGGTGGAGGTGCTCTTCCCAATTCTAGTTGAAGATCAGGATGACATCCAAGTACACTACTACAAATGAGTTGGTGAATGGCCAAAAAATGTCATCCATCAACCTCATGAAGGTTGCGGGAGAATTTTTCAACCTGAAAGGCATGACTAGCCATTTGAAAAGGCCCTCCTTGGCTTTGAAGGTAGTCTTCCACACATTGGAGGGTATGATTAGTACCTGGCGATACCCAGACTTCAAGTTGATCTTGCTGAAATATTTCACCCCTTTGAGTTGGTCTAGAAGTTCATCAATCCGTGGGATTGGGTACCTATTTCGGACAATGATCTTGTTTAGTGCCTGATATTCAATGCAAATTCTCCAAGTCCCATCCTTCTTCTGCACCAACATGATCGGGCTCCCACGGGACGACGAACTCGGTCGGATGTGACCTTTCTATAGTAGCTCCTGAATCTTCCTCTTGATTTCATCGTTCTCCAGAAGAGAGTGTCAATATATTGGTCCATTGGGCAACGGTGCACCTGGGGTCATATCGATGGGGTGCTTGACTTGAAAGTGCAGAGGTATCCTTGTGGGTGAGGTGAAGATGTCCACGTACTCCTCCACGACCTTGTTCATTTGTTTTTGTGGTGCGGAGGAGCCCTGTCTAGAGGTTGTGGCCACAATATTCTTCTTTCCCTGAGGGAAAATCATCAGGAAAACAAATTTCAATTTTTTAAATGAGCTTACTGGATTGTTTTGTAGTAACTAAAGAAATAGAAACAAGCAGTGGAACCTCTGTTATCCTGTACAAATTATTTCCCAAAGTAACAATAATATTACGAGGCTCAGACTCATACACAACATGTCACTTCCACAAGTATGGTTGGCATAATAATATATCACAAACATCAAGAGGATCAATGTCACATAATACCTCATCCATGAAGGGCTTAATGCTGTAGGGAAGGTGACACTGCTGGCTGATGCAGAGATCCTATCCTTGGTGAAGCCAACCGATGGTGTACGGTTGTGGGTGTACTGTGGGCGTCAATCCCAACCGCTTCATGACCCCTGCTGAAATGAGATCATTTTGGCTCTCACTATCGACAAAATTGTAGCGGAGAACCCTCTACCAATATCTAGGATTAGAAAAGACGCTCCTCCTCTGGATCTTCCAGTTCCTCCTTCTAGATCTTCATGGTGGAAACAGTGGTGTTGGGCTCCCAATCGATAATCTGCTTCTTGTTGGGATCCTATGATTTGGCTGATTGGCAAACCAAATGACAAGGCAACATTCAAACCAAGATTTAGAGCTCTAGGATCTAGCCCTCCTAGTCTCAGAGAGGGATCTCTCAATATTTTTGTAAGGATATATCTTTATGCTTTTAAGAGGTTGATTTTAGGCTAGTTATGAAGTGCAAGTTTGTTTGTTTGGATTTGGTTGGTGGGACATGAATGATCTAGGAAGCATAGACAGAAAGGGGAAAACAGAGCCATTGGGCAATGGAGTCAAGAAGAAGTAATAAAAAGCTCAATCAATGGATATGGGATATCAAAGGGCAAATCTAACTTGGCCAGTGGATCTTGGGTTTGGTGAATGAAATGAAATGGAAATTAAGGATTTAGAAGGAGAAGTAGAACTGATGGCAATTAAGAATCCTTAATTATATGTACTCCTCAACAAAGGGACTTAAAACATTATCTGAACATGAAGAGGCATTCCATAGATAGGGGTAACCATAAATTCTATAAACCACACTTCATCAAATAATAATTCCAAGACAAACTTTTCAAATGAAATCTAGGAGTCGAAGAACGCTCTATTTCATCCAAAGATTTCACTTTCAAAGGTAAGAAAACATTCAAGATTCACAAATAACTGCATTCATAGAAGAGGGAACTCCTAAACATCTAAGACTACATTTATAAAGACCTTCAAAACAATTATCTCAGCAAGAACAAAGGGTATGATCAAAACAAACCTCTTTGGCAGACTATAAATGTTGGTACTTTAAATGGAGACTTCAGAAATAGTTTTCAAGTGGCAGCAAGTAAGTAGGGAAAACCATAAATCATTCTTGAGACCAACTGTATGAACTATTTTAGAAATAAACAAGCATAAGGGTTCAAGAGAGCGATTAAGACTACTCAATAATACCTCAGCAAATGAAAACATAAAGACAGTGAAGAGTAAACAGGTCTAAGGTGCTTATGGGAGACATTTCTTAGCCTAAGCTTTTTACTCTACTATAAGTATAGAATGGTGGAAAAAAATGGAAAACAGGAAAAAACATTAACATATTAGAATACATCACCAACAGCCATGCTCAAGGATCCAATTATAGAGCCCTCTCATTAACAAAACATGTCAAAACATCATCAATCTTCCAATACTTCAATTTCTTCTTAATATTCAGCCAGACTATGTACAACCTCAAAGGGTTCGAATGCCAGCAACCAACCCCTAACAAAGAGCTCCTCATAGAGTATTTATAGAAGAATGAGGAGGTGGAACTCTTTTACGGTTAAAATTTTTATTAATTATAGAGTAAATGCATTCCTAGCCTTGAAAACCATGCAAGGCATAAGGCAGAAATAGGTGCAACTACTTCTCTGTTTCAATAACTCTGTCTTAACTTCTGATAGAAAGATAGGAGAAAAGATTGACTTTCAAGGCTTATTCTTATCTTTACAATAATTGTCCTGACAGATTAAAATATCTTCTTTTGTGTAATAACTATCAATTTTCCCTTTGAGACAGAAGGTAGGCTATAGGTAGCAACTACATCTTTTGGAGAAATAACTGCCTCCTGTTGATGTATTCAAGGCCTTTTAGCCCGACTTTCCTTAATTTAATCATTTAAAATATGTTTAGGCCTGATTCTTCCTTTTGCCTTTATAATCCTTCATGTTGTCTTTATCTCTTTTCAGGATTACTTTAAACTTCTGCTCATCTGTCCTTTAACTGTGTTTTATCCTTTAATCTTTGTTTAAGCTTTAATCTTCTATTCTTGAGTCTTCATTGTTTTCTTCTCTTCTTCTGTGTGTACAGGTGGCTTTCTGCGCTAGAGGGTTTTGAATGAATGGTCAATGCTCATGACACATCACCTTTAAATGTGGAATAAACCCTTTCTTATCCCTTCCCTGCATTATTTTGAGCCTTCGAGGATCGTCATCCTCGGCTCTTTGTCACTTTTCTTGACTGTGGGAGAGCCTGCACATTAACTCGCCATTAAAACCTGCAAATAAACATTAAAAACATTATAAAAACCTGCGTTGTGGGTTTAAACTACTTCAGAGGCTTGGTGGAGGCGAAGGAGCTGTGTGGAGGTGAAAATGCATGAGAGAGGAGGGTTTCATGGCAGAACAGGGAAGAACCAGGGTTTAAACTTAAATCTTGGCGTGGAAATGTTAAGGTGGTATTGCAGAAAACCAGGGTGGTTTTCATGTAGACATCCTGTGGTAAGCAGTAATGTGCTGGGGAACGCGATACGGGTTGGAGGAAGACACATGTCCTATCAAAACCGCCCATTTCGCGTTGGATTTGGGCGTTAAATCATTTTGGAGGATTGAGCGTGAAATCAGCTTTGGGCCGTTGGATCTAGGGAGATCTAGATCAACGGTGGAGAGGGAGCACGATGGCACAACATGCTCGGTGGTGGGACTAGGGGATAGCATCAGCTACTTTGTCGCGAAGTGAAATTTCAATGTGCGGGGTGAAATTTTTTTGGGTGGAGTTAAAATGGTAGGATCAACGGGAGTCGTTGGATAGGGGAAACGGACGGCTGAGATTAACTGCAGGGGGACTGGGGTATAGAAGGATCTCATTGGCAGGGTGCCTCTGCATTGAACACGGAGATACTGGCTGTCGGATCGGGAGAAGATCAATGGTGGAGATTAACTGCGGGGGGACAGGGGAGTACGACCCACTTTGATCGGGTGCCCCCGTAGTGAAACTAAGTCATTCGTATGGGAGGAATGGATGGTTGGGATCTATTTGTAACTTCACGTGAATCACTAATGATTGAGAGGGTTAGCGACAATGAGAATGAGCGATTATCGTTGGATCTGGTGGATCAACATTCAGGATTTAATCGCAAGGAAGTGGGCAGAATGGAAAGGTGGGGCAAGGGCCGAAAGGGCGATGATGTGATGGCCGTCAGATCTGGAAGATCCACGGTTAGGATCTTATCAGAGAAACGTGGGTAGAAGGGGATGTCGCAGAGTGAAATGAGAAATGCGAGAGAGCGTTGGCCGTTGGATTTGAAATATCAACGATCCAGATTATATCACAGACGCACAAAAAAGAATGAATGGGGCGGAGGGAGTCAGAGAAGCGAAGGAGCGATGGTCGTTGGATTTCACCGCGGGGGGGAAATGAGAATGGAGCAGAGGAAGGCCCAATCGCCGTTATATCAAAAGGACCAACGGCCAGGATTATATGGGGGGGAAAACATAATCAAGGGGCGAAGTATTTATCGGGTGGAGTTTGGATTTGCGAGATAGCACGAGCCGTTGGATCTTGGAAGATCAACGATCCAGATTTCATCGCAGGGGGTGATCATCAGCGGAGAGGGGAAGGTGAAAGGGAAAGGTCGGAGCCTGATGTGATGTGCGATGGCCGATGCGATAGAAAGCGGAGCGCGGAGTGCAATGGCCGTCCGATCTGGGGAATGGATGGTCCAGATTTTATCGGAGGATCGGCCATCAGCGAAACACAAAACTTGGAAGCATGAACTTGGAAAGACTGACGTGTGATCGCCGAGGGGCTTAGCACTCGGTCATAGTGGTGATTCGCATGGAGAAAAAAGGGTTTATGGCCTAAGCCGAAAAGCGCTTAAGGCCTATTTTTATGAAAAGTCGAAAAATAGGCCAAAAAGTGAGTTTTTGAGCCTTTTTGAGGTTCCGATAAGTAAAAAAGGAGGTTTAAACCATTGTAAAGGGGTTTTAATGGTTTAAAGGGGTAAATGAAAGGGTTTAAAGGGATTTTTTCAGAGAAAAATGATTAATTTGGATAAGTGAGAATGAGTGGGGAAAATAAATGAAATAGGCTTAGGAAATGATGGAACATGGCTTAGAAACAGTGTATTTTGGTATAGCAGCGTCATTTTGAAGCTTTGAGTGAAGTTTTTATGAGAAACTGATAGACTTAGGATAATGAAGGCTGTGAGATCTCTAGAACTCACAATGTTTCTGCACATTTTGTTTCTAGAAATATGATATTGTCAACTTAGTCATCTTTGGATAAGATCAAATTTATTGATGAGTAATAGTGGCTCCACTTGGGGAGGACAGCTGTCCTTTTAGGTGTCCAAAACCTCCGTTTATCAATCTCTGGCTTTTAGCAAACCAGTGCCTCATCCATTGGGCAGAAATTCTTTGTTTCCTTGTTGATTTTTTTTTTTTTTTTTAAATTCTTCAATGACCTGCGGCATGAAAACACTTTAAGACAGCACCTCTACCTACCCACACTACTTGTCCTAGCATTTTTTTTTTGCTTCTCTTGAGTGAACTTGGACTGGAATCTCTTTTACATATTATTTTTGAAAACAGAAAGATAAAACTATCTAATGCTACCCTTATTTCTTCCAAGAGTCTAGATTAAACAGTTGGACTCTAAAGCTTCTCTACCTAATCTATTATCTGTCAAGATTAAGCTTTTTGACAGATCTGCATTCTCTACATTCTAAAACAGAAATTTAAACACATAAAAACCAAGATTAAATAGTCTGATTTGTTGTAGTGTCTGTGGCATAAGAAACCAGCTGCTCATAGACTTTTATTTGCAAAAAATTAAAACAAAACTGTGAAGGCTTAAGATCTAAGAATAGTAAGCATCCTTCCCTTGTTTCTCAGCTCTGATTTTGATCTTTTTGAGCTGTCCTCTTCTTCTTTTCCTGGTTCAAGTTTTTAGCATATTAGAACCAGCCTTTCTTTCTTTCTTTCGCTCAAGTTTTTATCATGTTAGAGCCATATTTTTATTTCTTTTGATCCTTTGGTTCATATTTTGGGCATGTTTGAACCATTTTTTCTTCTATCCAATATACTCTACTGATAAGCCAGGTTAAATAGTTTGGAAAATCTTCTTCACTAACCTATCAGCAGTAAATTGAAATCTATCTAGTCATGATTAGGCTGTATGACTAAATAGCAGTGCTCTTTCAAGTAGTGGCATTTAGGCTTGCACACTTTTATATTTTTCATTTCTTTTTGGTATGGGGTTGTACCTTTCTTATTTTAATCTAATCTGCCCTCTTTTTCTTTTCTATGGTTTTTGTATTTTTCAATTTTTCTTTCAAAGCAAAAACAAAAAACTAACTAAATGCTCACAGGTTGAGCTTTATTTGATTTCCTATCTAACCTAATCTAACCTGATGAACTCCCTTTTCCAATATAGCCAATCAAGCAAATGGTTCCATGATTGTTCTTTGCTCATCTCTTTGAGCATGTTGGAAAAACAGGGCCACTCCCATTTCCCTTGTTCTTTAGCAGCAATGCTAAAAATTCTTCCTGCTTTTGTTAATACACTGCTTCTAACAACCTTTATCCCTTCTTAAAATATCTTCAAGAAATGTGCATAGGGATCTTGAAATAATGCCTGGTTGTGAATATTTGGAAGATAGGTTTTGACCAGGCTTAATTTTTTCTCCACTGGATCAAGATTAAGATTCTTTTGAGAAAGAAACTCTTCCTCATCTTCATTATTATCTGAACTGGAGGACTCATCATATATTATAGTGTTGTCCTATTGCAGTCCTGGTATGTTCGACTCAGTGGACTGTACTTTGTGAAGAGATCTTCATATTCTTGAGCAGGGATATCTTTTATTACCTTAATTCTTTTAGGAGAAGGCTCCTTATCTTCATCCTGCTGAAGAAATTACTCTTCCTTCTCAACCTCATCATCACAACTGATAGATTGCTAACTCCCAATTATGTGAAAGCTATTTCTGATGGATTGGATTGGTTGATTGTTGCCTTCAAGCTAATGATAGTGAATCTCATGACACCAATCAACTGTTGGTTACCCTTCATGATTAGTTTCTGCTTGAAGCTCATCATCATCATCAGACTAATCAAAAATTGGAAAATCATTAGTATAAACAATCTCACCAATCAAACATATTGGGTTATTAGTTTGTTTTTCTTTAAATTGTTCTACAAGTTTATTTTCTAGTTTAAGACAACAAGGTTCAGTAGGTAGATGAGCAGAAGTGTTTTGTTCCAATGAAAGTTTGAGGGCTGGCTGTTTATTTAATATTTGATCAATTTCTTCTTCTGTCAAAAGAGAAAGAATTTTTATTTTGCTTTGGACAAAAGTACAACAGTCCTCTTTCTCTTGTGTTGACTGATTTTGAGGCTGGATATTTTCTTGAGCCTTTCCTAGGGGATCCTTACTTGTGCTTGCAGGGAAAATTTGAGGATTTTCTTCTATTTCATGATCTTTTCCACTCTCAAACAATTCTTCTTGATCTTTGTGGAGGTCAGTTTGAGGTTCATGAATTTTTTCTGTTACATTGTTAGGATGCCACTCTCCTTTTAAAATCTGAAATGAGTTATCACATAGAGGGAGAGTCCCTATATGTGTTGATTCTTCTGTTATTTCAGGTTCTGTGTTTCCTAAGAGGCTTATTGTTTCCTCAAAGCACTGCTCACTTTTAGTATTTGCAGCTTGGTCATAAAGTTCCCTTAACAGCACAATACAAGATAAAGGTATGCTATCAGGACTTTCTTGACATCCTTCTTCATTGTTTTCTCTGCAATCTTGCTCATCATACATATTTTTCTTGTTGTATATGTCTTTTAGTGGTTGAGTTTGTGTTTGATCAGAGAAAGGCATAGGTTGCTCTGGATAATCAACATCTGTATCTACCTCATGCCTTTCCAGTATTTTATCAAGTATATACATCAATTTTTCCATTATGTCCAATAATGTATCTAGTTTAGCTTCTCTGTCTATATTTGATTCCATGTTTGTAAAAAAGAGGTCATTGTATCTTATCAAGCAGTTCAGATTCTTCTACCAGTGGAGTCATTAGGTCTTTTGGGATTGTGGAGTCACCAGGTGGAAGATTTGATCTTTTCTATCCACCAACAGTATGATTGGGTTTTCTCAATGAATTCCCAAGGGAGTCTACAAAGATTGGTAAAGTAATAGCCCTACCAGAGGCTAGTGGAGTCACCAAGTGGAAAGTTTTAGCTCTTTTAGTGGTAAAATATTCTATGGTCCACCACCAATGTTTATTATGAAGGCCAATCTGAAATTTTTTGGGTTTTTATGAGTTTCTATGGTTATTTGAAGGTCTTAGTGAGTCTATAAGAGTTTTATAGGCTATTATATACTCAAAAGTCCCACTGTAATCACCATAATGTTGGTGTGAGTGGTGGGATAAGTCCACAAGATAGTACTCTTAAGGGGTTTTGAAAGGTTTAGGGAAGTCTAAGTTTTTTTATCACTCAGAGTCCCACTGTGATTGCCAAAATTTGGGGTCTTTTGATTTGGATGATTGGAAAACCAAATGACAAGGCAACATTCAAACCAAGATTTAGAGCTCTAGGATCTAGCCCTCCTAATCTCAGAGAGGGATCTCTCAATGTGTTTGTAAGGAAATAGCTTTATGCTTTTAAGAGGTTGATTTTAGGCTAGTTATGAAGTGCAAGTTTGTTTGTTTGGATTTGGTTGGTGGGACATGAATGATCTAGGAAGCATAGATAGAGAGGGGAAAACAGAGCCATTGGGCAATGGAGTCAAGAAGAAGTAATAACAAGCTCAATCAATGGATATGGGATATCAAAGGGCAAATATAACTTGGCCAGTAGACATTGGGTTTGGTGAATGAAATGAAATGGACATTAAGGATTTAGAAGGAGAAGTAGAACTAAGGGCAATTAAGAATCCTTAATCATATGTAATCCTCAACAAAGGGACTTAAAACATTATTTGAACATGAATAGGCATTCCATAGATAGGGCTAACCATAAATTCTAGAAACCACACTTCAGTAAATAATAATTCCAAGACAAACTTTTCAAATGAAATCCAGGAGTCAAGGAACACTCTATTTCATCCAAAGGTTTCACTTTCAAGGATAAGAAAACATTCAAGATTCACAAATAACTGCATTCATAGAAGAGGGAACTCCTAAACGTCTAAGACTGCAATTATAAATACCTTCAAAATAATTATCTCAACAAGAACAAAGGGTATGATCAAAATATACCTCTTTGGCAGACAGTAAACATTGGTACTTTAAAGGGAGGCTTCAGAAACAGTTTTCAAGTGGCTACAAGTAAGCAGGGAAAACCATAAATCATTCTTGAGACCAACTGTATGAACTATTTCAGAAATAAACAAGCATAAGGGTTCAAGAGAGCGATTAAGACTACTCAATAATACCTCAGCAGATGAAAACATAAAGACAGTGAAGAGTAAACAAGTCTAAGGTGCTTCTGGGAGACATTTCTTAGCCTAAGATTTTTACTCTATTGTAAGTATAGAATGGTGGAACAAAATGGAAAATAGGAAAAAAAATTAACAAATTAGAATACATCACCAACATCCATGCTCAGGGATCCAATGATAGAGCCTTCTCATTAACAAAACATGTCAAAACATCATCAATCTTCCAATACTTCAATTTCTTCTTAATCTTCAGCCAGACTATGTACAACCTCAAAGGGTTCGAATGCCAGCAACCAACCCCTAACAAAGAGCTCCTCATAGAGTATTTATAGAATAATGAGGAGGTGGAACTCTTTTAGGGTTCAAAATGTTATTAATTATAGATTAAATGCATTCCTAGCCTTGAAAACCATGCAAGGCATAAGGCAGAAATAGGTGCAACTACTTCTCTGTTTCAATAACTCTGTCTTAACTTCTGATAGAAAGATAGGAGAAAATATTGACTTTCAAGGCTTATTCTTATCTTTACAATAACTGTCCTGACAGATTAAAATAACTTTTTTTGTGTAATAACTATCAATTTTCCCTTTGAGACAAAAGGTAGGCTATAGGTGGCAACTAGATATTTTGGAGAAATAATTGCCTCCTGTTGATGTATTCGAGGCCTTTTAGCCCGACTTTCCTTAATTTAATCATTTAAACTGTGTTGAGGCCCGATTCTGCCTTTTTCCTTTATAATCCTTCATGTTGTCTTTATCTCTTTTCAGGATTACTTTAATATTTTGCTCATCTATCCTTTAACTATGTTTTATCCTTTAAGCTTTGTTTAAGCTTTAATCTTCTATTCTTTAGTCTTCATTTTTTTCTTCTCTTCTTCTGTGTGTACAGGTGGCTTTCTGCGTTGGAGGCTTTTGAATGAATGGTCAATTCTCATGACACATCGCCTTTAAACGTGGAATAAACCCTTTCTTATCCCTTTTCTGCATTATTTTGAGCCTTCAAGGATCGTCATCCTCGGCTCTTTGTCACTTTTCTTGACTGTGGGAGAGCCTGCACATTAACCCGCCATTAAAACTTGCAAATAAACATTAAAAACATTATAAAAACATGCATTGTGGGTTTAAACTACTTCAGAGGCTTGGCGGAGGTGAAGGAGCTGTGCGGAGGTGGAAATGCATGCGAGAGGAGGGTTTCATGGCAGAACAAGGAAGAACCAGGGTTTAAACTTATATCTTGGCGCGGAAATGGTGAGGTGGTATTGTGGAAAACCAGGGTGGTTTTCGCATAGACATCGAGTGGTAAGCAGTAATGTGTTGGGGAACGCAATATGGGTTGGAGGACAACACATGTCCTATCAAAACCACCCATTTCACGTTGGATTTGGGCATTAAATCATTTTGGAGGATTGAGCGCGAAATCAGCTTTGGGCTGTTGGATCTGGGGAGATCTAGATCAACGGTGGAGAGGGAGCATGATGGCACAATGTGCTCAGTGGTGGGACCAGGGGATGAGGTCAACAACTTTGTCACGAAGCGAAAGTTCAATGCGTGGGGTGAAATTTTTTTGGGTGGAATTAAAATGGTAGGATAACCAGGAGCCATTAGATTGGGGAAATGGACGGCTGAGATTAACTGCGGGGGGACTGGGGTATGGAAGGATCTCGTTGGAAAGGTGCCTCCGCAGTGAATAGGGAGATACTAGCCGTCGGATCAGGAGAAGATCAACGGTGGAGATTAACTGCGGGGGGATAGGGGATTACGGCCCACTTTGGTCGGGTGCCCCCACAGTGAAACTAAGCCATTGATCTGGGAGGAATGGACAGTTAGGATCTATTCGCAACTTTGTGCAAATCATAAATGATTGAGAGCATCATTGAAAATGCGAATGAGTGATGACCATTGGATCTGGTTGATCAACGATCAGGATTTAATCGCAGGGAAGTGGGCGGAATGAAAAGGTGGGGTGAGGGCTGAAAGGGCGATGTTGTGATGGCCGTCGAATCTAGAGGATTGACGGTGAAGATATTATTGGAGAAAGGTGGGTAGAAGGGGATGTCGTGGATTGAAATGAGAAATGCAAGAGTGCGTTGGTCATTGGATCTGAAATATGAATAGTCCAGATTATATTGCAGACGTGCAAAAAAGAATGAATGGGGTGGAGGGAGGCAGAGAAGTGAAGGAGTGATGGTCGTTGGATTTGGAGGGGCCAGATCAGTGGTCAGGATTTCATCATGGGGGGGGAATGAGAATGGAGTAGAGGAAGGCCCAATCACCGTTAGATCAAAAGGATCAACAGCCAGGATTATATTGGTGGGGAAGCATAATGGGGGGGTGAAGTATTTATCGGGTGGAGTTTGGATCTGCGAGATAGCACAAGCCGTTGGATCTTGGAAGATCAACGGTCCAGATTTCATCGCAGAGGGTGAACATCGGCAGAGAGGGGAAGGCGGAAGGGAAAGGTCAGAGCCCAATGCGATGTGTGATGGCCGATGCGATAGAAAGTGGAGCGCGGAGTGCGATGGGCGTCGGATCTGGGGAATGGACGGTCCATATTTTTTCGGAGGATCGGCCATCGGCGAAACACAAAACTTGGAAGCAGGAACTTGGAAAGAGCGACGTGCGATCACCGATGGGCTTAGCGCTCGGTCGCGGTGGTGAGCCGCATGGACAAAAAATGGTTTAGGGCCTAAGCTGAAAAGCGCTTAAGGCCTATTTTTATGAAAAGTCGGAAGATATGCCAAAAAGTGAGTTTTTGAGTCTTTTTGAGGTTCCGATAAGTAAAAAAGGAGGTTTAAACCATTATAAAGTGGTTTTAATGGTTTAAAGGGGTAAATGAAATGGTTTTAAGGGATTTTTTCAGAGAAAAATGATTGATTTGGATAAGTGAGAATGAGTGGGAAAAATAAATGAAATAGGCTTAGGAAATGATGGAAAATGGCTTAGAAATAGTATATTTTGGTATTAGGAGGGTCATTTTGAAGCTTTGAGTGAATTTTTTATGAGAAACTGATAGACTTAGGATAATGAAGGTTGTGAGATTTACCTTGATTTTTATTTGTGGATCCAAAGTCTCGCTTCTTCTGTTTCAATTTCTGCTCAATTGTGGCAACATACCAATATGTCGTACCAAGAGGGAGATGTCTAGGAACTCCATTTCCTCCTGAATGTATATGTACAGACAATTGTGTTACTTAAAAAACAAATGTTTCTCTAAATCTTGGATACCAAACTTTGTGCGTGGGGTATGGAATAGCTTCGTCAGCTCATGCACATTTTGATCCCTTTGATGTCGCGGCGTATTCCATTGTATGTACTTGTCCTCGTACCTCCCCATGGGGTAATATTGTTCCTTGATGGTGTCTTGGAAATAATTCCAAGTGGGTACAGCCGAGAATAGAGAGGGCTCCCCCTCTTCCTTTTTCTCACAGTAGGATTCCCACCAGTCCTTGACATGGGGGACAACTTTGAGGAGTCCAAAAATAATCTTCTCCCGGTTGAAAAATTCATGAACCGAGAAATATCCTTCTAATAGACTCAACCATTTATCTACGGCGTCTACATATATTTTGTCCTCAAATATGGAAATTTCAAATTTTACTTGTACCTTAAAAGGAGTGGTGCCTTCCAAGTGACTATTGGATGTAGATGCATCGACGATGGGTAGTTGTTGAAGGATCTGGGAAAATTTATCCATCAACGTGTTCCTTTGTTTCTCAAGGGTCTCCTCGAGCAATATTTTGATAATATTTCCTACTCCCTCATCTTTCTTTTCTTCCCCCATGGGCGGCCATCGAGGTTTTCAAGGCTGATCTTGCAAAGGTTCAACCAGATCGAGCCCTAACTCCTTATACCCCGACCTCGTTGGGGACATGCAAAGAAGGACTGAAGAAGATCATACCGCTCTGACACCACTGATTTAGATTTATTCAAGAACACAATGAAATGAATAAATACACACAAAATTAGAGATGCAGCAGAAATAAAACTTCATTTCATTAATAACAAATAACTAAAATATGCTTAGAGACAGAATGGAAATAAACTAGTTAGAGCGCTGGTAGCTTATCTTTGAGAAGAGATGTGGCAGCTAAAGGCCTCTAAACTATGTTACAATGAAGCTCGAGGGCCTATTCATTATTGAGAAACAATGGATAACCCTAAACATCCAAAAAACTAACCCTAGGAGATGAAGCACAAAAACTATGGGCCCCGTTTGGGTAAATTGGTACATCAATCTTCCCAGGGACGTAACTTTGGTATAGGATCTCTTTTTGATGTGCACAATACCTCATTATAAATATATATCCTAGGAATACAAATTTTTATGTGATTAACATCAAAGGAAATTTCATATTTCTCCCAGTTTTTCCAAAAAATTTCGTTTAGGGCCTCAAAACGGATCGGGAAGTTTGAGACCCAAAAAATTGCTAAAATTAGTAAACTGTGCTATAATTAAGGAAACTGAAAAATTGAAGGAAACAATGGTGGGGACCCAAGTGGAATAGGTGGGTGGCCACCAATATCCACCTATATCAATTCATCCCTTGCTTCAATTATCAACTTGGGCTGGACAATAGAAATGACATAGAGAAATGTGTCCAAATCCTTATCATTTCTTAAGAGTACATCTGCAATGACATTTTACTTTCCTTTTCTTACGATGATTTCAAAGTCATAACCCAACATTTCTATGACCCATTTTTTCTTCTCTTCTGAAGATAATCTTTGTTCCAAAACTTATTTAAGACTATCGTGATCTGTTTTTACCTTGAATTGTCTTCCCATTAGTAAAGGTCACTGTTTGTTCAATTTAGTGTGTCCTAAATTGCTACATTAATTTGTCAATCCGGGATTTGTAAGTTGACGAAGTGTGGCGCACTATATGTGCAAGATAACCTATCTCTTACTTTTTGTCCTTTTTGGGTTTTTTATTTATCTTGGTTGGTTTCCTAATGTGAAATGGAAATTCTAAAAGACAAGTATGGATATAAATGTTCAAGGCAATGATGTCCTTTATAATGATTTCCCAAACTTCAAACTTAAAAAGGATTTTAAAATATGCAATGACAAAATTAAAAGAAAATTAAAATGTGCCACTATACTAGTCAAACAAACAGTGAACTATTGACCATGAAACCCATTACCCTTGCTGCTGTCTAACACAAAAGAAACTGTACTCAAAGAAATCCAAAGATTTGCAAGTAAAGTAAAGCTAAAATCAAATTACATCAACTCATATTCTGACCCCTCACCATTAGTCTCGCTATGGCTTTCGGAGGTAATCATAAACAACTTGAGCAATCTGATATCTAATTTGCGGAAAAATAAACTAATATCAAATTACACACTCATACTTCAATCCCTCACCATTAGTCTCGCTATGGCTTTCGGAGGTAACTGATAATGACATGAGCAATTTAATATCTAACTTGTAGAAAAATAAACTAATATCAAACTACACACTCATAATTCAATCCCTCACCATTAGTATCGCTATGGCTTTCGGAGGTAACTGATAATGACATGAGCAATTTAATATCTAATCTAACTAGTAAAGCAAATGTACAAAACTGAAATGAATAAAACAGTGCTGGAGTTAAAAACTAAGAAAAAAAAATCAGCAGAAGGACAAGATTGATTCCATGTCATTAGTCATTGTAAACTATGTGCAAATGCCTGGGCTACCTATTGTAATCTGGAACAAAAACACTGATCAGTTAACAACAATATAAAGCATGAAAGATTATGGACAAAAGTAAAACGTAAAGCATGAAATATTATGGACAAAGATGAAACGTAAATACCATGAAAGATGTAATATATATACATGTGAATGACTATGGCACAATGAACGTAAGGAAATGAAGCATGAAATTATACAGTAATACACAAAACCTCGGCGTGTGCAGGGGCCCTCTGCACAATCCTCGGGAAGCAGCTATCAAACACGAATTGTGCTTATGAACATAGTCTTCTTATATATTCAAAATGCGGTCATAACAGAGAAATAATGTTACAGCACAGTGGCAACGCAATTACATTACAGAGCTAACTATTATGCGTATGAGAACGCATTATTTATAACAGAGGGTGATATAACTAATTCCCTAAAGTCTGCGCTGATAGAAGACACGTGAACCACCACGTCCAGAAATCTAGCATCATGGCTATCGTGAATATTAAATCTATGGAAAGTGGCTGTTGGATTCGGCTTATGGAGCCGTTTACAGGTGTTGATATGTCTCCCGTGATTTAGAAACGGCCACGCAAGTCTTCACGTGATGAAAAACAAAGTTCTGTCACCGTGGGACTCTACGGTTGACCACCACTTGACTACCTTTGACAACATCCTTCTTAGGTGAAGTCGACTGAGCCAATAGAACTCGATCCATGTCCATGTCATTTCCAACTTGCCCATGTGGCTCGATTTTCCTGAAGACACCTGCAATATAGACTTTAACAAAATGGCTGCGGACAGTTGCAGCAGCTGCGGAAAGTGACAAGATTTCGCAGCTAAATGAGCAAAAATCTAATTCAAACAGCAGACACAAAACATAGTTAAAAACCACTTTAAATTCTCTTTTATGATTAATATGCAATGATATTGATAGCTTAGGAGGTCCAGGTAAATGGAAAAATTCTAGAAAGGTGTATAGGAAAGATGCAGATTTGAGACTCAACATACCCCCACTGTGAAGGTGTTGCATGTCCTCATGCAACCAAAATTTTGATAATCCTTCTTCAATTCATATGCCTTTATACCTCTGCTAGTACATCCAGTCCTCTTCTCCTCTTCCTTGGTGCTGCTAACATCCTGGGCTTCTTCATTAAGCATCTGAATTTAAGATTAATCAGTGCTCTACTTATCTTCTGGCATTTCTTCTTCAATTTCCTGTTCTTTTTCTGCCACAGTCCCAGATGTAGCATGGTATTGTCATGAAATATCTTGTCCAATTTTCTTTGTTCCTTTAATGCCTCATTTTCATTTTTAATGTGTCTATTTAAAACCTCCAACTCAAAGACTTCTTGTTTCAGTGATTGGACTAGAGCTTCTTGTGCTGTGTGAGGCTGAGTGGATGAGGTGCTGGGGCCCGTGGCTGTCCTTTCTAAGGATTCTATGTAGTCATACACCTCTTGCTGCTTTGGGTCTATCTCAGGTGTCATTTTCCTTGGGCTGTCCCCAAAATGTTGTGGAGGAGAATTGTCTTCAAAATCTGGCTGAAAAGGGCTCATGTCAACGTCTTGAGGACTAGCTTCAACGTTTGACTGAGAATTAGGTGGACTATGTTCAACGTTTGGCTGAGAATAAGATGGAATATGTTCAATGTCTGGCTGAGAATGAGATGGACTATGGCCAACTGGAGTTTGTTCAGGTGTTCCTTCTCCCAAATCAATAAAATGGGGTCCTTTTGTTTGTACTTTCCTCCACTTTCCTTTAAGCCTGCTGCTTCTTCTTACATACTGTGGACTACTGTCTTTTTCCTTTTGTTTTTCTTTTCCTCTCTTTTTGGCCATAGCTGACTGTTCCTGAAGGTGAACTAGTCTCTCAGACAATATTTGATGGTCTTCTTCTGAAGAAGGGGTTTGATGCACAGCCTCAATGCTTCTTTTCTCTTTTGATTTTATTGGCTTTTTATCCTCAGTCTTTTCCTTCTTCCTTTTTGACAGTCTTTCCTCTCTACTAGTTCTTTCAACTGTGTTAGTAGGAGTGCTTTGAGTTTTATCATTTGTTCTCTTTCTTTTACTTCTTTTTGATGTACTTCCTTCAAGAATTTCTTGAGGTTCTTCAAAGAAATTCCTAATTAAAAATTGTTCCCATGTGTACTTTTTCTCTTTTAACTGTTTTTCAATCAAAATTTTCACAAGACCATGGTGATACAAATGTGGTTCTACGACCCCAGATTATTTTGGACAGCTACAGACATATTTTTCAAACTATTTAATAAAAATTATGGCAGATTGAGGGTCTAGTTGTCTAGAAAATTCATCAACAATCGGGTATGATACATATACATTGATCCAAAACGTCCCTCACAGGTGATAAACTTTTGAATGACCAACAGTAGATTGGCCCACTCTTCTTTTAAAGCATGGACAGGAATTCCCTTTTTAAAAATAGTTACATCCATACCTGGGTTACGTAGGATCACTCTCCAGGCTTCATCACTAATTCTCTTGTTCTTGAACCAACGTTCACCTTCTTGAGGGAGTTTTGTAGCAGCTGCTATGGATGCCTCATTCACCGTAAATTTGAGGTCCCCAATTTCTACCTCCAGACCATTGAAAGACCTTGCAAAAGCTTTTGTCACCTCTTTATGGTAGCCTCTAAACTTTTGAATAAACCGAAGCCATTTTTCCTTTTTCAATATATCTTTGACTTGCGGGTATCCTTCCATGAATTTGGGTCCCTCTGGTTCTGTCCTCAACAACTGACCCATCCTTCCTTCTACTCTTTAAAACTCGTCTGCGTGAGGAGGGTTTAACGGAGGTAAGACGGCTGAATGAGCGGAAATGAGCACGATTTATGAAGGATACCAGTGACTGTAAGCGGATATTAGAGAATAGGTATACGAAATGTAGCGTAACAGAGAACAAAATGGGGTGAAGCGGAACAGAGAAGGGTAATGTGAGCATGGTGGAAATGCAGCTGTGAGATCAATAGAACAGTAGGGGGAGTAAAACGCATCCGAAAATATTTAAAATTGGGTGGCTGCAGAGTAGATGCAAGCAATTTTATGCAACGGCTGCGGATTTTGTGCGGCTAAGATAAGCCGTAGTCAAATCAACTACGTTTCTTAACTACAGGTGGAGTATCAACGTATAGCTGAACACTAATGAAGACCGGAGGCTTGATTATGAGGCCGTTTAGAAATGAATGCAAGGATTGTGGGGGAATCGTATAGAGATCATGGGATGGCTACGGAGTTATCAACGCAATCATTGCATATAATGGAGCTATGGTTTATAACTATGTAAAAATGTGCTTGAATGCCATTTGAAATAAATTTTTACTCATACCTTGGAATTCTTGCCATTTTTCATTGGTCTTCAATCAGTTGCTCCTCATTGATGTCTTTGAATGCCCCATGTCTTCATAATATGTCTTCATACCTGCATTTGATTTCATGATTGTTGAACTAACATCTGGTTGTACAATTTTTTTGAAAAACAGAGTGGTAGCTACAGAAACTGCTTCTGGCTGCGGAAACTGGTGTCAGCTGCGGAAACTGACACAACAATTATTTGGGTGAATGGAGATAGATAGATGATAACTGTTTGAATGAAAATGGTCATGAAAGAAAATTTTATTGATGAAATGAAATGAAATAGATGAAATGAAGTGAAATGAAATGAAGTGGAGTGGAATGAAATGGAATGGAATGGAGTGGGTTGTCATAAAACTTATGAAATGAGAGAGAAATTTTTTTTTGGAAAATATAGGGTGTCAGGTGTTCCTGATTTTCACCCTACATTTTCTGTATATGACTGCCAATCAGTGATTGGTTTTCAAGCTTATATATATATATAGATATATATATATAGATATATATATATATATATTTTAAGCTAAAAAGAACAAAAACTAGGCTGGTGGAGAAGAAGAATTCTTCTTTACCAGCCTTATTGCAGAATTTTATTGAAACATTTTAACAAATTCCTCTTTTTAGAGTGGCTTATGATAGACTTTTAATCTGTGGCCATTCACAATAAGAGGATTTTGAAATTCATCAATGGTCTTGATTCCTACCACTCCATTGCTAAAGATCTTGTCAATCTCATATGGCCCAAGCCAATGAGTCTGAAATTTTCCTTTAAAATCTTTAAACTTGGAATCAAATAGAAATGCCCAATCTCCTTCTTGAAACTTCTTTTCTTTGATGTATTTGTCATGCCATTTAGCTCTTTGTTATTGAACTGGATCAGTTCTTAAAATTTCCTCTTGTCTTATCTCATCTAGCTCATTCAACTGCTCCATTCTATGCTTTTGGGCTTCTGATAAATCCATCCCCAACTGAACTGCTATCTTGAAGGTTTTGACATGGAACTCAATGGGGAGCAGGACTTCTTTCCCATAAACAAGTTCATAGGGAGAATGTCCTGTTGTATTTCTCCATTTAGTTCTATAGGCCCACAAGGCTTCAGGAAGCCTTTCCGTCCAATCTCTTCTGTGTAGATGAACAGTTTTGGTGATGATACTTTCAAGAACTTTGTTTGTAGACTCCACTTGACCATTTGCTTTTGGATAGTAGGGAGTAGATCTTCTGTGCTTGATTTTGTATTCTTCCATCAGCTTCTCCACTAGGTTGGATGTGAATTGGCTTCCCTGATCTGTCACAAGTTCTCTTGGAACACCAAAGCGAGTAAAAATATCCTCATAAAGAAAATTAACAACTGAATTTTCAGTAGCAGACACTAGTGCTTTAGCTTCTACCCATTTAGTAACATAATCAGTACAAACCAATATATACTTCTTTTGCTTAGATGGTGGGTTAATAGGTCCAATGAAATCTAAAGCCCATTTTTCAAAGGGTTCGATGAGTACCTGTGTTTGCAATGGCATTTCATTTGAAAGGGTAGGTTTCCCTACTCTTTGGCAGTTGTCACACCTTTTGACATATTGTTTTGCATCTTTGAAGAGGGAAGGCCAATAATATCCCAAAGAGAGGATTTTATAGGCCGTCCTTTTGTCTGCAAAGTGTCCACCGCACGGTTCATCATGACATGCCTTAAGAATATCAGGCATTTCATCTTCCCTGACACATCTTCTGATCACAAGATCTGGCCCTGTTTTAAACAATTCGTTAGAAATCCATGAATATTTTGAACTCTCCCGAATAATCTTTCGTTTTTCTCTTGGAAATAAATGTGAAGGTAGTTTCCCTGTAACCAAATAGTTAGCAATATCTGCATACCAAGGGGTCTTAATAGTTACTGCAAACAAGTATTCATCGGGAAATTTATCTTCTACAGGAGAATCTTCTTTAGTATTCTGAATCCTAGACAAGAAATCAGCTACTGTATTCTGTTTTCCTGGTCTATCCAACACAGTAATATTGAATTCTTGCAAAAGTAAAAGCCATCTTGTCACTCTGCCATTAGTAACAGGTTTGTTCATTAAATATCTAATTGCGGAATGGTCAGTATGAATAAAAGTTTCATAGCCTGTTATGTAATGTCTAAACTTATTAATTGCATGAACAACAGCTAAGAATTCTTTTTCAGTCACAGTATAATTCAACTCTGTGGGAGTCAAATTTTTACTGGTGTAATAAATGGCATAAGGAATTAAATCTTTTTGACCCAATACAGCTCCAAGAGCTGTATCTGAAGCATCTGTAGAAATATGGAAAGGAAGTTTCCAATTTGGTCCTCTTAAGATAGGTGCTTCATATATTCTTGTTTTCAAAGTTTCAAAAGCGGATTGACAATCAGGATCCCATTTAAATTCACAGTCTTTTGTAAGCAACTTGAAGAGTGGAGATGCTATTTTAGTGAAGTTTTCTATAAATCTTCTATAGTAAACAGTAAATCCTAGAAAACTTCTAACATCTCTTTGACAATTTGGAATAGGCAACTTGGAGATGACTTCAACTTTTGATCTATCAACCTTAATCCCATCTCCTGAAATATGATGTCCTAAAACAATCCCTTCAGTAAACATCACAAAGCATTTTTCATGGCTTAATGAAAGGTTTGTTTCTTTACATCTTATGAGAACTTTTTCCAAATTTTCTAATGCCTCTTCAAATGAATTACCATAAACTGTAAAATCATCCATATAAACCTCTACACAATCATGGATTATATCAGAAAAAATTCCTAGTACTGCTCTTTGGAATGTTGCTGGTGCATTACATAACCCAAAAGGAAGCACTCGGTAGGCAAAAGTTCCCCATGGACAAGTAAATGTGGTCTTATCTTGATCTTCAAGTGCTACCTGAATTTGATTATAGCCACTAAAACCATCCAAAAATGAAAAGTACTTTTTACCTGCTAATGTATCTAATACCTGATCGATAAAGGGAAAAGGAAAGTGATCCTTCAAAGTTGCTTTGTTCAATTCCCTGTAATCAATGCATACCCTCCATTTACCATTCTTTTTAGGTACTATAACCAAAGGAGAAACCCATCGGCTATCTGAAATTGGATAAATGAAGTTTATATTGAGTAGTTTTTGGAGCTCTTCTTTCACTATCTCCCTAAGATTTGGATTCATCCTTCTTTGAGGTTGTCTGATTAGTCTATTGTTTTCCTCAATATAGATATGATGGATGCAAGTCTTAGGATCAATACCTTTCATGTCAGTATACTCCCATGCAAATGCAGTAGAATGTTTTTGCAATATTTTGGTTAGTTCTTCTTGTTGTGACTTTTCCAAATGTTTGTTGATATTCAATGTTTTTCCTAGAAAAATCTCAATAGTAGAACTACCAAACTCTTCCATAGAGTAAAGAGACATTTGTCTTGATGATAAATATTCTATGTCAGATTCCAATTGAAATTGTGTAGGGTCATATTCTGAAGATATCTCAAAATTTTCTAATGTGTTCAGAATTTGACTATCCTCACTGATTTCAGAAATGGTAAAGACAGGTTGTATAGTGTCCTCATCATCGACCCATTCATTGTCTCCTACTTCTATGATTGCTTTTGCTGGAGGATACAAATTGAATTTCTTTGTCGAATTACCATTATAAATGTATATATCCCCAGATCTACAACTAATGAAGGCATCAGCTGTGGCTAGCCAAGGTCTTCCTATGATAAGTGGGTGCCCTCCTAGATTACTCTTGGGAGTCAAAATCATAAAATCTACTGGATATTCCCAAGAATCTAAGGAGACTGAAATATCTTCTAATACACCATCTGGTTTAATAATTGATCAATCTGCAAGTTGCAGTAAAGTAGGTGTAAAAATAAGGTTAGGAAGTTTTAGTTGATCCATAGTCTGTCTACTCATAATGTTGATAGCAGCCCCTAAGTCAATCAATGTATTTGGAATTTCCATCCCATTTATATGTGTCTTGACAATTGGACTAACTGGATCTACATACTTCTGCATGGTAATTTTTCCCATCATGATATCTGCAATTTTTCCTACCAGGTGGATTCTTCTTGTGTCCTTTAGTTTCCTTCCTGGTCTTTTGAGACTCAACTCCTTTATTGTTTTTGCTAGAATAGGAATCTCTCGAATGGCTTGTAGCAAGGGAATCTTGATACAAACATTCTTTAGTTCATCTAGAAAATCATAGCTAGGCAACAAGATTTGTTTTTCCACCCCTTTATCAATTTGTTATCTTTCAGGGAAAGGAGGTGTGGATGAAGATGCAGGTTGCTCAACTATAGGAGTTGTGGGTGTTAAATTTTCTTTCTCTTTTTGAATGTTCGAGTTTTGAAGAGATGTTTCCTCAGAACCCTTATTGGCTTTAAGAGAGTCCTCCTCAGAGGTATCTTGCTCTTGGACATCTATAGAAGGTTTTTCTAAAACTCTACCAGACCTGAGTTGTACATCATTGAGAGGAACAATCATATAGGTAGGAAATTGTTGTCTTTCTATCATGTAAGTATTCTGAGGATTTTTATTGTTAGGATTTGACAATGGCTGGGCTGGAAGTTGATTTGTCTTTTGTTGGAATGGAAGCATGAGTTGAGGATTTGGATTTTGTTGAGAAGGTTGTTGTTGTGGAAATGGAAATGAAAGTTGTGGATTTGGGTTTGGAAGTTGTGGAGCTTGTTGATTTTGAAAATATGGAGGATATTGATAAAATTGAGTAAATCTCCCATAAGGATTTTGCATACCTTGTACCCATGACTGATATGAATTTTGATGTTGGGGCCAAGGTTGTTGCCAAGGATTCCAATTTGGTGGGGTTTGAAGATTCATAGGGTTGCTAAACCCTTGAGTTTGTTGTCCCTGCCAAGGTCTTCTTGCAACAAAACAGAGAGATTCTACTGAATTTGGGTCTTCTTGAAAGACAGCTTTGAGTCCAGAAATTGAAGGACAATCCTTGGTCTCATGATTCTCTGAGCAAATCATACATGTTTCTACAACTTTTGCATCCAAGGGACATTCCCTTAAAGCATGTTTCTTCCTACATTTCGGACAAAAGATGGCTAGAGCATCTGTTTCTGCTTTCTGCTTGTTTTGAATTTTAAGGGTGTTTAGTTGTTCACTAAGGCTCCCTAGGATATCAGTTTTGAATTCATCAAGCATATTGCCAATCTCTTCCCTACTTACTGATCCAGTTGCAGATTTGTTAGCCCTGATAAGAGAAGGATCTCTAGGCCCTTTTCCCATTTTAGATTTTCCCCTTGAGAGATGGACACATAGTTCTGTTATGTCACGAAGTGGAAGTTGAGAAATGTCTCCTTTCCCCATCATGTTTAAAATATCTATCCATTCATCTCTGATGGATTTTAATATAAGGGCTTTCAAAGTTTCTTCATCTAAGTTGCTCATCTTTGCTCTTTTTAAGTTGTATTGAAATCTTTCAAGTAAATCCTCCAAATTTTCATCTTCTTTTTGCACCATTTTGAATACCTCATCCTTGTGATTAGTGGGCATGCAATAGTCCAGGTATCTATCCAAAAAATTTTGTTTCATATCATTCCAAGTCCTAATAGATTGGGTGGCTAATCCCATGAACCATTTCAAAGCGGCTCCCTTCAATGTTGAAGGAAACAGTTTGAGTTTTTGAGAGTCTTCCATATAGTCATAGGTTCGGCACACGACTTCAAACTCAAACAGAAATGTTTCAGGATCCTCGCTTCGCAATCCATAGAAGTTTGGGAGGACAGATGGTGAGATGTTTTTCATCGTTGTATGAGTTTCCTCATCAACTATAGGGAATCCAAAAAAGTTGTCTCCTTCCCTATTTCTTCCATTATTACCTTCACCATTTTTGTCTCCATTGTTTCCTCCTCCTCTACCTCTACCTCTACCTCTGAATCCATCTATTATTTCCTCTGCCATGATAGTTTCTTTAGAGTCCTCAAAGTCCTCTGGTTCTTCTATCAAGGGAGGATGAGAGGAAGTTTCTTCCTTTTCTTCTTCAGGTGATTCTACTTCTTTGATTACAATATACTCTCCTGTAGAAGTAAAGAAAGGGTCCTTTTCTAAGTGAGATTTGGTAGATGGTGTAGGAGAATCCTCTAATTCAGCTGCTCCTTGAATTCCAAGAATCTTAAGGCTAGGGGTAGATGGTGGTGAATCTTGTCTATGCCTTGAAGAATATGGAGTTGTGAAAATCGAACTCTTGGCTCTAGCTATAAACCTTCCCCTAGAATCTCTTGCTCTATGCATGTCATTTTTATTATTTTTTTAAGTTGGGCTAATAATTCTCTTTCTGATCTTCCAGGTCACACTAGGTGCAAGAAGAGAGCATACTTAAGAAATTATTGAACCAATAACTCTCTTTTCTGATCCTCCAGATCACATTAGGTGCAAGAGGAGAGCATACTTCAAGAAGTTATCAATTTTTCCCTTCTTTTTATTGTTTTTTTTTTAAAGAAATTGGCTACCTAGTTACACTTCCCCGGCAACGGCGCCAAAATTTTTGGTCAATTTAGTGTGTCCTAAATTGCTACATTAATTTGTCAATCCGGGATTCGTAAGCTGACGAAGTGTGGCGCACTATATGTGCAAGATAACCTATCTCTTACTTTTTGTCGTTTTTGGGTTTTTTTTATTTATCTTGGGAGTTTTTATCTTGGTTGGTTTCCTAATGTGAGATGGAAATTCTAAAAGACAAGTATGGATATAAATGTTCAAGGCAATGATGTCCTTTATAATGATTTCCCAAACTTCAAACTTCAAAATGGTTTTAAACATGCAATGACAAAATTAATTCCTAAAAGAAAATGAAAATGTGCCACTATACTAGTCAAACAAACAATGAACTATTGATCATGAAACCCATTACCCTTGCTGTTGTCTAAATAAAAAAGAAAATATACTCAAAGAAATCCAAGAATTGCAAGCAAAGTAAAGCTAAAACCAAATTACATCAACTCATATTCTGACTCCTCACCATTAGTCTCGCTATGGCTTTCGGAGGTAATCATAAACAACTTGAGAAATCTGATATCTAATTTGCAGAAAAATAAACTAATATCAAATTACACACTCATACTTCAATCCCTCGCCATTAGTCTCGCTATGGCTTTCGGAGGTAACTGATAATGACATGAGCAATTTAATATCTAACTTGTAGAAAAATAAACTAATATCAAACTACACACTCATACTTCAATCCCTCACCATTAGTCTCGCTATGGCTTTCGGAGGTAACTGATAATGACATGAGCAGTTTAATATCTAATCTAACTAGTAAAGAAAATGTACAAAACTGAAATGAATAAAACAGTGCTGGAATTAAAAACTAAGAAAAAGAAATCAGCAGAAGGACAAGATTGATTTCATGTCATTAGCCATTATAAAATGATGTGCAAATGCCCGAGTTGCCTATTGTAATCTGGAACAAAAACACTGATCAGTTAACAACAATATAAAGCATGAAAAATTATGGACAGAAGTAAAACGTAAAGCATGAAAGATTATGGACAAAGATGAAACATAAATACCATGAAAGATGTAATATATATACACATGAATGACTATGGCACAATGAACGTAAGGAAATGAATCATGAAACTATACAGTAATACACAAAACCTCAGCGTGTGCAGGGGCCCTCTGCACAAACCTCGGACAACAGCTATCAACCACGAATTACGCTGATAAACAAAGTCTTCTCATATATTCAAAATGCAGTCATAACAATGGAAAAAGTGTTACGGCACAGTGGCTTTCTTTACAGCAGAATTACATTACAAGAACTAACTATTATGCGTATGAGAACGCATTATTTATAACAGAGGGTGATATAACTAATTCCCTAAATTCTGCGCTGATAGAAGACACGTGAACCACCACGTCCAGAAATCTAGCATCATGGCTGCCGTGAAGATTAAATCTATGGAAAGTGGTTGTTGGATTCGGCTTATGGAGCCGTTTACAGGTGTTGATATGTCTCCCGTGATTTAGAAACGGCCACGCAAGTCTTCACGTGATGAAAAACAGAATTCTGTCACCGTGGGACTCTACGGTTGACCACCACTTGGCTACCTTTGACCATAGCATTCTTAGGTGAATTCGACTGAGCCAATAGGACTCGATCCATGTCCATGTCATTTCCAACTTGCCCATGTGGCTCGATTTTCCTGAAGACACCTGCAATATAGACTTTAACAAAATGGCTGCGGAAAGTGACAAGACTCCGCAGCTAAATGAGCAAAAATCTAATTCAAACAACAGACACAAAACATAGTTAAAAACCACTTTAAATGCTCTTTTATGATTAATATGAAATGATATTGATAGCTTAGGAGGTCCAGGTAAATGGAAAAAGTCTAGAAAGGTGTATAAGAAAGATGCAGATTTGAGACTCAACAGTCACCATTTCTTTAGTGCATGTAGTATTGCCAACATTTCATTCTCATAAATAGGTTTTTGTAAATAATTTCCTTTGATTGGATGAGTTTCAAAATAAATGGGTCTTCCTTCTTACATTATAACAACACCAAGTCCATTTCTTGAGGCATCACATTCCACAATAAAGGTTTTTGTGAAGTCTAACGTAGCTAAGACTAGTGCTTGGCACATTACCTCTTTAAGATTTTCAAAGGACTTAGTTTCTTTTGGAGTCCAAGAAAATTCATATTACTTCATTAATTTTTTTAATGGCATTGCAATTATCCCATAATTCTTAAAAAACTTGTGATAATACCCTGTCAACTCAAGAAATCATCGCAGATGCTTTATGGTTGTGGGGATTTTCCATTCCTTAATGGATTTAATTTTGTTATGGTATACCTTAACACCCTCATGACATACAATATGACCCAAATATTACACTTCCTATACTCTAAAGAAACATTTGGAGGTTTTTGAATATAATTTTTTCTCCTGCAATAGTTTGAGCACCTTGTCAACATGTTGAACATGATCCTTCCAATACTTGTTTTAATTATTATATCATCAAAAAATACTAACATATATTTTCTAAGGAAGGGCCCTGAAAATGGAATTCATCAAACCTTGAAATGTGGAAGGTGCATTAGTAAGCCCAAAAGTCATGACCAAAAATTCATAATGGCCTTCATGAGTTTTGAAAAAAAAAATTCAGAATGTCTTGAGCCTTTCTTCTAATTTGATGATATCCTGAACGAAGATCTATCTTGTTGAAGTAAATTTCTCCATGTAATTCATCCAATAATTCATCAATGACATGAATGGGAAATTTATCATTAATAGTGAGCCTTTTGAGGTCCCTATAATCTAGAAACATATGCCATGATCCATCCTTCTTGTGCACCAACACTACTAGAGCAAAGAAAGAAATTTCACTTGGTTGAATTATACCAACCTCTAGAATTTATGAAACCATATGTTCAATTTCACTCTTTTGGGCATAGGGATATTTGTGATGCCTGATTTTTGGAGGAACACTTCCCGAAATCAATTGAATAGAATTATCATAATCACGAATTGGTTGGAGTCCTTTAGGAGTATCAAACAACTTGGAATGATTTTCCAAATCTTTTTCGAGATCTGGAGAAATGAATTATTTCGATGTTTGAACCTCTAGTGAGCATAATTGTGCAATTACACCTCATTTTTATTAATTAAAAATATTTGTCATGTTTCTAGAGTTGATTAGCTTCCCTAGGTTCATTACAATACCCTTTAATTCAATTTATTTTCCTTCCCAAAAAAAATTCAAGAAAAGTTATTGAAAATTAAAAGCTATCATCCCCAAATATTGTAACCATTGGACTCCTAGTACAATATGAGCACCACCCATTGGAATGGAAACAATTGTACTATTCAATATATGTTTTGCTTACTCTTTGAGAGAGTGAAATTTGTTGCACTTGGTCTAGTAATTTTGATATATCCTGTTGGATTTCTTCCTCTTCTTCATGTGTCATAGAAGAGATTTCTGGTTGCTTACTAGGTGTTTCCATTTTTTCTGTGTCAAGGAATTTTGGAATAAAAAAATGATATATATTTTTCACTATTCCCTTTGAATCACTTCAAACTTATTTTTTAAACAAAATTTATGCAAAATTTTAAATTGTTTTAAAAAATGCACACCATTTACTTTCTTTTTAGGAGCTTGATATTGAAACTGGTGTATCTTTATAATTTCATATCTCCAAGGTATAAACTTTCTTCCTGTTGTATCCCTCTAAGTCTTCTTTCGAACCCCACAATTCAGACCAAGAATGGATTCTTCAAGAAAGATTTATATCCAATCTCCCATAATGACCTGATTATAGACTGGTTCAGTAGATTGAACTTGTATGGAGTTCCATGTGTCACTTTTTCGACCTTCGGACCTGAAAATGATACATGAAAAACCAAATTCCATTCACTTTCAGTTAGTTTTTATGAAATTCAAATACGATTCTTGGAGATATATTTATGACGATTTTCCCTAGGTCAATTGTTTGAGATGGAATTCTAGAGCCTGCAAAAACCCTAAATTCCTCTGATCATATCTCCGAAAATATAGCGAACCAATATCTAAAAATTCTACATGAAATTCACCTATATTTGGATCCATACGGGTTCAATTTTAGCTTATAAATCCTCGCAAAAAATAACATTATAGATAAAATTACAAGATGTCCTATTTAAAGAAGAGAAACCCTAGAATCCAAAGCTTTGAGACCAAATGTTATGCAACTAGCTCATGAAAAATATAGATCAACAACTTACAAATTATCCTCTTCAAGGGAGAAATCTCCTTTACATTACATAAATTAAAAATTCTTGAACTATTCAAATGACAAGACCTCCTTGGTATATATAGGAGTCTAAGGGTTCATAATATAATCAGAGGCTATATAACACTAATAATGTAGGGGCACAACAATAATAATAGTGTGCTTCTATGGGGCACAATATTAACAATATGGGGGCTACATGGGCACACCAATAAAAATATGGGGCTACACTAAGAATAACAGTAAGGGGGAAACACTAGTATTATAAGGACCTAACACGATCCTTTGATAACTTTCTAACTCTTGACACCAACCATCATGTCCAATTTCTAGTCCCATTCAATTAGTGTTAAAATTGGAAACTAGGGATAAATTCCACCTTGGGATAACTTATTTGATGGAGATGATGACTTCATTAAAGTCCTCTTTTCGAGAGGAAAAAAATTGATATAAATATCATCCAAATTGGACAAGCATAAGTGCATTTTTAAATTTATGCCCATACATGTGCAAATTGTTTAAGTTGGCCACATCATCATGTATGCTCATGAAGCTCAATGTATGTGACTCTTCACCCTCATTGACTTGTATAAATACAAGTGATCTCTCACGTCATTTTGCATCATCATCACTCACATTATTCTCTCCCCTTATCTCATTGTTCGTACAACATTGGGCATTTTCTCTCACACGTGTATCACAAGGAGGTCGAATTTCAAGATAGAATTGGAGGGCTGAAAAGTTCAGAAATTTTTGCAGTTTGACCAACATTGACTTTTAATTTCTAGGCATCCTTTGACTTCAATTTTTAGGGTGAATTTTTTTCTCAGTAAGCTGCATTTTTGGGCATATGAACCGAGGAAAATTTAGTATTTTGACTTGCATTCAAACAGGTTGACCAAGTTTTGACCGCATATTTATGACTATTTTGGGAAGACTTTGACCGCTGCTAGAGGTCAATTTTGAATACCTTTGACCAAGTTTAAAAGGATAAGGTTGAATGTTGTATTGAACATATTTGAATTTCTAGTTAGGGCTAAAGTTTTACTGCAATTGACTGCATAAATTGACAAGGCTATTGTGAGTATGATTTGGAAATCAAATCTACTTTTGTACTCTCTCTCTCTTGAAAATTTGATATAATATTAAGAAGAATTGATGAAAGGGTTTCCCCCACATTGTGGTTTTTCCCTGGCATTCACCAAATCTAGTGTCCTCTTCTCTTGTCTTGTCTTATGCATTTTATTTTATGTTCTATCTACATTTACTATCAATGTGATTAATGGTTTATGTGATTGTTATTGGAAAACTAAATTGGAAATTTTCATTGGGCTACTAAAGGAACATTGAAGTAATTGTGCTAAGAATAGAACATACCATTGTTAAATAAAATTAACATGGTATCAGATTTGAGTTGAAGAAAAATCCCAAGTAAGAGAGAGAAAATAAATCACTAAGAAATATTTGTTGGACAAGATCATTAGACTAGCCTCAATGGCTACAACATCTTAATTCAAATATGAGGATAAGTTCAAGAAAAAATTTGACTATCATGCATGGAAGTTGACTTTGGACTTGACTTTGGAAGAGGATGATGCCATGGAATATGTGGAGGGAAAAGTGGTGGAACCTCCTTTAAGTGCACCTATTGTTGCAAAGACAAAGTACAAAAAATGCGAGGTCAAAGCTAAACAAATTTTCATAAACTCCATTCAAAAGAATTTGGTTGCCTATATTTATGATTTTGGAACATCTAAGGATATTTATGATAAGATGATTGGGTTTTTCAAAGTAAACAATGCAAATCAAATTCTCTTTCTCAAAAAAAAAGTTGAAGGACATTAAGATGGACAAAGGGGAGTCTATCTAATCCTACTTCATGAGAATCTTACTATTAAAGAATGGTCATCTATGTATTGGAGAAGTGTTTGTTGATAGGGAGCTCACTCTCATCGCTCTTGGAGGTCTAACATGAGCATGGGATGTGCTTAACACTACCAGTATAAACAATGGCAAGATTCCTAGTTTTGATGAATTATTGGCTAGATGCAGTCAAGAAGAGACGAGGATGATGGAGAGAGAAAAGTATTCAAATGAAAATTAACCTACTGCTTTCTTCGCTCATGCAAAGAGGAAGGATAATGTTGGTCCAAAGAGACAAGGTCAAGGATTCAATCAGGGATTCAAAGAAGGAAGAAAATGAAGGTGTTGTAATTGCAACAAGTTTGGCCACTATACTAGAGAGTATCCTCATAATAAGGATACCCCAAGGTATGATGGCAAAAACAAACACAACGATTAAAAAAGAAATGGAAATCAAAGGAACAAATAGTTCAATAATAAAGGAAATATAAATGATCTCTTTTCTCAATATGGAAATGGTATACCTCCCAAAATGACGAGAAACTCCAGGTATGAGGAAAGTAACGTTGTAGAAAAAAATGAGTTTTATCTTATTTCTGCTATATCTTCTACGTCTCCTTTAGATGCTTTGGATCTTTGGATGTGTGATAGTGTAGCCTCAAGACACGTCACTCGGTACAAGGAGGCCCTCTCAAATTTGATTAAAAATAAGAATAATTTGGAGATCATACTTGGAGAAAATGCTACCTACCCTGAGAAAGGGATAGGGACTGTCACTCTTCACTTAAATCAAGGTCAAACCATTCATCTACAAGAAATATTGTATGTACCTGATTTGAAGAAGAACCTGGTGTCTATTTATCCGATGAAAGATAAGGCTTCAAGGTAGCATTCATTGATGTAAAGGTACGTATTTTACAAAGAAACCCTAAAGATGTATTTACACTTGTGTTTAGGGTTAATGGTCTTTATCAAATTGGAGGAAGTCCTTTGAGAGTGTTTACTTGTGATACTTCTCTTCAATCTAAATTATGGCATCGAAGATTTTCCCACCTTCATTACAAAGCCTTACCTAGGGTGACAAATATGGTCACATGTATGCCCAATTTCAACATGAATCATGAATTTGTTTGTGAGGGTTATGCATCTAGGAAACTTACAAGGGGACCATTCCCTTCAAGTGAAATTAAAACTACCGACATTCCTCAATTGGTCGATTTTGATATATATGGTATGTTTCCTGTAACATCATTAGGAGGATACTTATACTATGCAATCTTTTTGGATGACTTCTTGATATGAATGGAGGATGTTAGTAATGCTAAGCTAATTCCTATTTCAGATTTTATAAACAATTTTCATATGTGTGTAAGGGTTCAAGGTTTCTTGCAAATTATCAAGTCTCATGTGTGTTTTTCATGTCAATTTAGTGAGCAATTTAACATAAAAACAAGAGTTGAACAACAAAAAATAAAGTACATAATATCACCATACATAAAAATAACACATGTATTTGATGAAGGAGTTTACCCCTCCTGGGCTACATCTCCTTGGTCCAGCTTCCATGGGTTTGGCCTCTATATTATGCTCAAATTTTCAAATTTACCTATTTACAATGCTCCTTTGCTCTTGTAACCTACTCCAATGAGTCCAGAATGGCTCAAAATGGTCAGCTAACCTCTTTCTGAGCCTAAATTAATCGAAAATTGCAAAAGTTATGGCCTCTTCATTTTTTCCCACTAAATCTGGCCCTAAAAAAGTTAACTACCACTAAAACTGGCAGTTTCTGCCAAATCTGGAGGTCCTCCAACTAATTCGCAATTAGTGTTAAGTGGGGATTAGCGCTAGTTAAGCATAGTTAACACGCTAATCCCGCACTTAAATAAATCTGAATTGAATTATGGTTTAGCAAATTTAAACATGTATTAAGGTTAATATAATCATGGGTTAAGGCTTGTTAATATTTGTACTAATTGAGCTTCCACTAGTGGTTTAGGCGTGTACTCATGTGGATTGAGGTTGGCCCTTCGGGGCTGGACCCTCTTTTCCCCCGCCTTAATACATTGGTTAACATAAATATAAATGGGGCACATAGATTATTAAGAACCATTGTAGGTGGGTCAGTAGGGCATGTGACTGTTTGGTGGGAGGTCATGAGGTTGAACCCTTGGGCCTCCACGTAGACCTTGACCGAAAATTTTATACCACCATACAAATTGGGGGGGCACGTAGCGCCCAATGAGGAGCCACATGTTCTCTTCCCATTGGACCATCACCAACCCAATCATAAATCACCAAGCAACTGTTAGGGTCCTGTAAATATAGGATTCATAATTTTTTAATTGACTTTGATAGTCTTGTAAATATGTACATACCTTGCTTTCTGCAAGTTGTTTTCCCATATTTGAAAATAATAAAAAATTAAAAAAGAGGGTAAAAGTCCTTAAACGAAAGATCAAATGACTTAGAAAAATATATACCCCAAAATAAAAAGAGATAAAATAAGACCTGAAAGTGAGCAAATCCAAATGCCACTACTTTTAATTTTACTGCAAGAATCATGATTATGTGCAGTGTCAACAAATGCCATAATCCATGATCAGTTAAACAGTTTAATCTTAACTTTTCATGCTTTCAATTTCATGTTTTAGATAGAGAATAAAGATTTGTCAAATAGTTTAAACTTGACAAATCAGTAGATAGGTAGAGAATAATGAGGAGCTCAATAGTTTAATCTGAGCCCTCAGATGAAATAAGGTAGATTTAGATAGTTTTATGCTTTTAAAGAAAAATGTTTTAAGGTTGCAAGCCTAAATGCATCTACAAAATGAAGAAAAAATGTTAGAAATAAAGTTGGGTAGGTAGAAATCAATTGAGAAATCACGTAATAAAGCATCATTGGGAAAAATTACTAATTTCCCTTCCCCTACAAGTATTCAGTTTTCTAAACTATCAGTCAAAAAGGCTCAGAGCATTTCTTTGAATTTTGTTGGGACCGGACCCAAGGCTCAATGACTGGTTAGTTAAAATATTGAATTCCTACATTAAACCCTCATTTATCATCATTTACCCCTCATTCATACATCAAAACCCCTTTTTTCTAAGTAAAGGCACATTCTTACTTGGTAAAATTGTAACCCTAAAATAATTAACTTCATTCTTTTCAAAATCATTCATAAAACCCTCAAAATTACATTTATCCTAAGTATTTGTGAAGTAATATAAAAGATGAACTATGCTTTATTTTTCACACTTTACTTAGAGATAACATGTGTTTTTCCATTTCACTATCCTTTTCATATTAACTTTTAACCTATTTTTATTAAATCCCTAATTTACCCTCTCGTAGATATTAATTCCCTTATATCTAAATAACCCCCAAAAAACCCACTATTTTATGTTTAGACCAAAGTAATATATCCCCATGTGCACAAATAAAACCTGCCCTACAAACCCCTTGGTCTAAAATTATCCCTATTGAAATATTCCCACCCCCTATAGTTTTTACAAATTCCAAAACGTTTGGAAAACTATATATTATAAAGCGCCCATATATGTATTATTAAAACATTTCATAAAAAATGTTTTAAATACATGTTATATAAACCCCTCTGCCCCTTTTCATAAAGCCTAAAGGCTTAAACTGTTATTAAAAACACACTTGATAAAGCTTAAAGTCATTTTCCGCTGCATATAACTAAGCCGGGCCCCACCTCCCAGTTCAGTGCATCTCCCGAACTAATCTGGACCATTCGCGTTCAACTCTCAGATCCTATGGTTGACATCCCAAATCACGTGGAAAATATGTGTGTTAATCCAACCACCAAACCTATGTGAAATGGATGGTTTCACTATTCTCTCTCTCCTCCATGTGCCATTCAATCATTGGATCGCTTTCAATTGCCCCAAAACTGCTTACCACCATAAGGGCGTGTGATAACCACTTACTGTTTTAAACCTGTAAGCCTGAAAACCGCCCATTTTTTGTGACATGACTGCCATTAATTACCATTTCCCATTAACCCTAATTTGCCTAATAAACCCTGAAATCGCACCATTCTATCCCTTTTACTGCATTTTTCAACTGTATTCTTCCTCCAGACTAATAAGAATGAAGCCTGTGCATTGTTTCAAAACCCAGATCCTACAAAAAATCGTATTTGCTGTCAAAAGATTTCAGAAAGCTTCCAGAAACCCTGCAGCCAAGACTCAACCCATAGATTTCTATTTCCCTAGATCCCATTTACATCCTTGCAAACCTGGTTTTAAGTAATTCTTGCTTTTATTTTTTGCAGGTAATCGAACATAACTTGGATAAAACAATCTAAATACTAGTTAAAGATCTGTTTTACTCCAAGAAATTACAAGGAAATAAATTCAAAGGATTTTCCTTAAAAGATTCCACACATCAGAGTTAAAGAATAGTCATCCTGTGAAAGATAAAAGAGCATTTTAATGTAAAGATTAAAACAGGGCATTCATAATAGTCAGGGTAAAAGGAAGAACTCACAGTAAAGGTTAAATTTCAAAGTAAAGTAATAATTCACAGTGACAGTGAAAATAGAACAGTCAAAGAGCATCAAAGTTGAAGTGTATCAGATGAAAGTTAGAGTGAAGGTTAAAACAAAGTTACAGAGTAGTCAAGGTAAAACAGTAAATGTAAAAACAGAGGCAATAATGGTTAAATAGAGATGAAAATACTTTCACCAACAATGAAATTTATCTAAAGTAAAAGAAAAACAGTTAAAAGAACAAAAAGGTTAAAAAATTAAAACAAAGCAAGAAGGGACATTTTTGCAGAAATTTCCTATTTAAGTCATAGTTTTGCAGAAAATATTGTGTCTAATCCAAGATGAATTTTTCAAAACTGAAGGAATTTTATGTTCCTATGCTATCCATCTACAAAACCTTGTCTCACGTTTCTAACAGCCATTATGGATTTTGAAATATTAAACAATACGTGAAAGCCCTTTTTACAAAAAATTCCTGTTAAGTAATCATTTTGCAGAGAATATTGTGGCCAATCAGAAATACATATTACAAAATGGAATGAGGTTTTCGTTCTTAAGAGAACCATTGACAAAAACCTATCTCACTTTTTTCACAGGTATTACAGAATGAGAAATACATGCACATCTTTACAACCTATTTTTCAGACTCTGCAAAACTCTGTTTTACACATCTTTTCACAGAGCCTATTGTGACCAGTGGAGCAGATTTTTAAGGAACTGAGAGAGGTTATCTCAAAAACATATTTATCTACAATAACCTCTTTCATTTTTTACATATCTATTTCAGATTGAGAAATACAAAGGTATCATTGGACCGCAAGTTTGCAGAACTGTTGGAGCAGAATGCACAAAGAAAGGAGATAGTTAGTGACTTGGATGCCTCATCATCAACTAAGAGCTGAGATCAAATTCAAATTATCCTCTTTGTCATCACCTATCCATAAAAAATAGTGCCAAATAGATGCATTAGTTTTGAGTGTCCTTTACTTAAGTTCTATTTATGTAAAACAGTTGGAGATATTTGTAAACCAATCTTGATTTTTTTTTTTAAATATTCTAGTTTAGAATTTGTATAAATACTTCACTCTTTGAACTATTTTGGTGGAATAAAATTGTTGGAATTGTTATAGTCATTTCTTCTTGGACTTTAAAGCTTGTGTGTCAAAAATTCAAGTAGCAGGTTGGATCAATGCAAATTGGCATCATACTTGAGGATTCCTGTGATGAGCTATTTGGAGTGAAGTATTTTATTCACTTGTCATTACTTCTTTTATCTACTACATGCATCCATTTATGTTTATGCTAAATTTGAATGTATAAATATAAGTAATACTACAGGATATTTAATAGCACCCTATTTTTAACTAGTTATCATTTATATTTTTTCCTCTAATTTCCAGTGTAGGGAACACTTAATTGATCCCTCATTTGTTTGACCTCTCCTACTACTTCCCTTTTCCAGATTTAAGGATTCTTGATTGCCCTTTATCCTGATCATACCACCTCACAAAAATAACTTTCCAAGATCTCCATGGGTTATCTATCTTGCACTGAAGACATTTGACCTTTTTTTCCCTTGATCCTAGCCCTGCTAGCTTGATTTTGACTCCATAGCCCAATGGAAAAATAGATTTCCCACTATCCATCCTTTCAAGTGATTTTTTCCCACCAAATATATCAAAACCAAACTAAAGCTACACTTTGATAACTAGCCTAATATTTAAAAATCAAACAAAGTTGAATTTTAAAGAGAGAGCCCTCTCTGAACCCTAGGAAGGCTAGATCCTAGAGTTTGAAGTAGGTTTGTGGTTACCTTGGTGATTTCTCTCTTGAACCTGGAGAAATTACTGAGTGATAACATTAATGGAGACCATACTGGGGAAGACTAACATTTTCTTCAAAAATATTTTACAGGTTCAGATCTGATCTATGATGGTGGACAGTGATGAGACACACAAAGGTTAAAATCATCCACCTGGCGACTCCAACTCCAAATAAATTAAAAAAAAATAAAATCTAAGACTCCACTGGTAAAAGGACCTATCTTGGTTGTATAGATACAATGGCCCTTCTTTATGACTAATTTACAAGATGACCCAAGAATGAAACGCAGGTATGCTCCCATGAGCAAAGATCACATGCCTGGATTTATACACAAACTACCAAAGGTAAATTGGAATAAAAATCTTCCTATGTCTCAAGATGAGAATATTGATGATCCTTTGTTACATCTCATTAAATTTCATATACACTCATGGAGATTGAAGGGTGATTGGAAAGAGGATTGCCTCATGAAGCTATTCATGGCAACCTTAGAAGGACAAGAAATGGAATGCTATGAAGCTCTCAAACCTGCTAGTTTCTTTTATTTAAAGGATTTTCACAAGGTATTTTGTGAGCATTACAAAGAAGATTTTCCATATTTATCCTTAGCTGAAAATTGTTGTGATCAAGCTGAAGATCTCATACATTACCTTGAAAATATTGATGAAGCTTTAGGAAATTGGCATCCTGAAGATTTATTAGAACTGGTCCATAAATTTCATTCTCAAGTTAGTTGTCATGATAATCAAGAGGAGTTAATCAAAGATGAGATATATCGGGAGATGAATCAAGATCCACAAAGCCCCTCTATAGTAACAAATGATGTTTCATATAATTTTTTGAATGAAGTTAAAGAAAATGTTCAACCTCATGATCAATTTTTACATAAGATAAAAAACAATTGTTATTCAAATGTAATAATTCAAAGATTCCCACCCCCCCTCACCGAAGAAGAAATCAATTTTCTTCTAAACATGCAACCATCCTCAAAATATTTACATAATGAAGGAATTAATTCTACTTATTCTAATGCTGATGTATGCACTAAAGTTTTTATCCATGAAGAAACATAAGAACAGGTTGATGTTGATGTTGTTCTACCTTCCCAAAAAAGCCCATTTCCTGATAGCACTCCTATTGATCAAAATTATGACCTTCAAATGGAATGCAACCAATCTAATCAAGATATATCAGGATTATTGGAAAATCAATCTGCTGATCTAATGTGTATAATTTTTTACATTCCTTCTTCTAAAGATTTTCTTAAGTATGATCAATATGATGATAATTATGTTCTCCAAATTCAAGATAACTTCACAGAGAAATCACTAGCTAGTTTTTGGATGAGGAAGTTCAATTTTAGCAGTTCAAATATAGTGATCAGACAGTACACATCAAATATGGGAGTGAAGAAGAAAGTTCAGAAATTTTGAAAGAAAGTTCTATACCATTATGCTCTAAAGCATTTCAGTTTTTAAAGGATGAACAACCCCTAGAAATCTATGAAGTTCCATTAAAACCCATATATAATTTGCAGCAATATTTCTGTAATATTCCTACTTAGCCTAAGCTAAGAGGAATATTCATTTTTTTTTTACTTTATGTTGCATAAATAAATGAATAAAGGAGGACATGTAAAACTCCTGAAAAGACTGAATAAATCAATGCCCATGTGAACAAAGATAAATCAGGGCCATGTAAATAAATCACTTGAAGGTGTGAAAGGGGTTTGAGTTGTGAGACTGGGTCAACCTTGACCAAATCTATAGTGTTGTCTAGGTTCAATGTATCTCATGAAGGGACAGCTCAGTTCTAGAAGGATGCCCCTCATGTGAAAGGAGCTAACTCATCAAGGTGGTTTAGGATTGGCAAATGATTTCATCTTATAAAAGGAAGGGGAAGGCAGCAAGAGAAGGTTGTTGATTGATTATATTTCTAAGTATCTTGTCTGTTTAGACAAATACTATTCTCTGCTGTTTAGTGGGGGATTGTGCTGCTTAGCACTTGGAGTTCCTATGCAGGGATTTCACCTCTTCCCTTTAGGATTCTTGGAGGATTATTTGCTGATTTGATCCACTATCAGGCTTTGGGCCAAGCTATACTTCCAATTGCAGCACAGATCCAGTGAGGGTTTGCTTGCTCTTGTAAGATGCAGCAAGTGGGATTCTAGATCTGCAGATATCTAGCTTGTATTGGAGCCTCTTCTCATGGAGTGTGTCTTTTAACCTCTTGGAAGAGTGCATCCACTGTTTGAGCTTCAGATTTGTATCTTGGCTTCAGGCCATCATTGTTATTCAAGCTACAACGCAGTTTCCATTGAGGAACTACGTTATTTTCATTAGAGGTTCTGCAGGGTGTTTTGATCCCATTTTTTATGAGAGATCTCTGGTGCTGGGCTTTGCCTTTCACTTTGGTGATCCATGGATTAGCTTGCTCATCCATGTTCTGTTTAGATCTGATATATTTTAATGTAAAGTCATCTTCATAAATTTCTGAAGAATTTTGCAGATCTGCAACTTAAAACTTAGATCTACTCTTGTTTATGCATGATTTGGTCAAAACCCCAAGGGGATCTTGTAAATATGACTATCTAGTTTCCAGATCTGAAATGGATCTGATGTTTTGTCCACAGATTTTTCCTAGATCTGAGTTTTAATATTTAGTTTCTACAACTCCTTAAAATAACGTTGTCGATCCATTTGACAGTTTATACATGTGTTGCACCCTTCTTTTTTGAAGATTTCTTGCTCTATTGTCTCCTATATTCTACTGTATATTGAAAGAGCTTCATTGTAATTCTGATTTGCTGCTGTATAATCATAAGTTGATCTTATTTAATGGCCTCATTTTTTTACATCAATCTCCTAGGAGTGCATTATTTGAGTAGGCTTGCTATGCTATTCCAGATTTGGAATATTACAGTGGTATAAGAACTCCTTTCTTAGCACAGCCTGTGCTTTCCTTGGATCATCACAGCCATGTTGAATTTAGAATAAGATGAACCTCTTACTGAGAGGGAGAATATGTATCAGAATAGAAGTCACAAGAAGTATGATTACACTACTGATGATCAAGACAATGGTAAAGCCCCTGAGACTGCAAGTGACAAAGAAGGAGAACAGTTTGCAAGAACTCTTTTGGTGGCCATGCAAGATCTTTCCAAAGAGATCAAAGAGATGAGGATGGACATAATGAGGGAATATCTTTGGAGATTTCATCCGGGGGAAAGCTCTGACATGTCTCATCATTGGACTAGTCAACCAGTGAACCAGCAACAAGCCCCACAAGCTTCACAACACTCCACTATGCCTAATTTCTTGGTTGTGGAGAATGAAGGACCACAAGAGCAAGCTTCCCTTGAAAATTACTTTGTGGAGTATGATTCTCAGAGTCAGAGATTCAAGGACCACTTGAGTTTCCAAGATTTTTGTCACCTCAAGGACAGAAGAAGACCAAGGAAACAGTATAAAGATGGTGGGTTCTTTCATAATCAGGATAGACATCACTCTATGGGCAGATTATTTTTCCCAAATTTGATGGATCATCCTCCAGTTCTACCAAGGCATGGGTAGAAAAGTTGGATATTTACTTTCAGCTGAACAAAGTCCCTGAGATTGAATCCATCAAGATTGCAGCGCTTCACTTTGAAGGTGAAGCACACGATTGGTGGTTCCATGGGTTGTCTACATTAGGACATATCAATGTGACTACCTATTTTGAGTTTACTAGAAGACTGGTGGAGAGGTTTGACAGGAAGGATCCTGAAGCACCCTTCATAAGCCTTGCAAAGCTGAAGCAATCAGGGGATGCAGAGACTTATATCTCTGAGTTTCTAAGATTATCAGTTGTGGTCCCTGATCTATCTGTAGCAAGGAGGGTTTACATGTTCATCGATGGCCTGGAGGAACCTTTGCATGGGTTGGTTAAATATACCAAGCCCATCACTTTGCATGATGCCATTGAGAGGGCTAGAGACCTCAAATATTCCTTGCCAAAAGCAAAGACAACTTTCCAAAGCAAGGCCCCTCACTTTTCTAAGGGGAAGGAAGGAAAAGATGCTCCTTCCAAGGAGAGCTCTTTGAAGAAACCACTTGATATTGAACTCACGAGGGAGTTGAGAAAGAAGAGATTGTGTTTCACTTGCCAAGAGTCATGGGCACCGAGACATAGATGTGTTACTAGGAAAGCACACTACATAGAAGTCTTCTCAGATTTTGAGGAGGAAGATGGAGATGATGAACCTAGGCGGGGTCACAACACTGATAATTATGAGGAAGATCAAACACCATCCATAGATGGGAATGGAGCCTTTTCTCCGATAAGTGGGACTCTTGCATCTTTGAGAGGAGTGCCTAAGTACTTGACCCTAAGAGTACAAGGTTCAATCATGAATCAGAGAGTATATATCCTGATTGACAGTGGGGAAACCCACAACTTTATTGATGCTCATCTTGTGCAAAGGAGAACAATCTCCACTGATACTTTTGAGGGATTTTCTATTTTGGTCCCAGGAGATAGGACCATGCAATGCATGCAATATGTTCCCTCACTCTATATCACTATGGGATCCTACACTCTGGTGGATCACTTCTTTGTAGTTGACATACCATACACCAACATCATTTTGAATGTCCAATGGTTGATTACCTTGGGGAAGGTTACCATTGATTGGAAAGCTTTGCAGATGGAGTGGGTGGACTTGAAGAGTGGGAAACCACAAATGATTCAAGGCATGCACACTTATCCTTCACCTAGTACTTCCATACAAACAACTGAGATGGATTTGCATAGTGGAAGCAGGGATATCACAGTCCCTTCTCTCATGTTCATGAGAATGCTGCAAGGGACATTCTTATCTAGTGGCAAGCCACCTGGAATGCCATCAGATTCAGAATTCCTCCTCAGCCATATGCATTCAATAAAGATATATACCCTAATCATGAGGAGCTTTGATTAGGAAGGCATGAGAGAGGAATTACATCAGCACTTTCAAGAGTGCATTAGATATGGAGGATTGGGGTAGCCAATGGAATCTTTGCAAAAGTCATCTCAGCCAGCTCTTCATTTGCTTGAGAGGAGGGAAATGCTCATGCACAACTCTATGTGTATGAAGGACTATGATGGTAAAGGATCTTATCATGCCAAGCAAGTTGTATTTTCTAATTTTATTACATCCCTTTGCCATGTTTGTGCAGGATATGACTCCTAAAGGGAGTGAGATATCATGTGGATCTCATGGTTTTTGGTGGGCCAATAGAGATGTTGAACTTGGCCACTCCCTTATTGTGCAAAGGGAGATTCCTTCTCATGATGGGTGCTTCCCAAAGGCACCAAACTTACCTATCATCTTCGGCCATGTTAAGGTGACTCATGCAGCAATTGCGTGGTGGGAATGCTACTTACCACACCTTGATCTCATGCAGGCAGGTAATGCACTGCACTAGCATCACATGTGGGATTTTGACCCACCTCCTCATGTTCAGATTTCAGTTTGCATATATGTAGTCTTGCTTCCATACTTGGATGATATAGTTTTATTGTTTATGGGATTGTATGGACAAAATATGGGCAGCTTGTATGTATCACCAGGTTTGGAACTTCTACCTGTACCTCATGATACATGTTTTATATGGAGCACTGCTCCAACCATGTTTATTTCTGTTGATTTTTTCACTCCTGGTGGGATGGAATATGCACATCTTATGTTGACCTTGGAGGAACAATTCATGATGGATTGGCTTGATGAGCACTTGCCTTATGATGAGGACTTGATCCTTGATGATGATATCAATGGAGGAGGAGAAGTACTGTAGCTCTTACCCTATTAGTTGCTTGAGGACAAACAACATTTTGGAGGGGAGGATTGTAATATTCCTACTTAGCCTAAGCTAAGAGGAATATTTATTTTTGTTTTACTTTATATTGCATAAATAAATGAATAAAGGAGGACATGTAAAACTCCTGAAAAGACTGAATAAATCAATGCCGATGTGAACAAAGTTAAATCAGGGCAATGTAAATAAATAACTTGCAGGTGTGAAAGGGGTTTGAGCTATGAGACTGGGTCAACCTTGACCAAATCTACAACATTGTCTAGGTTCAATGTATCTCATGAAGGGACAATGCAGTTCTAGAAGGAGGCCCCTCATGTGAAAGGAGATAACTCATCAAGGTGGTTTAGGGTTGGCAAAGGCTTTAATCTTATAAAATGAAGGGGAAGGCAGCAAGAGAAGGTTTTTTATTGGTTATATTTCTGAGTATCTTGTCTGTTTAGACAAATAATATTCTCTGTTGTTTAGTGGAGGATTGTGTTGCTTAGCACTTGGAGTTCCTATGCAGGGATTTCACCTCTTCCCTTGAGGATTCTTGGAGGAGTATTTGATGATTTGATCCACTATCAAGCTTTGGGCCAAGCTCTACTTCCAATTGCAGCAAAAATCCAGTGAGGGTTTGCTTGCTCTTGTAAGCTGCAGCAAGTGGGATTCTAGATCTGCCGAGATCTAGCTTGTATTAGAGCCTCTTCTCATGGAGTGTGTCTTTTAACCTCCTGGAAGAGTGCATCCACTGCTTGAGCTTCAGATTTGTATCTTGGCTTCAGGCCATCATTTTTATTCAAGCTACAATGCAGCTTTATTTGAGGAACTACATTATTTTCATTAGAGGTTCTGCAGGGTGTTTTGATCCCATTTTTTATGAGAGATCTCTGGTGCTAGGCTTTGCCTTTAACTTTGGTGATCCATGGATTAGCTTTCTGATCCATGGTATGTTTAGATCTGATCTATTTTAATGTAAATTCATCTTCAGAAAAATTTCTAAAGAATTTTTCAGATCTGCAACTTAAAACTCAGATCTACTCTTGTTTATGCATGATTTGGTCAAAACCCCAATGGGATCTTGTAAATAAGACTATCTAGTTTCCAGATCTGAAATGGATCTGATGTTTTGTCCATAGATCTGTCCTAGATCTGAGTTGTAATATTCAGCTATTGCAGCTCCTTAAAATAACACTGTTGAGCCATTTGATAGTTTATACATGTGTTGCAGCCTTCTTTTCTGAAGATTTCTTGCTCTATTGTCTCCTGTATTCTACTGTATATTGAAAGAGCTTAATTGTAATTCTAATTTTATGATGTATAATCATAATTTGATATTATTTAATGGCCTCCTTCTCATACTATCCAAGACTGCATTATTTCTGAAGTAGTTTGTTGTGCATAGCTGCAGCCCCTCTTGTAGGGTGTTTTTCAGCTAGACTAGGTGGTGGGAGATCTGTTTACCACACCTAGTTTAATTTTTTCTTGCTCCCCTTTTGGATCTAGACTCCAGATCTATTGATCTAAGGGATCCAAGGGCTGTAAACTCATTTCTGTACATCAATCTCCCAGGAGTGCATTATTTCAGCAGGCTTGTTGTGCTATTCCAGGTTCGGAATATTACACTTTCAAAGTTTTTCATGATCCAATAACAGATATGTTGGATAATGAATGCATTCAAAGTATTTATTTATTTATTTACTATGAGTTTCAAGATAAAGACGATAAAAATTTCCTCAAACAAACATTTTCATCAGTAGAAATATCATCACAAAGCTTATCTGAAAATCTGAAAGTATCCCAGAACAATCATAGGTTGGTTTTGCAAGACAATCATCCAGAACAGATGTACAGTTATTTAGATCAGTTAAACATTGGTGTATATACCTTGGAAGATCCTTTTGAAAAATTTATAGAGTCAACAAAGGAAATCAAGTATTTCCTTATTCTCTTATTTTTTGACAAGTTTCTAATAGGTTGTACAATTACAGTTTTGACAACAACAAGCACATGCAACAAAATCTATCAAATTACATATTTCTTGAATGATGGCATTGGCTATTTCATTTTACCTAACCAGTAGTTGGACATCTGCTTAGAGTAGGTAAGTAGGGTTTCATCTTATTTTAGTTTTCAGTTTTCATCCAAGGAAAAGGCCCTAAGACATTGATGATTTAATAGTTTGGCTTGTGTAATGTTCCCAATTTAGTTTTAGCTAATGGGAATATTAATTTTGCTCTTAAAACTTTGATTGATGAATAAATGGGCAAGGAGGTTCATAATTTGCTCAAAAATGAATAAAAATCCTTCCTAATGTGAAAGGGGATCATGTAATAACCAGTTCAAGCATCCACATGTGTGAACAAGGCCTAAAATATGTGGGCAAGGTCAAATTTGACCAAGTCAACATGATTTACTCTTAAAGAAGTGGATTCTAAATAAAGCTAGCTCAATGTGAATAGGGATCAAATCCAGCTAGATAAAATGAAGGCACCTTGAGTGTGAAAAGGGACAAGGCATGAAGAATCATTCAAGGTTGACCACGTCAAAAAATTGTCTAGATGCATTGAACCATCTTGTTGGACAGCGCGGTTTTTGTGGAGGAGCCTTTGCATGGAAGCAACCTCATAGTGGGTGGGACCCTTGGTGAGGAAGCTCATCAATTATATAATGAAGGAGATGGCAAGAATATGGACATATTGGAGATTATATTTTCATGAGGTCTACTTAGACTTCCTGCATACTTAGCTGTTTAGCTAAGTTGTTGCACTGCTTAGTGCAAGGGTTTACTCGGGTGGGAATTCCCTACTCTTCTTTGGAGATCTTGTTGAAGAAATATAAGAGGAGGTTTCTGATCTGAATTTTCCACTACCTGGTGTTGGGCCAAGCATATAATTCAGCAAAAATGCAGTCCCTTTAGAAAACTGTGTTATTTCTTAAGGTGTGCAGTGGAAGGGGTTGAAACCCCATTTTGAGGAGCTATTTTCCCAAGAGAAGGATCAAAATTTCTTTGGGAGAACTAGAAAATGAGTCTAAAGCCATTTCTTTTTATTTTCAGCCATTATTTTGCAGAGCTATAGAAATACAGCGTTATTCAGCCACATATTTGCAACAACTTTCTCATGTACATCTTTTCTGACAAGAAACCCTTGCCAGGTCTTCTTGGATCTGTGTAAAAGAGATTAGATCTCTGTTTTTGTACCTCATTGAGTATTATAATAAAATTATCAGATATATTTCTATATTTAATGATTTTACCTCTCTTTTGACTGCGTAGACACTGGTGCAACTACTCCGGCATTTTGTAGTCTTAGGGTTTTGCCCATTTTTAGCAGTTGTGAGCATGGGAGGCCTGTTTAACTTAGCTAATTGCATTTGTTTCTGAAAATATTTTGCATGCATGTCCTATATTTCCTATTCTAAGGGACACAACTGTTATTTTCCACTGTTTTAGCTCAATATTCAGAAAATAGCGTTTTTAAGGCAAAAATAACTGCTTTTCCCCACTCGGTGAACTATATAAATGCATAGTTTGTTGTTGTGATTTTTATTATGATGGCTATGTGTTCAAACACATTACATGATTTTATTACTTTTTTTTCTCCAAATTTGTAATACCTTAAGGTATTCTTATTATTGTAGAAAATTCCAAGTTTGGAACATTACAGTTTGAAAGTTGCAGTACCTTTATGTCTCAGATCAGATTTTAGTTCGCAGAAAAGGGTGTAAATTCAGTTCAAGATTTTCAGTCATAGAGATTTTATAACAAATAAAATTCATGTTTTGGATTGGCTCAAAGGATCAGGCTACTAGTCAACGATGTTCTTGACATCTCACAAGGAGATGCCATACCCATGTGAAGTCGCTGTTAGGGTCCTATAAATATAGGATTCATAATTTTTTAATTGAATTTAATAGTCTTGTAAATATGTACATACCTTGCTTCCTTCAAGTTGTTTTGCCATATTTGAAAATAATAAAAAATGAAAAAAGAGGGTAAAAGTCCTAAAAAGAAAGATCAAAGGACTTAGAAAAAATATATACCCCAAAAGAAAAAGAGATAAAATAAGACCTAAAAGTGAGCAAATCCAAATGCCACTACTTCTACTTTTACTGCAAGAATAATGATTATGTGCATAGTGTCAATAAATTCCATAATCCATGATCAGTTAAACAGTTAGTTTTAAATTTTCATGCTTTCAATTTCATCTTTCAGATAGAGAATAAAGATTTGTTAAACAGTTTAAACTTGAAAAATCAATAGATAGGTAGAGAATAATGAGGAGCTCAACAGTTTAATCTGAGCCCTCAGATGAAATAAGGTAGATTTAGATATTTTTATGCTTTTAAAGAAAAATGTTTTAAGGTTGCAAGCCTAAATGCATCTACAAAATGAAGAAAAAATGTTAGAAATAAAGTTGGGTAGGTAGAAAGTAGTTGAGAAATAATGTAATAAAGCATCATTGGGAAAAATTACTAATTTCCGTTCCCCTACAAGTATTCAGTTTTCTAAACTATCATTCAAAAAGGCTCAGAGTACTTCTCTAACTTTTTTTGGGACCGGACCCAAGGCTCGATGACTTATTAGTTAAAAATATTGAATTCATACATTAAACCCTCATTTATCATCATTTACCCCTCATTCATACATCAAAACCCCTTTTTCCTAAGTAAAGGCGCATTCTTACTTAGTAAAATTGTAACCCTAAAATAATTAACTTCATTCTTTTCAAAATCATTCATAAAACCCTCAAAATTACATTTATCCTAAGTATTTATGAAGTAATATAAAAGATGAACTATGCTTTATTTTTCACACTTTACTTAGAGATAACATGTGTTTTTCCATTTCACTATCCTTTTCATATTAACTTTTAACCTATTTTTATTAAATCCCTAATTTACCCTCCCATAGATATTAATTCCCCTATATCTAAATAACCCCCAAAAAACCCACTATTTTACATTTATACCAAAGTAATATATCCCCATGTGCACAAATAAAACCCACCCTACAAACCCCTTAGTCTAAACTTATCCCTATTGAAATATTCCCGCCCCCTATAGCTTTTACAAATGCCAAAATGTTTGGAAAACTATATATTATAACAGCGCCTATATATGTATTATTAAAACATTTCATAAAAAATGTTTTAAATACATGTTATATAAACCCCTCCAGCCATTTTAATAAAGCCTAAAGGCTTAAAACGTTATTAAAAACACACTTGATAAAGCTTAAATTCATTTTCCACTGCATATAACTAAGCTCAGCCCTACCTCCCAGTTCGGTGCATCTCCCCAACTAATCTGGACTGTTCGCATTCAACTCTCAGATCCTACGGTTGACATCCCAAATCACGTGTAAAATATGCGCGTTAATCCAACCACCAAACCTGCGGGAAATGGATGGTTTCACTATTCTCTCTCTCCTCCACGTGCCATTCAATCATTGGATCGCATTCAATTGCCCCAAAACTGCTTACCACCATAAGGGCACATGATAACCACCTACTGTTTTAAACATGTAAGCCCGAAAACTGCCCGTTTTTTATGACATGACTACCATTAATTACCATTTCCCATTAACCCTAATTTGCCTAATAAACCCTGAAATCACACCATTTTATCCCTTTTACTGCATTTTTTGAATATACTCTTCCTCTAGACTAATAAGAATGAACCCTGTGCATTGTTTCAAAACCCAGATCCTGCAAAAAACTGTATTCGTTGTCAAAATATTTCAGAAAGCTTCTAGAAAACCTACAGCCAGGACTCAACCCGCAAATTTCTATTTCCCTGGATCCCATTTACATCCCTGCAGACCTGGTTTTCAGTAATTATTGTTTTTATTTTTTGCAGGTAATCAAACATAACTTGGATAAAACAATCTAAATACTAGTTAAAGATCTGTTTTACTCCAAGAACTTACAAGGAAATAAATTCAAAGGATTTTCTTTAAAATATTCCAGGGATCAGAGTTAGAGAACAATCATCTTGTGAAAGATAAAGAGCATTTTAATGTAAAGATTAAAACATGGCATTCATAATATTCAGGGTAAAAGGAAGAAGTCACAGTAAAGGTTAAAGTTCAAACTAAATTAAGAATTCAAAGTGACAGTGAAAATAGAACAGTCAAAGAGCAACAAAGTTAAAGTGTATAAGATGAAAGTCAGAGTGAAGGTTAAAACAAAGTTACAGAGCAGTCAAGGTAAAACAGTAAAAGTAAAAGTAGAGGAATTAATGGTTAAATAGAGATGAAAATACTTTTACCAACAATGAAATTTATCCAAACTAAAAGAAAAATAGTTAAAAGAACAAAAAGGTTAAAAAATGAAAACAGAGCAAGAAGGGACATTTTTGCAGAAATTTCCTGTTTAAGTCATAGTTTTGCAGAACATATTGTGTCTAATCCAAGATGAATTTTTCAAAACTGAAGGAGGTTTATGTTCCTAATATTTCCATCTACAAACACCTCTCTCACTTTTCTAACAGCCATTATAGATTTGGAAATATTAAACAATATGTGAAAGCCCTTTTTACAGAAAATTCCTGTTAAGTCATCATTTTGCAGAGAATATTGCGGCCAATCAGAAATACATCTTACAAAAATGAAAGGGGTTTTCGTTCCTAAGAGAACCATATACAAAAATTTATCTCACGTTTTGCACAGGTATTACAAAATGAGAGATACATGCGCATCTTTACAGCCTATTGTTCAGACTCTGCAAAACTCTGTTTTACACATCATTTTGCAGAGCCTATTGTGACTAGCTGGAGCAGAATTTTAGGGAAATGAGAGAGTTTTATCTCAAAAACATATTTATCTATTATAACCTCTTTCACTATTTTCAAATATATTTCAGATTGAGAAATAAAAAGGTATCATTGGACCCCAAGTTTGCAGAATTACTGGAGCAGAATGCACAAAGAAAGGAGACAGTTAGTGACTTGGATGCCTCATCATCAACTAAGAGCTGAGATCAAATTCAAATTCTCCTCTTTGTCATCACCTATCCATAAAAAATATTTCCAAGTAGATGCATTAGTTTTGAGTGTCCTTTACTTAAGTTCTATTTATGTAAAACAGTTGGAGATATTTGTAAACCAATCTTGATATTTTTTCAAGATATTCTAGTTTAGAATTTGTATAAATACTTCACTCTTTGAAGTATTTTGGTGGAATAAAATTGTTGGGATTTTTATAGTCATTTCTTCTTGGACTTTAAAGCTTTTGTGTGTCAAAGCTTCGAGTATCAGGCTGGATCAAAGAAAATTGGCAGCATACTTCAGGATCCCTGTGATGAGCTATTTGGAGTGAAGTATTTTCTTCACTTGTCATTGTTTCTTTTCTTTGTTAGATGCATCCATTTATGTTTATGCTAAATCTGAATGTATAAATAGGATTATTACTATAGGATATGTTAATAGCACCCTGTTTTTAACTAGTTATCATTTATATGTTTTCCTCTGATTTCCAGTGTAGAGAACCTTTAATTGCTCTCTCATTCGTTTGACCTCTCCTACTAATTCCCTTTTCCAGATTTAAGGATTCTTAAGTGGCCTTTATCCCGATCATACCACCTCACAAAAAAAACTTTCCAAGATCTCCATGGGTTATCTATCTTGCCCTGAAGACATTTGACCTCTTTTGCCCTTGATCCTAGTCCTGCTAGCTTGATTTTGACTCCATAGCCCAATGGACAAATATAATTCCCACTATCCATCCTTTCAAGTGATTTTTTCCCACCAAATCTATCAAAACCAAACCAAAGCTGCACTTTCATAACTAGCCTAATATTTACAAATCAAAACAAAGTTAAATTTTAAAGAGAGAGCCCTCTCTGAACCCTAGGAAGGCTAGATCCTAGAGTTTGAAGTAGGTTTGTGGTTACCTCGGTGAGTTCTCTCTTGAACTTGGAGAAATTACCGAGTGATAACACCAACCACCATTTTGGACCAACCAAATTCTGCCAAGTGGTAGTCTACCATTCGACGGACAATAACTTGACCAATCCTTGACCAACCCAGTCAGTTGCCACGTCAACAGTACAGACTACTAACCGAGATCCCTATTTGACCCTTTTTTTGAAAATTTGTGTGTTTATGCAAATGAACAGATCATTTTTTCGGGAGCATACAATGACCATTTTCGATGAAATGAAGTGCGTATGATTCAGAAAAATGAGCACTACGTGGTCGTTCAAGTTTTGAGCCAATCATAGAACTTTTTTCTGAGAAACTAATCATTCCTCCCCACTGGAAGTATTTTGGACTCCAAAATATATTTCATTACCGAACATGTGGATGAGGGCACAATTCCCTCACCCGTCCAGTCTTAATCCACTGGAATTTTCCCAATTTTATCAATTTGAGCTTTTCACAAAAAAATTAGTCTTTTTCCTTGACTTTGGAGAGCCTGTCTTACTGTTGTAGACACCGCCATGCTGAAATTTCCCTGAATTTGTAGAAAAATGAGTTGTCCTTGCAGAAAAAACTTGTTTCCACCTTGATCGTCAATCAAAGGAAACTTGAAAATTGTCTCACCTTGAACATTGACGACATGGTGATTTTTAGCTTGTCTTGCATTGTACTTGCGTCGAATTTTGACCAAGTGTTTTTTCCATTGCCATGTACTATTTTGAAACCAAAAACAAGTACTTCTAGAACCTATTCCTTCTTTGTCAAATTTATATGGCGCTTTCTCTTTTACCTTTTCACTCTTTTACACCGACATCTTGTTTCCATCATCGTTCAACACTAATGTTGACTGCTGCAAATCTTTCACATCTTGTTTACCTCCTTTCAAAGGCAACCTGTAAGAGTCCTGAAACATATTATTACAAGCATTAACAACTTCAATGAAATCAACTTTTTCATTCAATGCATATTTTTGAAAGGTATCATTCAAAACATCTGTATGCTTGAACATTAACAATGTCAAATTTTGACTTGCATTCACTATTCTCTTCATTTCTCCTACATGTATAAGAGCCAAAATTATCTTCTTCTTATGCGCTCTAACTATGTACTCAATTCCATCCTTAAAAAAGTGATACTTATTCTCATGGTGATTAAATATTGTCATCCTATCATAAAGATAAGGACATCCCAAAACAATACCTGAAATCTCGAGTGGTAGTACATCAAGTTCAACTTGGTCAAGAAAGTTTGAATTGATTGGAAACCTTAGGATGCAATTCCTTGTTACATGAAAAATTGCATTCTTGCATATCCACCCTAAAGGATAAGGTCGTGGATGTGTAACAATTTAAATATTTAACTTCTTAACTAAGTCTTCAAAAATAAAACTAGTTTGAGAACCACTATCAAATAGTGTGTCTATTTTGGTATGCTTTGAAATGACTCTAATATGAAAAAGTTCAATTCTTGTATTCATCTTGAGTTACATTGGAACAATTTGAAGAACTAGTGATTTCTATGTTATTACCTTTCAAACCTATTGCTATAATCTTGGTTTTATCTCCTAAATCTGAACCTAAGTCATGTTTAATGATTGTAACAATTTTCCCCTTCTCTTTGGCTTTAAGTTTGTTTGGTTGTAACTCTGGATGGAATTTCCAACAATGGTCTTCATCATGGCCATTCTTCGAACAATGTTTACATGTGAGTTTCTCTTTCTCTATTTAGTGGAACCATTTTTTTTGCTCTTCCATTAAACTTTCCCTTTCATTTACCCTCATACTCAAGGAAACTACCACTTTTCTCATCTGCACTATGTTTCCCTCTTGCTTCTAGATGTATGGCTTGAACACAAACCTCATATAAGTTTGTGGGATTGAACATGAGAATAGTATGTCTATGATAACTATGCAAAACCCCAATATACTTTAACAAATTTTCTTTAGAATGCAAATTGACACCCAAAATAAGAGATCTTCTCCTAAATTCATGAGTATATTCTTGCACACTTTTCCCTTTCAATTGTCTAAAATTTTTCCAATCCATAATGGATTTTTGCATGTAAGCTAGAGGATAAAATTTCCTTTTAATGGCAGCAATAAAATTTTACCAAGACATTGAGATCTTAATGTGGTTTTTAATCTCTTCTTGAGTCCTTGTTTCCCACCATACAAGTGTTGAACCCTCCAATCTCAAGGAAGCCAATTGAATCCATATGCCATCTTCTTGAAGGCTCTGAATTTTGCAATAAACCTCCAATTGACGAATCCAATTATCCAGCTTCTCTGCATTCACTTTTCCATTATACATTGGAAGGTTAAACTTAACATCAAGTTTAAGAAAGGGTGATTTACTAGTTCCTTTTGACGTGTGTGGATGAACATATTGTAGGGTTGTGGTAGTGGAAGATGATGATGAGGTAGGTGAAGATGGTGGTGAGGAATATGGTGGAGTGTATGGTGGATTATTACCATCTCCATGGCCTCCTCCTCCTTGAGAACCCTCTCCTCTTGGAGGCCTTGAACTCTCTCGTTGCATCCTTACATTCATTTCCTCATAGAGGACTTTAACCATCCCATTCATATCAAAGAATGCCTTCCTGGATGCTCTCTCATATTCTGTCATGTTAGGTTATCATTCATGAGACATGATCACTGAAGACTCAACTTCAACTTGAGGATGTGCTAGTGTTGAAGACTTTTGAAACCTTGCCCTTCTTCCTCTTGACCCAACTGCAGGGCTCTCAGCCAGCTTCCTTTCTCCTCTTTTGATTTTTAACCTTGTAAGCATGACACAAACTTGCAAACAATTAGATCCCTTCTTGCATAACAAAAGCTAATGAACTTGAGCTCTGATACCAAAAATAATCTGAATAGAGGATATTATTAATGCTCAGCCAATTCCCCTTTCAGATTTTATAAACAAATGTCTTATGTGTGCTTAAGGGTTCAAGGTTTCTTGCAAATTATCAAGTATATTGTGTGTTTTATAATGTCAATTTAGTGAGAAATTTAAAATAAAAACAAGAGTTGAACAACATCAAATAAAGTACAAAATATCACCATACATAACATTAACACAGGTAGTTGATGGAGTTCACCCCTCCTCGGCTACATCTCCTTGGTACAACTTCCATGGCTTGGGCCTCTATATTATGCTAAAATTGTCAAATTGACCTATTTACAATGCTCCTTTACTCCTGTAACCTACTCCAATGAGTCTAGAATGGCTCAAAATGGTTAGCTAGCCTCTCTCTGAGCCTGAATTGGTCGAAAATAGTAAAATCTATGGCCTCTTCAAATTTTCCCACTAAATCTAGCCCTAAACTAGTTAACTGCCACTAAAACTAGAAATTTTCGCCAAATCTGGAGGTACGCCAACTAATTTGCAGTTAGTGCTAAGGGGAGATTAGTGCTAGTTAAGTGCAATTAACGTGCTAATACCATGCTTAAATAAATCCGAATTTAATTATGGTTTAGTGCCTTTAAACATGGATTAAGGTTAATATAATCATGGATTCAGGCTTGTTAATCTCCACGCTAATGGAGCTCCCGCCAGTGGTTCGGGAACGTATTCATGTGGACTAGGGCTAGCCCCTCTTTTTCCCCACCTTAATACATTAGTTAACATAAATATAAACGGGGCACATAGATTTTTAGGAACCAATGTAGGCGAGCCAGTAGGGCATGCGATGTGTGGTGGGAGGTAACGGGGTAGAACCCTGGTGCCTCCACCTGGACCTTGACCGAAAATTTTATACCACCATAAAACTTGGGGGGGGGCACGTGGTGCCCGTAGGCTGAGCCATGTGTCTTCTTCCCATTGGACCATCACCAACCCAGTCATAAATTTCCAGCCAAAAACCATTTCAGACCAACCAAATGCTAACAAGTGGCATCCTACCATTTGAATGAGAAGAAATTGATCAATCCTTGACCAGACCAGTCACCTGCCATGTTAGCAGTATGAACTACTAACTAGGCTCCGTGTCTAACCTTTTTTTTTTCAAAATTTGCATGTTTGTGCAAATGAAGAGATCATGTTTCCGGGAGCATATGAGGATCATTTTCCATGAAATGAAGTGCACCAGATTCTGAACGACGAGAACTACGCAGTTGTTCAGGTTTCGAGCCAATATGAGAAATTTTATTTTTGAGCATAAAACTAAGCACCTGATAAATTCTATTGCAAAATGTTGATCTATTTATTGAAGAAGAAGGATGAAGTGTTCAAATGGTTCCATTATTTCAAAGCCTTGGTGGAAAATCAAATAGGGAATAATATAAAAATATTGAGGACTGAAAATGGAACCGAATGTGAATCAAATGAATTCAATGACTTTTGCAGAGAGGATGGCATTAAGAGGGAGCCTACCACTCCATACACTCCTGAGAAAAATTGATTTGTTGAAAGGAATAATCGAACAATCATATAAGTCACCCGTTCCATGATCCATGACCAAGGCCTACCAAAGTTTTTGTGGGAGAAGCACCAACATTGTCATATATGTTCAAAATAGGAGCCTCCATCAAGCATTGGATTTCAAGACACTCAAAGAAGTTTTCACTCATAAGTAACCTAATGTTTCTGATTTTATAATAGTTGGTTGTCCCATGTATTTTCATGTGCCTAAAGAGAAAATAAATCCCATGTATTTTCATGTGCCTAAAGAGAAAAGAAACAAGTTAGAATCATTTGGGAAGAAATGTAGATTTTTGGGCTATAGTGAAAATTAAAATGCATATAGAATCTATGTGTGTGGTCAAAGATAAGTGTAAATAAAACATGATGTCACTTTCAATAAAGATTCTATCTGTGGAAAAGCCAATGATCCGAGTAAATTTTTGATACGCTTAACCAAGTAATTTTACTTCGGCTGATGTGTTAGAGTTGAATTTAATTAAAGTGTTAATGAACATAAATGAACAACTACATGCTGTGAAGAAGAGGAACATAACAAGCATGAGCAACATAAGATGTTGATAATAGAGTTCGTCTAGGAGGGACTACATCTCCGGGCCTCAGTGTCAAGATGGTGTAGGCTGCTGCATTAAGTGATGTAAAGAAGAAGATGTACATGGATGGTGTTATATCTATCATACAAGGAAAATTCCCTCACACGGGAGTGGTTGGACCTCTCTATGAGATTTTCCACTATATGAACTCGCATTCATAAAAATGACTCCTATCAATATGACAATAACTCACACATAATGACTATGAGTATCCCTCCAACATGGCAAACAAAGGGATCTCAAAACAACATATATGTGACAATGAATATCCCGCCAACGTGGCATCAAAGGGACCTCAAGCATAATAAAAATCCATGATAGAAAGTACATCTCACATCAAGAACAAAACAAGATCACACATCAAACATCAACAGGGATCTATAACAACACAATGCATCTCAGAGACAAAGAGACAAATAATTACATGAAATCAACTCATCATATACCTCACGCTGAAGTTGACTGAAGAATGAGTTGCTCTGCTGCTGGATCTGAAATCACCATTACAATCGTGGCGTCAAAAGGTGTGAAATCGACTACTCACTCGTTGAATACTGACACCTGCAACTCCAATTTGAAAAGTGGCTAAAAAATATAAATCTCAGATGGAAAATCTGAATGCGTCATCAAATTTATGCTGTTGAATAGTGCAAAAATGACATAAATTTTGTCCCATTTGGACACTGTCAAAATTTCACCCTCCTGAAAGTTGGGCTCAATCTAGGTTCTTCCTACCTCTTTTCTGGGCTCATGGTTCCACTACCTCGATCTGCATTTAATCTAAACACTTTTATTTTTTAGCTTCCCTCAGCCCTCTTTGTCCTGTGTGTGTCTCTGGAGTCACCTGGATCAATCCTCCCCACTGAGGAGATTTTGGCCCTCCAAAATCATTAACAAGAATATGCAACTGTTGTGTTCTATGTTTGTACCACAAGTGTCCTGAAAATAACCCTTCCATCTCCTTCAACTTTTTTCTTCGGAGCCTTAAGCGATGAACTGACACCTGCATCCCCTGCAAACATGTAGCACAATCTCCTGCAAATTACATGCTCAAATTGTGACCCAAAACATTTCCCATATTTTCCATGAGTTTATAACATATACTTGGTGGTCAAGTTTACATCAAATGGAAATCACATCCCATCTATCATTACAAGACCAACAACATCATCGTCACATTTGGAAGTGATGGAAAACACCTCATCACTTTTACATGAAATAAATGCATCACATGACTCATAAAGCAAAGCCAAAATATCATTGTTGCTTAAACAAGTGACGGAAAAACACATCATCACTTTTACAATGTAACATGCAACAAATGATTTACAAAAATAAGGCCATGACAAGCTAACACCTCTAGAAAAACCATCTCTCACTTATCAAAGTGAATGGGTCATCCCCCTGTGGGAGATTTTATGGTCGATCAACCCTTTCGACTGGTTCATGCCGTTAGGTCTCTGTAACAAGCAAGATTGGCAAAGTCCGATCACATAGTTAACATCATTTCAACCAACTTTGGGATTCTAGGATCTAGCCCTCCTGAATCCGGAGAGGGATCTCTCCAATATGTACAAAGATGGATATTGTCTTTGAAGTTTGGGGTGATGATATTAGCTAGTTATGAAGGTCAAGGGTTTTGTTTGGTTTTCTTGGATGGTTGAACATAGTTGCTGTCTGAGGCGGAAAGATCTATATGCAAATAGGTTCAAAGGTGAGAAGTTGCAAGTAAACAAAATAAGCTTTGATTCTAAAGAAAGATGATGGCAAGTTTTCAATCCATTGGGCTATGGAGTCATAAGAGAATTTAATTGAAACATCCAAGTTCAAGAGTAATCTATGGGGCAAGTCATCTAGGCCTAAGGATCTCTTTGAAGTTTGATTTATGGAATGGGGTGATACAAAAAGAAAGGGAATTAACAGATGCAGAACAAAGAGCAGCCCAAGATCTGGTAAGTACTTTGAAACTAGCCAGCCTTTGACCAGGCACTTAAGAAAAACATAGAAGCAAACTAGGATCTGGTAAGTACTTTGAAACTATCCAGCCTTTGATACACTTCTAATAGAACACAGATTAAAAACAAAAGGAAACTTGAAGGCAACCTTTGGAGCAGAAACTAGCGGGCAGGGCTCACCTTTCTCCTCATCTTAGTTCTTCTTTACTTAGTTACTTCCAAGACAATCACCAAGATAACACAGGATGGCCCAAGATCTGATAAGTACTTTGAAACTAGTTAGCTTTTGACACATCCTAAGGGAAACAGACAAATAGTTGAGCAAACAAGAAAGGGACTCAGGGCTAACCTTTGATTTCCTCAATTCATTCCTTACACAACATACATGAAAGTAACATTTAAAAATAACATTCAGCAGTGACGAAAAGATGAGGGAACGCCAACATCTCTGTGCTTAGACTGAATTAAATCATTTCTAAATAACAAAATTAGAAGAAAACATTGGGATAAAGATTTTCCATCCAGAGAAGCTTACTGATATACAGCAAGCCCTAACACTGTTTAAATTGTTCTTTACAGTGGAAAATGAAACAAATTGAAAACGTAAATAAAATGACAAGTTCACAGTAAGAATAACATCACCATCAGCATAGACCAGGATCCCATAAATCAGCTTGTATTGATTGCTTCAAACCGGTTACAATCTTCAGATCCAATGTTTTAATTCACCTCTCCTCACAACCTAACCTATCTGTTACAAGAAGAGCTCCAAGAGCCCATGAAACCACTATTTACAGTCAAGATTTTTCCACTCATAAACAACTACAACACTTCAGCAATTACATTGACAACCAACTAATCCAACCCCTCACTCATTTTCTTCTGGAGTATTTATAGAAGGATGAGGAGGTGAGATCTAATAAAAAGATCTCAAATACAATTAATGCAGAATTAATGTCTTCCTGGCCTGGGAGGCTCGATGAAGAATTTATACAGGTGTTCTACTGCATTTATGCGCTTATACTTATGAAGTAAGCTCGAAGGGAGCTTTTGTTGACCTTTGAGGCTCTGCGTACTATTAGGGTTACTCTGCAAACATTCTGTCATTAAATCTGGCGCAGAAATAACTCCTTTGGTTGTTCCGAGGCATAATATCTGATCTTGTTCAATAAATTCATCCTCTGATTGAGCGTTCTGAGGCAATAGGTGGCACTGTGGTGGTTGAGGAATCAATTTGCCTCAAAGTATGGCGGTGGAGACAACGTCTGATGAACACTTTTAGGTTTTGCTTTAATCTGTGTTCGAAGCCGGGGATTAGGTTTTTGATAACCGTCTTAGCCGTAATCCCCACCAATCTATCTATAAAACTGCTGCTCTGGTTCATTCTGTCTTCACAATCTGATACTCTTCCCTGCGCCGATGTTGACTGCATTCTTCAGGCTTTACAGGGACACGTAGCAACCAAGGCTCATGAAACCTTGTTGATATCTTTATTCTTCACCCTGCGGTCGATTCTCTGGATTAACCAGAAGGACGGGAGTCGTTACCCTCATTCTTCAGATTTTCATTGAAACACGACGAAAAAACCTTAAAACCTGCAAAATACAAGAAAAATGAGAAAATCCTGCGTTATATGGATAGACTGCATCGGAGGGCGTGCGGGAAAATGGAGCAATCTGAGCCGTTGATCGTATTGCGATCAATGGTCGGGAGCATTTCTGAAAAGTCAGCGGCGAAAAAGTGAATTTGTACCATGGAATCGGGAGAATGAATGAGAGTCGTCAATCTGCAGAGATCGACGGTGGGGATCGGCTTTCAAACGCGTCGGGGGAGATTTAACAGGCGGGCGAGTTCGTTAAAGACCGGGAGGATCGGGCGATCGGCAACCGTCAGATTGGAGGGCCCAAATCCAACGGTGGAGGTGGATCCCGCTGCTGGGCTATGGTACGAGGATTAGCGCGCGGGAAATGGGATTTGCACGGCGGTTTTGGAACGAGGCGGAGGACACGTGTCGGCCAGCATGTGGAATCGCTGGCCGACGGGGAAAACCAGCTTTTCGCAGAAAGCAGTGCGGGATGAAACCGGCAGAATCAGGAAACAGCGCGGGAAGGGGGGTCCACCAAGTGGGGGCTCGTTCCGCTCCGTCGGATCTGGGGAGCAGATCGACGGCTCTGGTTGATCGCAAAACGTAAACACGTGATTTAAAATTTCCCAGCTGAAACTTTAGAAATGTGGGTTTTTGGCTTTGCAAAGGAAAAATGTGGCGGAGAAGGGTTATTTTTTGATTAAGCGCCTAAAGGTTAGACCGTTGGTTCCAGCGCTCGAATATGTGGAGAAAGACGGGCAGGAGCTTAGCCCGAGGGGGCTGAAGAACCGGCGCATAGAAAATAGGCGTTTTTATATATTTTTCAATGATTTTTGAAGAAGAAAGAAGGTTCCGATAGGCTAAAAAATAGGTTTTCAACCTTAGGAAATGAGATTTATTGAAGGGGTAAGGAATATAACAGGGTTTGGTGGGGTTTTTATGGATGAGAGGAAACTTGAAGAAATGAAGGAAAGATGGAAGAAGGGGAGAGGAAAAAAGGAGGAGGATGCAGCAATACTTGACTAGGATTTTCATGGAATATCAGAGGCAGAGAGGGGGAAAAGTATGTAGAACCAACCAGTAGTTTAGGATCTTACCAACAGACTTCAAGTACCAACAATTTTTAGGCCTGAATTTGTTTCTTGAAGGCTGCAAAGAAAATTTAGCCACCAGCTGATATAATTGAAAAAATATAGGTGGCTAACAGTGGCTCCACTTGGGGATGGTGCCTTCTTGAAGGCATCAAGAATTCAGACTTGATTTCTCTGGGATGCTGACTGGTGCTTGACCTATTGCTTGCTCTTGCTTTTCCTTTGAAAAAATAATATCAGTTTTATGAAAGAAAGATGGATTTTATCAATACAACTTCTACCTACCCCAATCCTACTGATCTAACATTTTTTCTTCATCAGAGTGCACTTGGATTGGCAAACTCTATTCTCAACATTTTATTCTTTTGAAAGCAGGAAATCTAATCTATTTCTGCTCCTTATTTCTCCCTGAACTCAGTTTAAATTGTTGAGCTCAGATGTTTCTCTACCTATTCTACTGTCTGTTGGGATTAAACAGTCCAACAAACTTTCATTCACTAAATTCTACAACAGAAATTTAAAAATAGTCAAGTCAAGATTGAGCTGTTTGACTTGCTATGATCTATGGCATAAAGACAAGCTGCACATAGATTATTATTTGCAGAAAATTTTAAATCAAAACAGAAGGCTTAAGATCTGAAAATTCCCTATTATGGCCTTCTCTTATATTCACAGCTCTGTTTTTTCCTTTTTGGTGAGCTATCTTTGCTTCTCTTCTGGTTCAAGTTTTGAGCAAATTAGAACCAGGTCTTTTCTCTTTGACTCAGAAATTAGAGTAGTTTTGAGTCATCTCTTTGGAAACTTTGGTTCAGATTTTGAGTTGGTTTGAACCTTAATTTCTACCCTAATCTATCTACCGATAAGCCAAGATTAAACAGTTTGGAAAATCAAATTTGCTACCCTATCAGCAGAAAATTGAAAGCTAATTGGTCAAGATTAAACAGTTTGACCAATTAGAAGTGTGAGTGGCATTTAAGCTTGCACACTTTCAGATTTATTTTTCTTTTTGGCATGGGGCTTTGCCTTTCTTGTTTTCATTTCTGCCCTCTTTTCTTTCTTTCTTTGTTTTTGTATTTTTTGATTTTTCATAACTTTAAATGCAATGGTGGATGACGTATTTACAATGGAAAAAGGTAAAAAGGCTTCAAACATGAAATAATTTAAGATAGATAATGCTTAAGCATCCTGCCATTGACAGGACCCCCAAACAATTCTGTTCCATTCAGCTCTTGTAAGAAGAATGCATTGTTTCCAGCAACTGAATGAATAGAGTAAGGGCCAAGCCATAGATTATCAAATTTACCATGCTTTCCCTTATCTTCCCTTTTGGAGTCCCATTTTAAAACTTTGTCCCCAATCTTGAAATTGCTGGCCTTTGTTCTTCTGTCAAATATCTTCTTGATATTATCTTGCTTCTGCAATGCTTTGTTGTACACTTCCTCTCTGGTTTGCTGAAGATGAATGGTCTGATTTATTCTTCTGATTATGTCATCTTCTTCAGTCTGCAACTCCTGAACTAACTTCATAACCGGTACACCAAGGCTGTTAGGAAAAATTGCATCAGTACCGTACACAAGCTGGAAGGGTGACATACCAATGGATTTCTTCAATGTCAATCTGTCAGCCCAGAGTGCATGGTTCAGCTTTGTGTGCCAAGACTTCTTGTTGTCTTCCAACAGTTTCTTTATTATGTTCACTAAGCTTTTGCTAGAAGACTCTGCAAGTCCATTACCCTGAGGATAATAGGTTGTGGAGTGTCCCAATGTTATCTGGTACTTGTGACAGAATTCCACCATTTTCTTTGACCCAAATGCTGCTGCATTATCTGTGATGATCTTTGTAGGACAGCCAAATCTGGAAAGGATATTGGTTTCTATGAATTTTATGATAACCGAATCATTGGCCTGTCTACAAGGAATGGCTTCTATCCACTTAGTGAAATAGCCTGTGGCAGTAAGGATCCACCTGTGTTGGGCAGAGGATGGTGGGTGGATTTCTCCTATGAAGTCAAGTCCCCACTGTTGAAAAGGGGCTTCAACAGTAATTGGATGCAGAGGAAGGGGTAGTAATTTTCTCTTGCCCTCGAACAATTGGCATTTATGGCAAGTGGTTGTCATTTTGTGTACATCGGAAAAAAGAGTAGGCCAATAGAAACCAGCCCTCAAAATTTTGTTGGCTGTTGACTTCCAGTACAAATGGCCTCCACACTCTCCTTCATGAAATTCCTGCTTAATCTTTCCTGCATCAAACTCAGGCAAACATTTAAGCAATATACCACTAGCATTTTTCCAATAAAGACATTTATCAATAATGCAATAGTTTACAGCTTTTAACTTCAGGAATCTCGCCTTTGTTTTGGATAAACCAGGAGGTGTATTTAGATTAAGCAAAACATAAACAATATCGGAGTACCAAGGAGAATTCGCAAAATTATCTTCAACAACGGGAGTTGCCAATTCTTCTTGGTTGTCCAAAGCATGAATCATATTAATATCAAGAAGTTCACAATTTGATTCAGCCATTAATTTAGCTAGACCCTGGCCTTTGATAAGCTTAGTGGGTTTAATCTCTAAATCATATTCAAGAATAACAGCAATCCACTTACCTCTCTTACCATCTGGATCCTAGGTTAGAATGTCTTTTACAACCGAATTTGGGACAAAGGCAATGATGTGTGAGTGAAGGATGTATACCCTGAAGTCTTTTAAAGCTTTTACCAAAGCAAAAGCCTGTTTTTCCATAATGTTATACCTCAAAGGGGCATCCCTCAATGCCTTGCTAAAGAATGCAATGGGTTGCTCTTGTCCTTGTGGATTTTTCTGTAAAAGGACAGCAGCTATAGTATGTTCTGATGCAAATGAGAAGATATAAAAATATTTTGAAAAATCAGGACTTATGAGAACCGGTGTTTTGGTTAACGCTTGTTTCACCAGCTCAAAGGATGTCTTTGCTTCTGAGGTCCATTTTACCCCTTGCTCCTTTTTCAACATGTTTGTGATATTCCTAAGGAGCTCAGCCAAGTTGGGGATGAACCTTCTCAAAAAGTTTATCTTTCCAATGAAAGACTGCAACTCTTTGATATTTCGAGGATGAGAGATTTGCAATATGGCCTCAATCCTCATGGGATCTATCTTTATGCCCTGCTCGGAAATGATATGTCCAAGGAGCTTACCTTCTTGGAGGCCAAATAAAGTCTTCTTGGGGTTCAAAGATATCCCAAACCTTCTGCACTTCTCGAAAAATTTCCTCAAATGTTCTAAGTGTTCTTCATCTGTTTTTGAAAACACAGTTACATCATCCAGATAGATAATGATGAAGAAGCCTAATTCTTCCGAGAATGCTATGTCCATGGCTCTCTGAAAGGTTGCTCCAGCATTCATTAAACCAAAAGGCATTTTCACATACATGAAAGTGCCCCATGGTGTAGTAAAAGCTGTCTTTAATTGATCATTAGGGTGGACTAGGACTTGATTATACCCTGAATAGCCATCCAGCAAAGAAATTCTTTTAGACCCCACCACCCTTTGCAAAATATGATCCATCTTGGGTAAAGGGTAGTTATCTTTTAATGAAGCTTTGTTTAAATTTCGGAAGTCTATACAAAGCCTGATTTCTCCAGTCTTTTTCCTGACTGACACCAGATTAGATACCCACTCAGAATATCTAATAGGGACAATAATACCAGCATCATGCATTTTCATAATTTCCTTCTTAACCAATGGCAACTGGACAGGGTTGATTCTGCGCAGTTTTTGTTTGAATGGTTTTTGGTTTTCTTTAAGAGGGATTTTGTGCTATATTATTTCAGTGTCATAGGATTTAAGATCTTCGTAACTCCATGCAAAAACATCAGAAAACTCTTTAAACAGCTCTAAGTATTTGAGTTTAATGTGAGCTGGTAAAGTTTTAGACAGTTTGATCAATCTCGGTTTTTCCTCACTGCCTATATTACATTCCTCCACTTCAGTTTCTACAGGTTCCAGTTTCGGTTTGTTGGCCACATCATCAAAATCAAACAGCTCTTCTAGAGGGGCCAAACCCTTGGGCAGACTATCATTATTAAAATGCAGAGTTTCCATTTCTTCTGTTTTAGATTTAGCACTTAATTCTGTTTGGTTTCTAGACGAGATAGTCTGAAGGTTTATATCTACCAGCTGTGGAGATGGTTCTTCTTCACCAAGAAAATTTTCTTCACTGCAGTCTGTATCATAGTCTGAATCTGAACTATGGGGTTCAAACTCATTTCTGAATTGCATGAAGTCTTCTATTTTTTTATCTCCATCAAATACCTGCCAATATTTCTTGTTATCTGGGATAGCTGGTCTGAATTTTATTTGAGAGGTGTCATCATACAGCATTGGGCAGGTTCTAGCAGCAAAGGCTAAATTGTGGGCTGCAATGTTTTTCTTCCTTGGGACAAAAGATAAGGTGTACTCCTCAAATGTTTTCAAAATATCAATGACATCATTCCTATAGGCCCTAAGTCTGGGGTGATTTGCATTGTACTCCCCATTGACTTGCCTAATGATTAATTCAGAATCCCCATATACATCTATTCTCTTGGCACCTAATTTTTTCAAAAGATGCAAGCCTAAGAGAAGGGATTCGTATTCTGCTATGTTGTTGGAACACTGAAAGTTTAATTTGCATGAGATACATTCGGTATGATTGTTTTCAGTGTTAGTGATCCAGACACCTGCACCAGCATTTGTTTTGGTGCATGACCCATCAAAATACATAGTCCAGAGAGGCAGATTTTCAGTTTGGTGTATGGACTTTGCATCATTTGATTCCTCAAGTTTCTCATCGGGTTGAGGACTGTCTTTCTGACTGTCAAGTTTTAAGTTCAAAGGATCGATAACTTGCAGTTCAAGATCTGATTTTAGTTTGCTAGGATGTTCAGACACAATAGACTGTTTCGGCACTTCAGCGTTGTTTTCCTCCTCTTTCATCTCAGCCATGGATTCTGTTGAAATAATTTGTTCTGTGAGTGCTTCATTATTAAACATGATAAAAGAACGAGGCTCGTGTTTATAGCATAGAGAGGGGAGTTTTGAGGCCGATCCTGACTTGTTACTGTGTACTGCATGTGGGATTCCCTATAAAGCTTCCTAGTCTGATTGAAAACAGGGATAATTGCATAGGTCATGTCCATTTGCATGGTCCCCTGTAACTTAGCCCCCCAAGATCGTGATAAAAGCATTCCATACTTTGGGGGGACATCAGCCACAACAACATCCATGACTAAACATTTGGCTGGAATTTGGGCTAAATTAACACAGAGGTCTTTAATCAATCCTAGACACTTAACTCTGTTTGAGTCAAAAGAGTACAGGTCTTTGTAAGGTCTGGTAATTTCAAGACCCAGGCTCTCCATTATAGCTTTTGGCATTAAATTATGGGAAGCACCTGAGTCATGCATAGCATTATGCAGAATTTTTTCATGAATGTTTAAGCTTACATAAAAGGGAGGGACAAGACCTTCTTGGAACTTTCCTTCAATCTTTGGACCAAAAATAAGCTCTGGTTGGTCATCATTAAGATTGAGAGTATCTTCATTATCTTCTAAGTTTAAAGCCTTCAAAATTTTGGACCTATATACATGTTGGGCAGCTAACTCAGTCAAAGGAACAGAGATTTTGATCTTTGAGATTTCCTGTTCTAGGCTGAAAAGGTTTTGATTCTTCAAAGCATTGACTTCAGCCTTGTTTACTGCCACTTTATCAGTAATAACAGCTTGCTGATTTGGTTTATCTACAGTTGAAACAATTGTCTTTCCAGGAGTACTAACTGAGGTGTTACTGGTTGTTGAGCTCTCAATGAAGCCACCTCATTTTACCTCATTTTTCCTTTGTCCATTTCCATTTTAAACCCAATTGATCAATAAAAATAGTTAAAATTACTTCTAGAATGGTTTATATGACTGACTTGTTGAATTTTGTGATTGTTGCCAGCACTCTGTTTTTCGATGTTTTGAGTGTCTTTCTCTTTACCATTACCAGAATCAACAGCCACCGTTTTGTCCTTTTGTTTGATTGTTTTAGACTTGGTTGCAGTGCTGTTTTGAGAAGGTTTGTCAGAGGTTTTATTGTTGGGGGTTTGTTGATTAGATCTACTTCTGAGTTCATATTCCCTTAAAGGCTCTATGACAGCGTTTTCCATATTTTGATAGTAGTTCTGATTATCATCTCTTCTGTCATCACAAGGTGTATAAAGACCTTGTTTTTCATCATAATGAACCTCAAAGTCATCATCATCTACCCCAAATAAGTTTATATCATCTTCCTCTGTTATTTGATCTGTTTGTTCAACCTCACTTAAAAAGTTTTGATGAAAGGGAGGAATGACCTGTTGATCATCTTCCCTGAGTCTGTTTGGAGGCTGATTTCTTCTAAGATTCTGATTCTGGTTTTGGTTTCTGTTTTGAGGAGCGCTCTGATTTAAACTTGCTTGCGCCCTCTCTAGAATGCTCATTTTCTTCATCATTTCTTCCATCATTCTCTCCATCTTTGAGCTTGAGGTGGAAGGGGTGGATTCCTCTCTAAAAGATACTCTCTTTTCAGCTTTCATCCTTGCTCTCTTCTCCATAAGGTTAACTTCCACAGAAAGAGCACCTCTTTGCATATCTTCAAGGGTTGCAAAAACTCTTTCTCTGAGTGAATATGTCATGTCCGGATCAAACCCTTCAGGAAATTTGTTTAAAGCTGAGCCCTGAGGAGGTTTTAGTTCAGGGGAAAGTGCATTATACACACTGTTAAATCTGGTACAATAAGCTTGTACACTTTCCCCAGGGTTCCTATGGAGATTGTTATAGTCGGCAAGGACTTGGAGAGGGTTTTTTCTTACTTCCCATTTGTTTAAGAATATTTGATGGAAGGCTTGGAGGTCGTTAATACTATGGGGGGTTAGACCTTTAAACCATTTTCTCACTTCTCCCCCCAAACTTTGAGCAAACAATCTGATTTTGACAGATTCATTATCAATTTCATTTCTGTCAAAGTAGTCATTCATCTTGTCCACATGTTGAGATGATGTTATGGTATTATTAGCATCATATAATGGAATTTTGGACTGATAGTCCTGTGGAAGATTGACTAATGGTACAGGAAGGACTAAGGGAGCATACCATGCTGCCATGATATGTGGTAGGGGTGTATTTACAAGAGGATGAGTGGGTTGAAGGGGAGTGGTCTGAACGGTGGGTGAAAGATGAGCAGAAGTGGATGGAACAGCAGTAGATCTCTGAGCTGATCTCGGATGAGAGACACCTAGATTATGTAAGAAATGTAAATCAGGAGGTGTTGTTTCTCTATTCCCAAGAGTGTCACTGGTTTCGGGAGATGAAAGGGTAGGCTCAGAATCTAACTGTTCTAAATCACCAAATGACCTAGTTCTGAATGGGTTTAATAAGTCAATTTGTGATTCATGAAGAGCTGAAAGGTTTTCAGGGACTGAATTGGCTCTTAGGGGTGGTCTAAAGATAGTTGAGGATTGTATCCTAGGAGACTTCCTAAGAATTGCTTCTGGGTTATCAACTATTTCAGGAGGATCTGGGTCAGGATGGGCTCTAGTGTGAATCTTTTTAGGAGCCACAATTTTTATATGTTTAGACCCAACTAAACAAGAAAAGTTCAACCAGATATGACAATCTTTAGATGGTTAACTAATCTGTTTTCTCAATTCGAATCCTGTAGTCCTCTAACTGAGTTTGAATGATTTTATAATGATAAGGGTTCTTCCCAGTGAAGTCTTAAGGTCTGTTCAGGATGGTGGAGTCGCCAGGTGGAAGGTTCAGAGTGTTTTCAAAGGAGAACACTATCCACCACAGTGTTTGTGAAACATTCCTTTTTAAGGATATCTCAAAACACAACAAACTCTAACCAGAGATTGACTGGGAGGGCATTCACCAGATATGTCACCCCTAAAAGAGGATGAGATCCGCAGGCTATTTATCAATACCGTACCTATCCAAGAGTATTAGGTAAAACACTTATCTGAACGTATACAAGATATTAAAAATCGTGTTTTACTACCAATCTAAACAATGTTTTTTATATTTTCTTAATTGCTTTTATTTGTGTCTTAAGAATATCCTAACTCGCCTCAAAACTTAGCTACGGGTTATGAAACAAGGATACCATTCTTATGGCTAAGCGACGATTTTCCAAGTTTAGATAAAAACTTAAAAGAACCCTAGGTTTGCCCAGTTTGTCACTGATTCAATTTGATCTTCATCTTAATTACCATTTTCTTGGTAGTGCTTGAAAAGGCTGCTTATGACTCTCAAGATGTTAGGAAGATTCTGGGTTCGATCCCCAGCGGAGTCGCCAGAAATGTTAGGTTCTGGTGGCTCAAGCTGGTTAATAAAGCAAGTGCTCTATGAACCCCAACGCAAGCTTCTTTATGAATAGATTTGAATGTAGAAGTTTCTGAGTTTTGTCCCCAGTGGAGTCGCCAGAAATGTTAGGTCTCTGTAACAAGCAAGATTGGCAAAGTCCGATCACAGAGTTAACATCATTTCAACCAACTTTGGGATTCTAGGATCTAGCCCTCCTGAATCCGGAGAGGGATCTCTCCAATATGTACAAAGATGGATATTGTCTTTGAAGTTTTAGGGTGATGGTATTAGGCTAGTTATGAGGGCCAAGTGTTTTGTTTGGTTTTCTCAGATGGTGGAACATAGTTGCTGTCTGAGACGGAAAGATCTATATGCAAATAGGTTCAAAGGTGAGAAGTTGCAAGTAAACAAAATAAGCTTTGATTCTAAAGAAAGATGATGGCAAATTTTCAATCCATTGGGCTATGGAGTCATAAGGGAATTTAATTGAAACATCCAGGTTCAAGAGTAATCTATGGGGCAAGTCATCTAGGCCTAAGGATCTCTTTGAAGTTTGATTTATGGAATGGGGTGATACAACAAGAAAGGGAATCAACAGATGCAGAACAAAGAGCAGCCCAGGATCTGGTAAGTACTTTGAAACTAGCCAGCCTTTGACCAGGCACTTAAGAAAAACACAGAAGCAAACTAGGATCTGGTAAGTACTTTGAAACTATCCAGCCTTTGATACACTTCTGATAGAACACAGATTAAAAACAAAGGGAAACTTGAAGGAAACCTTTGGAGCAGAGACTAGCGGGCAGGGCTCACCTTTCTCCTCATCTTAGTTCTTCTTTACTTAGTTGCTTCCAAGACAATCACCAAGATAACACAGAATGGCCCAAGATCTGATAAGTACTTTGAAACTAGTAAGCTTTTGACACATCCTAAGGGAAACAGACAAACAGTTGAGCAAACAAGAAAGGGACTCAGGGCTAACCTTTGATTTCCTCAATTCATTCCTTACACAACATATATGAAAGTAACATTTAAAAATAACATTAAGAAGTGACGAAAAGATGAGGGAATGCCAGCATCTCTGTGCTTAGACCGAATTAAATCATTTCTAAATAACACAATTAGAAGTGTTACACCATTTTTTGGTCATCTAACTTATTATCATTAGATGGACCCAAGTACACCATGTAAGACCAGTTTTACCCTAAGTAAAACCGCTTTCACTATGTTAAAACATGAAACCCCAAAAGGAAATATTAAAATTAAACTACAATTTAATTATTATTCCCAGTCATGTTTAACCCAAAAACAAAGAAATTAATGAGATACACCCATAGTTATCTTATTATTTTCTAGGAATAATTATTTAAATAATATTCCTTGTTAAATATGACCAAATCAACCACCATTAATCAACTAAATCATTATTTATTTGATTATATCCCAACCACTTCCTTAAAAAGATAAATAAATCATTTATTTATTTATTCTTCACTAATCAAGGGATTTTGACCCAAGTCAAAGTCCCTTTCCCTCCAACAAATAATAATAAAATATTCCATAGAGGTGGATCTAGATGTGATTAACATTATTTTAATCATGCACCAAGATCTAGAAGGACCCAATATTTTGTTATAAATAGGAGGGTTTTCCCCCATCATTCTTCACCTTTTGTTGCATACTAGATCACTCCGGATCTATACACTCGGTCTCATTTTCTGCCATTGTTGCTCCCATTGAGCTCTACCTTCTACATTGGGTTTTCTACATCTACAAGAGAGAGAAAGCTTAGATCTCAAGTGCTGAGGACTACAAAGAACCCATCCCATTGAGGAGATCTGGATACACCTTCTTGTTTCCTCCCAGGTGCCCTGTAATATAAAAATTCATTCAAAATCGTGTTCTTGTCTTGTCTGTTGGATGCATGGAGCAAACTCTTTACTTCACTGCTTAATATCTTTCCATTTATAGATCTGTTTGTTGCAGCACTTTAACTACTAATTGCAGATCTCAAGATGTTTTGCAGCCATTATTGTTGTTAGGGCTATTAGTTATGCGTAGCTAAAGTGGTTCTTTTTCGTACGCTTCGACAAAGAATTCATACTAACAAGAAGAAAACATTGGGATAAAGATTTTTCAGCCAAAGAAGGTTACTGATATACAGCAAGCCCTAACACTGTTCAAACTGTTCTTTATAGTGGAAAATGAAACAAATTGAAAACGTAAATAAAATGACAAGTTCACAGTAAGAATAACATCACCATCAGCATAGACCAGGATCCCATAAATCAGCTTGTATTGATTGCTTCAAACCGGTTACAATCTTCAAATCCAATGTTTTAATTCACCTCTCCTCACAACCTAGCCTATCTGTTACAAGCAGAGCTCCAAGGGCCCATGAAACCACTATTTACAGTCAAGAGTTTTCCACTCAGAAACAGCTACAACGCTTCAGCAATTACATTGACAACCAACTAATCCAACCCCTCACTCATCTTCTTCTGGAGTATTTATAGAAGGATGAGGAGGTGAGATCTGATAAAAGATCTCAAATACAATCAATGCAGAATTAATGTCTTCCTGACCCCGTGAGGCTCGATGAAGAAATTCTACAGGTGTTACATTGCATTAATGTGTTTACACTGATGAAGTAAGCTCGAAGGGAGCTTGTGTTGACTTTGAGGCTCTGCGTACTGTTAGGGTTACTCTGCAAACATTCTGTCATTTAAATCTGGTGCAGTAATAACTTCTTTGGTTGTTCCGAGGCATAATATCTGATCTTGTTCAATAAATTCATCCTCTGATTGAGCATTCTGAGGCAATAGGTGGCACCGTGGTGGTTGAGGAATCAATTCGCCTCAAAGTATGGCGGTGGAGGCGATCTGCCTGATGAACACTTTTAGGTTTTTCTTTAATCTTTGTTCTAATCCGGGGATTAGGCATTTTGATAACCGTCTTGGCCGTAATCCCCGTCAATTTACTCATAAAACTGCTGCTCTGGTTCACTCCGTCTTCAAAATCTGATACTCTTTCTCTGCTCTGATATCGACGGCATTCTTCAAGCTTTACAGGGATGTGCGGCAACCAAGGCTCATGAAACCTTGTTGACATCATTGTTTTTCACCGTATGATCGATTCCCTGGATTAATCGGAAGGACTGGAGTCGTCACCCTCATCCTTTAGATTTTCATAGAACACAAAGAAAAAACCTTAAAAACCTGCAAAATACAAGAAAAATGAGGAAATCCTGCGTTATATGGATATACTGCATCGGAGGACGTGCGGGAAAATCGAGCAATCAGAGCTGTTGATCGTATTGCGATCAACGGTTGGGAGCATTTTGAACAGTCAACGGGGAAAAAGGTGGACTGTACAATGGAATCGGGAGAGTGAATGCAAACCATCGATCTACGGAGATCGACGGTGGGGATCTGCCTTCGAACGCGCCGGGGAAGATTTAACGGGCGGGCAGGAGAGGCGATCAACGATCGTCGGATGGGTGATCCCAGATCCGACGGCGGAGGTGAATCCCGCTGCGGGGCCATTGTACGAGGATTAACGCGCGGGCAAAGCGGAAGGACGGCGGTTTTGGGGATGAGGTGGAGGACACGCGTCGGCCAGCGTGTGGAATCGCTAGCCGACGGTATAAAACCGCCCCTGGACGAAAGGTGGTGCGGGCTGAAACCGGTGGAACTGGAAAACAGCGTGGCGAAGGGCGGTCCACCAGACGAGGGGTATTCCGCTCCGTTGATCTGTGGGGTAGATCGACGGCTGGGAGGACTCGGAGCAGGGGAACACGTGGATTGATATTTCACGCCCGAGCCTTATAAAGATGGGTCTTTCGAAGGTTTTAAAGGGAAAAAGGGTGGAGCGGGACCACGCCTTGGTTTAGCGCCTTTGGACTTGAGCGGCCGGTCGTGGCGCTCGGGCATGTGGAGAAAGAAACGGAAAGGGGCTTAGCCTGAGGGGATAAAACCTAACGCATAGAAACGTATGTTTTTCTATGGTTTTTAACTGATTTTTGCAAAAGGAGAAAGGTTCCGATAGGTCAAAAAGTGGGTTTTTAACCTTAGGAAATGAGATTATTGGAGAGGTAAGGAATATAACAGGGTTTGGTGGGGTTTTTATGGATGAAAGGAGACTTGAAGAAATGAAGGAAAGATGGAAGAAGGGGAGAGGGAAAAGGAGGAGGATGCAGCGATATTTGACTAGGATCTTCATGGAATATCAGAGGCAGAGAGGAGGAAGAGTATGCAGAACCAACCAGTAGTTTAGAATCTTACCAACAGACTTCAAGTACCAACAATTTTAGGCCTGAATTTGTTTCTTGAAGGCTGCAAGGAATATTTAGCCACCAGCTGATATAATTGAAAAAATATAGGTGGCTAACATTGGCTCCACTTGGGGATGGTGCCTTCTTGAAGGCATCAAGAATTCAGACTTGATTTCTCTGGGATGCTGACTGGTGTCTGACCCATCACTTGCTCTTGCTTTTCTTCTGGACAAAATAGTGGCAATCATGAAAGAGAGATGAATTTCATCAATACAACTTCTACCTACCCCAATCCTACTGATCTAACATTTTTTCATCATCAGAGTGCACTTGGATTGGCAAACTCTTTACACAACATTTTATTCTTTTGGAAACAGGAAATCTAATCTGCTTCTACTCCTTATTTCTCCCTGAACTCAGATTAAACAGTTGAGCTCAGATATTCCTCTACCTATTCTACTGTTTGTTGGGATTAAACAGTCCAACAAACTTTTATTCACTAAATTCTACAGCGGAAATTTAAAAATAGCCAAGTCAAGATTGAGTTGTTTGACTTGCTATGATCTATGGCATAAAGACAAGCTGCACATAGATTATTACTTGCAGAAAATTTTAAATCAAAACAGAAGGCTTAAGATCTGAAAATTTCTCATTATGGCCTTCTCTCATATTCACAGCTCTGTTTTTTCTTTTCAATGAGCTATCTTTATGTTTCCTCTGGTTCAAGTTTTGAGCAAATTAGAACCAGGTCTTTTTTCTTTGACTCAGAAATTGGAGTAGTTTTGAGTCATCTTTTGGAAACTTTGGTTCAGATTTTGAGTTGGTTTGAACCTTAATTTCTACCCTATTCTATCTACTGATAAGCCAAGATTAGACAGTTTGGCAAATCAAATTTGCTACCCTATCAGCAGAAAATTGAAAGCTAATTAGTCAAGATTAAACAGTTTGACCAATTAGAAGTGTGTTTCAAGGAGTGGCATTTAAGCTTGCACACTTTCAGATTTATTTTTCTTTTTGGCATGGGGCTTTGCCTTTCTTGTTTTCATTTCTGCCCTCTTTTCTTTCTTTCTTTGTTTTTGTATTTTTTGTTTTTTCATAACTTTAAATGCAATGGTGGGATGAAATATTTACAACGGAACAAAGGTAAAAAGGTTTTAACACAGAACAATTTAAGACAAGTAATGCCACATCCCCGCTATCGATGTTGTAACTCCTAGAGACAGTCTAGAGTTGTTATAGCCCAGTGCCTAGGACATCTTATGAGGTGTAAAGAGCGGGGTATTTGAAACATCGTTTAATCCTTTAACATGACAAAGCTCTTACACTACTTCCTTTGAAACAGAGAATAAACTAGAATGGAACCAAAACTTCGGACAGTATGAAGTATTAGGAATAACACTGAACAAATGCAATGCTATATTCAGATACTACTGCATCAGACAATTTTAAGACCGGTCGCCATAATGAGGGCCAGATTCATGATATATGGTAGAGAAGGTATATATAAAGACGATTACAGAGATGTATAGCAAGAGGGAGATATCGGCTGTCAAATAGACGATACTAAGAAGAACTTCATGATATAGGATGGGCTTAAATAGCTAAGAATCCATACATACCAAGAACTCCCGTCAATAACATTTCAATACAGTAAATATAGTTGAAATACGCATGAAATACAGGTGGAACAATATATTACTCCTGAGCCATTTAAAGTATCAAGCCGCTACTGATATAAGTATCAATACGATAAATTCATATCAAAAGACGAGGGCCACTCGCATTCCAGGATGTAATACTAGAGACATGAACGTGAATGAATTGAACAATAGAGAAACACACTACCATACAACCATGTCCAGAATCCTTACTAAGGTGAAGCTTCTTATTATTGAGACCCAACGGGCTCTTCCGGGCAGTATCTGAACTTTCAAAAAACATACACACAGGAAATTCTTACACAATCAATTTTTCTGAAGAAGTGGAACCTTGTTTTCTTCTTTTTCTTGTATTATATAGGATTCCTTCTGCCTTTCAGCGAGAAGATATTTTCTGAAAATATCTCTCTCGCGTGAACAAAATTGTTAACAGTCATTGTCAAAACCACAAAATTGCATGATGGGGAAAACAGCCCTTCCATCATGCGTAACAGGCCCCGGGCCAAACTTAAAACAAAAACGTAGGCCAATGTCTGATGTAAAAGTAAAAATGCAAGAGTGGGGGGGAAAAACCACCCACTCGGAAATTTAAACAAAACATAACAGAATGAAAGTAAAAGGCCATTTTAGGCCATGTCATGAGTAAACATGAGGTGTCATGAGTGCTGCTGGGTCGAGGCTGTAGTAGACGCTGGAAAAGGCACGTCGGTGGAGGGACTAGCATGCTGAGTCAGGAACAGTGTCAACCTCTGCTGGCTATCTGGATTTGGTTCTGGCATCTCTGAGAGTCTCTCCACCCTGGTAAATGCTTCGCCGAGGGTGTGAATGTCTGCATTAGTTGGAAGCCGATACTTGATCATATGGAGGAGACTAAACTCCTTCTTGAGGATCGTGACGATGGTAGTGGCCTTGAGCTGAGTTGCTTTGCCCATTTGAAGATCTGACCGATCCCTTTCTGTTTCTAGGAGTGGTGTGTATTGATCGGGGTGCATGAGTACAGCAGGGGCGTTTGGTTCCCAACATGAAGGGAGGCCGGCCGTGATGATTTCATCCCACACCTTGTCGAACCGCTCCACAATGTCTGCTACCTGTTGGAGAACCTTCGAAGCTGCCAATCGAGCCTCCTCTTTCTCTATAATTTTCTGACATTCGTTGATTTCCATAAACCGACTAGGAATGCCATGTTTTCCCACGTCATTTGCCCTTAGTGTATAGAGAAAGGATATGTAATTTCCGGCATGTCGAGCTCTATTTGGCAGATTATCCCCCGCCTCCTGCAACCTTCTATTTAGATAGGGAAGGGTAGACTTGAGTTCTCCTATCATCGTCAGGAACTCCCACTGCTCAGTCACAGCTACGATTATATCCGACCAGATCAGGTTTCTGGCCTCGACCAGGGTGAGATTTCCCTTCACTTTACTCTTCAACTCGGCAATGGTCTGTTGTTGCTCAGTCGTGGTCTTTTTTCCTTCCTCAACTTCTCTTTGCAGCCCTTCAATTGTTCTGACCTTTTCGGCCAGGGCGCCCTCCAACTCTACCACCTTTTTCTTGGCTGTCGTTGTTTGCTTCTCCAACACTTCTATCTCAGCCATAGCTGTGGATAGTTGTGATGTTGCTGAACCAGTCCCACTTGATGTTTCGGCTGCATGGCAACTGTGCGTGTCCCACCGGGTCTGCAGCTCAGTAGCTCTGCTCTCAAGCTCTTCAATATTTTTAGCCAGTTTTTCCTTCTCCTCTCTTTCTCTGGAAAGTCTAGCAATCAGCTCGTTTTTCTCCTCCTCCACATGCACCAGTTCATCGGTCTGTACCGGATGTGAAGCTGGTATGCCAGCCCGTTTCTTAGCCGCTGTAATGTCCTTCTGCAATTTGGCTATTACTGCAGCTTGCATTCCCTTCCCTCCTTCGTCTGAATTTTTAATCTGCTCTTTAAGAACGCGCACCTGATGTGCGTTGGCACGAAAAGCACTCTGTTCTGCTGAAAAAGAGTCCCTCAGGTTGTCGTATTTCTGCTCTGTCTTCTTTAGGGCAAGGGTGATCTGTGAAAGCTTATCTTTCATCATGTCGCAGATTGTTTGGAACAGGTCATTCAGGTCTTGTACCGGAACCTTCTTCATATCGACAACCAATTCAAGCACCTTATAACTTGGAACATCTGAATTCGGGTCCAGGATAGCCTCGGTCATAGATAGTACCAGGTCTTCGGTGTCTGCATTGACCGAAGCAGAGAGTCTGGTGTGATATTTCTCAACGAAACCTCCTAATTCAGCCCTGTATTTGTCTCGGACAGCTTTATTTGTCAGCTCCCTTTCTTTTGTCTTGGAAGGAGGAGGCTCGACGATGGCCTGAGTGACTTCAGTGTAGTCGGAGGAGGCAACGCTGTCTCTTAGAAGCACTATTCCTGCCTTGCCTTTATCAAACTCCCCGAATTTCGTAAAGGGCTCCAAAATTATCCCTTCCCCGATGACCTCAGCTTCACTAGTGGCCACCTTCTGCCTCTTGGGTGATGGTGCTCCAGAAGTGCCAGCTTCTTGCTCATTGCCCCCTTTATTCACTTCTTCTTCTTCTCCTCCTGTAGCAGACGAGTCCGTCTCCATCTGCGAAAACATAGGCGGGACTTCAAGATTAGCCCTCCACTCCAGAAATGGCCTGGACTCATGAATGTAGGGCGCAGACCTGTTTCTCTTTCTTTTATTTGAGATAATTTCCCGTGGGTCATAAGCCCAACTCTCCCCTAATTTCAGGTCCATGTTCTGCAACATTTTCTCGACAATTGGGAGGGCATATCTAGAGTTTACCACAAAGGGGCCAATATTGTCAGGGAGCTTCAAGATGTAGCCTTTCTTAGCGGGGACGAAATGGAGCTGGTCAGCCTTGAGGGCTTGCCGGATGTACTCAAGGGCGTAGACTCGTCGGACAGGAAAAGCTGGGAGCTGGTAGGGGGCTACTTCGGCTCCATAGACACGGATTTCAGTATACTCTTCTGATAGGAACCAATCGCCGGTACACTGGTACTTCCCAGCCTGTAACCAGCGCTTCATCTCTGGGAAAACCCTAGGGGAAGGAGCGTCGTGAATGATGGTATAAGCAATGGACATGAAGGTATTCACGAAATTGACATAACCTTCCCCCCTAGGCAACTGACAAACAGAGCAATTCCAGTCGAAGACTGGCCTGGGCTGGGAATTTTCAGAATACATCCTGTCCAGCCCCAAATGATTGAACTTGTCCGCATGCTGGAACAGGAAGAGGTAGAACACCAACGAGCAAAAACAAAACTTTCGGGCTTGAGCGAGCTCTCGAAATTGGGTCCGGATGGTAAAGGAAAGGAAACCTGGAATATCCAGTGTAACTCCATTCTGTGTCATAAGCCACAAAAATCGAATGCATACTGAAGAGATGTCTTCAGGACTCCCTACCCCTAGGAGGCCGGCGATGAGGGACAGAACAGGACGCACTTCCTCGGCAAACAGACTCAATGGGAACGGCTCCAATGGGGGTAGGGCCGTTGCTTGATCAATGGTTATGGCGGCTATGAAGGCACGGCGGGCTTCCCTCGACAGCTTATTAAACTGTGCGAGCAAGGTTTCATCTTTGAAACTGAAGTAGGCATCGCTGGAAGGGAAACGAAGGGCCTGCCTAATAACATCGGGAGAAAGGGAAAAAATTACGTTACCCTGAGGAGAAATGAAAGCATCCCGATGCGTATCGTAGGAGTCCCTAAGCCAGACAATAAAATCGACACAGGAATGGACTTGGGGGGCAATGTGGTGATAGAAGCCGGACGCGACCACTCGGAAACGATCAGCATTTTTACAGTGGCGGCCAAACAGTAGGGGCTTGATACTCCGTATGTCTAAAGGGTATTTCGGGTCACAGATACCCGCCTGCAAGTCATGAAGTGGTTCAAAACCAGGGGGGTTTCTAGACTCATGGAGTTAGGGAGTTTCAGGTTCGTTCTTCTTGGGCGTTCCTCTCCCCATGGCAGTTATTCAACAATTTGGAAAAGAGAGAAAGGAAAAAGATGGAAAAACGGAAAATGGATTACCTGAACAGAGGGTGACAATGCTTGGGAAAGCGACGAGGGGAACAGTGACAGTGACTTGGACAAACCCGGCGTTCTTCCCTACTCGGTATTCATCGTAGAAAACTACCTGAAATGATTTACCAGAGAGAAATACGGGAGTTTTTTACCATTCGGGAGGACTGTTTAGGTTAAAAGGTGAAAATGTAAGAGAACAGAGGGCAAGTGTCGTAAGGACACTGACACTGAGACACGTGGCGCGTGGGGATTGGGTAAATCAGGATGTAGGTGAGCGCCTCGTGTCGGGTTAAAAGTTGGTACGGGCCTCAGTACCAACTGTCCTAATAGACTTACCTTACCGTTATTCCATATGCGCTGTCCAATTTTTAACACGTAGGACTTCCCCTGGCCGGACTAACACTTATCTTTCCCCGCTGCGTAGGCCCACCTTAACTCCGCCACAAGACAGCGTCCCGCGGCCTAACCTTGCTATTCCTTTCCTACCGTAAGGTCTTACCGCGCCACGTGTCGCAGATCCGCGGGGGTAAGGGCCTCGTCCCTTCCCCACAGCTCGACCCCCTCGGACTTACACCGTACGCTGCCGTGTATGACCCGAAGCCTTTTTCAAATATATGGATTAACATACAATGCCGCGTCCCCTTTACTTTGTATTTGATGCTCGTATATTATTGCGCCTATCACCGCTTAGTGTTGTTTGTTCATTGGTTTGAATATGTATGCGTTCACCACCCTTTCTCTTTTCGGCCTCGATGAGTGCTCTCCCTCTGCCACTTGATATAAAACTTTTAACATAAGGCCTCGTTCCTCCTTTTTGGTAGTCCCGTGGCTAGTGCTATGATTGAACAAATGGACCAGACCCCCAAACAATTCTACTCCATTCAGCTCTTGTAAGAAGAATGCATTGTTTCCAGCAACTGAATGAATGGAGTAAGGGCCAAGCCACAGATTGTCAAATTTACCATGCTTTCCCTTGTCCTCCCTCTTTGAGTCCCACTTTAAAACTTTGTCCCCAATCTTGAAATTGCTGGCCTTTGTCCTTCTATCAAATATCTTCTTGATATTATCTTGCTTCTGCAATTCTTTGTTGTACACTTCCTCTCTGGTTTGCTGAAGATGAATGGTCTGATTTATTCTTCTGATTATGTCATTTTCTTCAGTCTGGAGCTCTTGAATTAACTTCATAACTGGTACACCAAGGCTGTTAGGAAAAATTGCATCTGTACCATACACAAGCTGGAAGGGTGACATACCAATGGACTTCTTCAATGTTAATCTGTCAGCCCAGAGTGCATGGTTCAGCTTTGTGTGCCAAGACTTCTTGTTGTCTTCCAACAGTTTCTTTATTATGTTCACTAAGCTTTTGTTGGAAGACTCTGCAAGTCCATTACCTTGAGGGTAATAGGCTGTGGAGTGTCCCAATGTTATCTGATTTTTGCGACAGAATTCCACCATTTTCTTTGACCCAAATGCTGCTGCATTATCTGTGATGATCTTGGTAGGACAGCCAAATCTGGAAAGGATATTGGTTTCTATGAATTTAATGATAACCGAATCATTGGCCTGTCTACAAGGAATGGCTTCTATCCACTTAGTGAAATAGTCTGTGGCGGTAAGGATCCACCTGTGTTGGGCAGAGGATGGTGGGTGGATTTCTCCTATGAAGTCAAGTCCCCACTGTTGGAAAGGGGCTTCAACAGTAATTGGATGTAGAGGAAGGGGTAGTAATTTTCTCTTGCCCTCGAACAATTGGCATTTATGGCAAGTGGTTGTCAGTTTGTGTACATCAGGAAAAAGAGTAGGCCAATAGAAACCAGCCCTCAAAATTTTGTTGGCTGTTGACTTCCAGTACAAATGGCCTCCACACTCTCCTCCATGGAATTCCTGCTTAATCTTTTCTGCATCAAACTCAGGCAAACATTTAAGCAATATACCACTAGCATTTTTCCAATAAAGACATTTATCAATAATGCAATAGTTTACAGCTTTTAATTTTAGGAATCTTGCCTTTGTTTTGGATAAACCAGGAGGTGTGTTTAAATTAAGCAAAACATGAACAATATCAGTATACCAAGGAGAATTCGCAAAATGATCTTCAACAATGGGAGTTGAGAATTCTTCTTGGTCGTCCAAAGCATTAATCATATTAATATCAAGAACTTCAAAATTTGATTCAGCCATTAATTTAGCTAGACCCTGACCTTTGATGAGCTTAGTGGGTTTAATCTCTAAATCATATTCAAGAATAACAGCAATCCACTTACCTCTCTTACCATCTGGATCCTGGGTTAAAATGTCTTTTACAACCGAATTTGGGACAAAGGCAATGATATGTGAGTGAAGGATGTATACCCTGAAGTCTTTTAAAGCTTTTACCAAAGCAAAAGCCTGTTTTTCCATAATGTTATACCTCAACGGGGCATCCCTCAATGCCTTGCTAAAGAATGCAATGGGCTGCTCTTGCCCTTGTGGATTTTTCTGTAAAAGGACAGCAGTTATAGTATATTCTGATGCAAATGAGAAGATATAAAAATCCTTTGAAAAATCAAAACTTATGAGAACTGGTGTTTTGGTTAACGCTTGTTTCACCAGTTCGAAGGATGTCTTTGCTTCTGAGGTCCATTTTACCCCTTGCTCCTTCTTCAACATGTTTGTGATATTTCTAAGGAGCTCAGCCAAGTTGGGGATGAACCTTCTCAAAAAGTTAATCTTCCCTATGAAAGACTGCAACTCTTTGATATTTTGAGGATGAGAGATTTGCAATATGGCCTCAATCCTCATGGGATCTATCTTTATGCCCTGCTCGGAAATGATATGTCCAAGGAGCTTACCTTCTTGGAGGCCAAATAAAGTCTTCTTGGGGTTCAAAGATATCCCAAACCTTCTGCACTTCTCGAAAACTTTCCTCAAATGTTCTAAGTGTTCTTCATCTATTTTTGAAAACACAGTTACATCATCCAGATAGATAATGATGAAGAAGCCCAATTCTTCCGAGAATGCTATGTCCGTGGCTCTCTGAAAGGTCGCTCCAGCATTCATTAAACCGAAAGGCATTTTCACATACATGAAAGTGCCCCATGGTGTAGTAAAAGTTGTCTTTAATTGATCATCAGGGTGGACTAGGATTTGATTATACCCTGAATAGCCATCCAGCAAAGAAATTCTTTTAGACCCCACCACCCTTTGCAAAATATGATCCATCTTGGGTAAAGGGTAGTTGTCTTTCAATGAAGCTTTGTTTAAATTCTTGAAGTCTATACAAAGCCTGATTTCTCCAGTCTTTTTCCTAACTGACACCAGATTAGATACCCACTCAGAATATCTAATAGGGACAATAATACCAGCATCATGCATCTTCATAATTTCCTTCTTAACCAATGGCAACTGGACAGGGTTGATTCTGCGCAGTTTTTGTTTGAATGGGTTTTGGTTTTCTTTAAGAGGGATTTTGTGTTGTATTATTTCAGTGTCATAGGATTTAAGATCTTCGTAACTCCATGCAAAAACATCAGAAAATTCTTTAAACAGCTCCAAGTATTTGAGTTTAATGTGAGCTGGTAAAGTTTTAGACAGTTTAATCAATCTCGGTTTTTCCTCACTGCCTATATTACATTCCTCTACTTCAGTTTCCACAGGTTCCAGTTTTGGTTTTTTGGCCACATCATCAAAATCAAACAGTTCTTCTAGAGGGGCCAAACCCTTGGGCAGACTATCATTATTAGAATGCAGAGTTTCCATTTCTTCTGTTTCAGATTTTGCACTTAATTCTATTTGGTTTCTAGATATGATAGTCTGAAGGTTTATATCTACCAGCTGTGGGGATGGTTCTTCTTCACCAAGAAAATTTTCTTCACTGCAGTCTGTATCATAGTCTGAATCTGAACTATGGGGTTCAAACTCATTTCTGAATTGCATGAAGTATTCTATTTGTTTATCTCCATCAAATACCTGCCAATATTTCTTGTTATCTGGGATAGCTGGTCTGAATTTTATCTGAGAGGTGTCATCATACAGCATTGGGCAGGTTCTAGCAGCAAAGGCTAAATTGTGGGCTGCAATATTTCTTTTTCTTGGGACAAAAGATAAAGAGGACTCCTCAAATGTTTTCAAAAGATCAACGACATCATTCCTGTAGGCCCTAAGTCTTGGGTGATTTGCATTATACTCCCCATTAACTTGCCTAATGATTAATTCAGAATCTCCATAAACATCGATTCTCTTGGCACCTAGTTTTTTCAAAAGATGCAAGCCTAAGAGAAGGGATTCATATTCTGCTATGTTGTTGGAACACTGAAAGTTTAATTTGCATGAGATACATTTTGTATGATTATTTTCAGTGTTAGTAATCCAGACACCTGCACCAGCATTTGTTTTGGTGCATGACCCATCAAAATACATAGTCCAGAGAGGCAGATTTTCAGTTTGGTGAATGGACGTTGTATCATTTGATTCCTCAAGTTTCTCATCGGGTTGAGGACTGTCTTTCTGACTGTCAAGTTTTAAGCTCAAGGGATTGATAACTTGCAGTTCAAGATCTGAGTTTAGTTTGCTAGGATCTTTCGACAGAATAGACCGTTTCGGCACTTCAGCGTTGTGTTCCTCCTCTTTTATTTCAACCATAGATTCTATTGAAACAATTTGTTCTGTGAGTGTTTCATTATTGTACATGATAAAAGAATCGAGGCTCGTGTTTATAGCATAGAGAGGGGAGTTTTGAGGCCGATCCTGACTTGTTACTGTGTACTGCATGTGGGATTCCCTATAAAGCCTCCTAGTTTGATTGAAGACAGGGATAGTTGCATAGGTCATGTCCATTTGCATGGTCCCCTGTAACTTAGCCCCCCAAGACCGTGATAAAAGCATTCCATACTTTGGGGGGACATCAGCCACAACAACATCCATGACTAAACATTTGGCTGGAATTTGGGCTAAATTAACACAGAGATCTTTAATCAATCCTAGACACTTAACTCTGCTTGAGTCAAAGGAGTATAGATCTTTGTAAGGTCTGGTAATTTCAAGACCCAGGCTTTCCATTACAGCCTTTGGCATTAAATTATGGGAAGCACCTGAGTCATGCATAGCATTATGCAGAATTTTGTCATGAATGTTTAGGCTTACATAAAAGGGAGGGACAGGACCTTCTTGGAACTTTCCTTCAATCTTTGGGCCAAAAATAAGCTCTGGTTGGTCATCACTAAGATTGAGAGTATCTTTGTTATCTTCTAAGTTTAAAGCCTTCAAAATTTTGGACCTATATACATGTTGGGCAACTAACTCAGTCAAAGGAACAGAGATTTTGATCTTTGAGATTTCCTGTTTTAGGCTAAAAAGGTTTTGACTCTTCAAAGCATTGACTTCAGCCTTGTTTACTGCCACTTTATCAGCAATAACAGCTTGCTGATTTGGTTTATCTACAGTTGAAACAGTTTTCTTTTCAGGGGTAATAACTGAGGTGCTAGCACTACTAACGTTGGCACTCTGTTTTTCGATATTTTGAGTGTCTTTCTCTTTACCATTACCAGAATCAAAAGCCATCGTTTTGTCCTTTTGTTTGATTGTTTTAGACTTGGTTGCAGTGCTGTTTTGAGAAGGTTTGTCAGAGGTCTTATCCTTGGGGGTTTGTTGATTAGATCTACTTCTGAGTTCATATTCCCTTAAAGGCTCTATGACAGTGTTTTCCATATCTTGATAGTAATTCTGATTATCATCTCTTCTGTCATCACAAGGCGTATAAAGACCTTGTTTTTCATCATAATGAACCTCAAAGTCATCATCAGCTACCCCAAATAAGTTTATATCATCTTCCTCTGTTATTTGATCTGTTTGTTCAACCTCACTTAAAAATTTCTGATGAAAGGGAGGAATGACCTGCTGATCATCTTCCCTGGGTCTGTTTGGAGGCTGATTTCTTCTAAGATTTTGATTCTGGTTTTGGTTTCTGTTTTGAGGAGCATTTTGATTTAGACTTGCTTGTGCTCTCTCTAGAATGCTCATTTTCTTCATCATTTCTTCCATCATTCTTTCCATCTTTGAGTTTGAAGTAGAAGGGGTGGATTCCTCTCTAAAAGATACTCTCTTTTCAGCTTTCATCCTCGCTCTCTTCTCCATGAGGTTGACTTCCACAGAAAGAGCACCTCTTTGCATATCTTCAAGGGTTGCAAAGACTCTTTCTCTGAGTGAATATGTCATGTCTGGATCAAACCCTTCAGGAAATTTGTTTAAGGCTGATCCCTGAGGAGGTTTCAGTTCAGGGGAAAGTGCGTTATACACACTGTTGAATCTGGTACAATAAGCTTGTACACTTTCCCCAGAGTTTCTATGGAGATTGTTGTAGTCAGCAAGGACTTGGAGAGGGTTTTTTCTTACTTCCCATTTGTTTAAAAATGTTTGATGGAAGGCTTGAAGGTCATTAATACTATGGGGGGTTAAACCTTTAAACCACTTTCTCACATCTCCCCCCAAACTTTGAGCAAACAATCTGATTTTGACAGATTCATTATCAATTTCATTTCTGTCAAAGTAGTCATTCATCTTGTCCACATGTTGAGATGCCGTTATGGTATTATTAGCATCATATAATGGAATTTTGGACTGATAGTCCTGTGGAAGATTGACTAATGGTACAGGAAGGACTAAGGGAGCATACCATGCTGCCATGATATGTGGTGGGGGTGGATTTACAAGAGGAGGTGTGGGTTGAAGTGGAGTGGTTTGAACAGTGGATGAAAGATGAACAGAAGTGGATGGAACAGCAGTAGATCCCTGAGCTGATCTCGGATGAGAGACACCTAGATTATGTATGAAATCTAAATCAGGAGGTGTTGATTCTCTATTCCCAAGAGTCTTACTTGTTTCGGGAGATGAAAGTGTAGGCTCAGAATCTAACTGATCTAAATCCCCAAATGACCTAGTTCTGAATGGGTTTAATAAGTCAATTTGTGATTCATGAAGAGCTGAAAGGTTTTCTGGGACTGAATTAGCTCTTAGGGGTGGTCTGAAAATAGTTGAAGATTGTATCCTAGGAGACTTCCTAAGAATTCTTTCTGGGTTATCAACTATTTCAGGAGGATCTGGGTCAGGATGGGCTCTAGTGTGAATCTTTTTAGGAGCCACAATTTTTATATGTTTAGACCCAACTAAACTGGAAAAGTTCAACCAGATATGACAATCTTTAGGAGGTTAACCAGTCTGTTTTTACACTTTTTCAATCCCACAGTTCTCTAACTGAGTTTGAATGATTTTATAATGATAAGGGTTCTTCCCAGTGGATTCTTAAGGTCTGTTCAGGATCGTGGAGTCGCCAGGTGGAAGGTTCAGAGTGTTTTCAAAGGAGTACACTGTCCACCACAGTGTTTGTGAAACATTCCTTTTCAAGGATATCTCAAAACACAACAAACTCTAACCAGAGATTGACTGGGAGGGCATTCACTAGATATGTCACCCCCAAAAGAGGATGAGATCCAGAGGCTACCTAGCCCTTTCCAGACTCTGTCTAAGAGTATAGGGTAAAACACATCAAAGACGTATACAAGATATCAAAACTAGTGTTTTACTACCAATCTGAAATGTTTTTGATATTTTCTGAATTGTTTATATTTGTGGTTTAAAAGAATGTCCTAACTTTGCCTCAAAACTTAGCTACGGTTATGAAACAAAGATAGTCTATCCTCATGGCTAAGCTAGCTGATTTTCCAAGGTTAGATAAAAACTTAAAAGAATCCTAGGATTGACCTAGTTTGTCACTGATTCAATTGATCTTCATCTTAATTACCATTTTCTTG
>CM076578.1:1945040451-1945296951 GCA_034641835.2 Pinus albicaulis
GCAATGAAGAAATGAATTCATAATGTGCTCAAAGTATGATGAAAAGAGTATGTCTCTATGTATACGCGGATCTGTCTAAGGGAAGTCGCGTATGCACGTGGGAAACAACGTTCCAAGTCGCGTATGGGAAAAAGCGCTCAAAAAGTGCAAAACCAAGGGTAACCACCATGGTATTGACCCATTGTATTGGGTAATGATCCGCCTAATTGACCCCATCCAGGTAGTTTTGGGCTCATGGTATTGTTTTGGCCCATGGTATTAAAAAGAGGGGCCCATGGTATTGAAAAAGAAAAACCTATATAAGAAGAAGAAATTCATTGTGCAAATTATGAATGAGGGTGCAAGATGTCTGAGCTTGAATGAATACTTCTCTATGAAGTATATCTGCATGGAAAGGGTAAAGGTTTGATGATAGATCTGAATCTATGATGCACTTATGAAGAAATGATGAAGCGAGATCTCTAGATCTGAAATGTACTTGTATTTGCTAGATCTGTTTATGGAGTGACTAGAGCTGTGATGAGGCGAACATCTGTCTGATGTAAAGGGTTGAATCTGAACCGAATATCTGATCTGATGAAGTTATCCTGCTCTGTAATAATTGAAGATCTATACGCTACTTCAACGCGGAGGAAGCGCGTATATACGCAGCTTCAGCGAAGAGAAAGCGCGTATGCGTAATAAAATATACACTGAGTTATACGCTGGTTTGTATGGACGGAAGCGCGTATACACGCGACATCAGTGAAGGGAAAGCGCGTATGCAAACTAGGGCTTGCTGAAGCAAGGGGTATGAAATATCTAATCTGTTCTACTATGTTTCTGCTATCTGATCTGTGTTGATATGTATCTGCTGGTGATGTATGTTTGTGCTTAAAAGTATGAAAAGGGTCCAGTATGAAAATATGATGAAATGTGGCCTGCAAGTGGTGTTCTATTGAAGTTGTTGGATCCAGTGTGAAAATTGATGAAACGTGGTCCAAGGTGGTGCTCAGGGTTGTAGCCTTCAGTCAGGGGGTGGTAGCTCCCTTCCGTGAGAGGTCAAATCAGATCTGGGCCGGGGGAGTTCTCCGTGGAGAGGTTGGTAAACGAAAATGGGGTCGTAGCTCCCTTCCAGAGAGGCCGAGAACGAGCCGCAGTGGGTGTCACAGGCCGGTCGTCAAGTTCTAAGGCCAAAGACATATGTTGTAAGATGTTTTCTCTATAATAAAATATTGAAGGCTGAGCAACTGCAGCGGTGGTTTTCTCCTGACTTGGGTTTCCACCTAAAAATCCCGGTGTTCATGTGTGATGCTTTGTGTGATGGTTTATTCTGTTCTTACTGCACATGTTTACTGTTTATAGAACATCTAATGAATGAATGATGGAATGATATAAGTGAAGAACTAATGGTATAATTAGATCTCTGTGTATACGCGAGTTTTATGAAGGATATCCGCGTGTATACGCTACTTGGCTTCAGCAAAGTAGCGTATGGGTTTTAAGGAATGAAAAAGTAAAAGTTTTGAATATGCAGTAAATACTGATTCACCCCCCCCCCTCTCAGTATTTTTCCCAACAATTGGTATCAGAGCGTGGTCCTTCTGCAGAAGCTTGATCGCTTGAAGGAGATCCGTCGCAATGGGAAATAAGCAAAAGAAGAAGCCTATTCGAAGAAAGGAGATATTTCAGAGAACATGGATACCAGAAATCAAAGGAGATGAATCTGATAGTGATTGGGATCATCCTTTGAAAGATCTTAGTGGTACAAACAATAGTGAAGAATATGCTATCGACCTAGAAGAAGCCGAAGAAGATTCTGACCAAGCTCTACAAGTACTCATGGCAAAGAAGCAAAATACTCAAAGTAAGGAGATGTCTCAGAAAACCGGTACAGCAGAAGTTGACAAAGATGAATCTGATGATGATCCTTGTAATCTTATCTGTGCAAGCAATGATGTAGATAGTGAAAGTAATGTTGTGGATTTAAAGAAGGTTATCAAAGACCAACAAAGAATATTTAATGAGAAGGACGTTGCCTCCAAAGCTTTGGTATTTAGACTGAAAAGGATGTTCGATGATGTACGCAGTCAAAGTAAAGGATATCAAGCTGGAATCATCTCTCTGCAAGAAGAACTTGAAGAAGCAAATAAGAAGAATGAAGGACTTGAAGCAGAAAACGGTTCTCTAAAAACAGGTCTGGAAAAATCAAAGAGGAAGAATAAAAGTCTTGAAGCTGAAATCATCTCTCTACAAGAAAAACTTGAAGCATCAAGTAAGAAGAGTGAGGAACCTATACAATCATTTGAAAAGGAAGGACTTGAAGCAGAAATCATTTTCCTCAAAGAAGACCTGGATAAATCAAATAAGAAGAACGCAGGACTTGAAGCAGAAAACATATCTCTGAAAGAAGATCTCAAAGCATCAAAGAACAAGAATGAAGAGCTGCAACAAACATGTGAAGTAAACGAAAATTGGTTGAAAGAAGAGATCCTAAATCTGAAGGATCAAGTAGAAGATGGAAGAAGGAAAGAAGAAAGCATGACAAAGCAATGTCAAGACTTGGAGGTTGAGGTAAATATTCTCAAAGGTAAATTAGAAGAAAAGGTTAGACTTTTGAGGTTTCAAGATAGTACTAAGATTCTGAATAGTATTCTTAGTAGTCAAAGGTCTCCTTCTATCAAACTTGGTCTTGGTTTTCATGAAACTGTTAAAGGAGAATCTAGTTCACAAGGAAGTGCTAAAGATTCAAAGGAAGTCAATACAAAACCTGAAGAGTTGAAAGAAACAAAAGGTCAATCAACAATGATGAAATCTCAAAAGAAATCATTCAATAATGTTGAATGTTTCAAATGTCATAAATATGGGCATGTTGCAGCAAATTACAGGAGCATATCATTTCAGCCTTAATCAAACAGTTCCTACATAGAAAGGTACTCTAGTTTCTTCAAGGGATATTGTTTTTCATGTAACAAGTATGGACATAGAGCAGCTGATTGTAAAAGAAGGAAGATCAGAAATACTCATTATGATTCTTATGCTTACTTTTCTGGACATATGAGATGTTATTCTTGTAACAAGTATGGGCATGTAGAAAAGGAATGCAGGTTGAACAGATCTAAGAAAGTGGACAATTTTCAGCACACTGTTAGGAAGGTCAAACAAATTTGGAAAAAGAAGGAAGACCAATCAGAAACGTAGGGAATTCTGACCCTACTGCAGTCATCCGCTTCTGAAGCTTACTTCTCTGATTGACTGTAGGAATGATGTGGGATACATTATGAGATTTAGTAATGTATCATCACAGGGGGAGCAATGCATGATGACTCTCATGGTTGATTTGATTATTCTGGTTATGTTTACTTCTGATAGCGCATCTGATGTGGAAAGGACAGGTACAGGAGGTACAAACTCGGGAGGAAATGAAGGAAGATGAAAATTTTCTATGCTTCACTTTCCATACGCGGGTTATATTAACAAAAGTCGCGTATACACACGAGTTTCATCAGACACAGTCGTGTATGCATTGATGATAAGTATAACCAGTATAATTATCCAGTTGAAGCGATATCCTTTTGGGTCCGTGGGAGCATCATCGACTGCTGATGATCGCACTATTAGCATTATTCCAAGAGGCTCATGATAATGAAAATGATAGTTATGTCTTGTAAGTTGAAGATTGTGGATGAGTCCTATTTGCTTTTTGATGAAGAGTAGTCATTGTTGAGATGAAAGTCTTATAATTCGGAGATAAGGGCAGTTCATGCAGAGATTGTTGCTGATGACTTGCTGATGAACGTATTCAGGTTGCACAAGTTAAGAAGGAGCACTGGTCTAGTGAGGAAAGAAGCCTGATGATCGTACTGTTGGCAATATGATTGTTTATTCTTTAGTTTTATATACCTGCTCAAATGATGATGACTTGGTACATGGTTTGTTGGTGATGAGATTTTGAGCCTGCCACACACAAGTATCTTTGTGCTCACATGGATGAGCTGGATGTCGTATGATCTTAAATAAGAATAGATCATGAGTTTGTTACTATGGTTGAGATCTTTTGCCTACATATGTTACTTCATGTTAAATCAAGGTCATGGTAATGTTGGACCACATGGATGATTGCTTGACACCTATGTGAAGATGTTGTTCTGATATGAGAATCTCTCGCGAAAGAATGTCAAGGCCGCAAAGAATCAAGGCTTGTTAATATTATGCCACAATACTTGGATGACGCTTGGAAGATAAAACTACATTAACTACCACATGTTCCATAGAAGCATTTGAACATCACAAACTGAAGCTGGAGATGTCTCTGTATGTCAGAAGAACAGATCTACTTAAATACAGAAGATGACATTGGATACGCGGGTTTCCTGAAACACAGTCGCGTATATACGTGAGTTCATGCACATAAAACCGCGTATGTTTGATTGATGACAAATTTTTGCTTGGAGTCAGCTCTCTTCAGCACACCGGCAGTTAAGCCGCTGGTATCTCCATGATGTTCCGGGCCTACACTGAGAGCAATGTTTTGATGAAGATGCCTTGATGATTTGTTGGTGGAAGTTTCCAGGATGCACAAACTAAGGGGGAGCCTTAGTCTTTTGGAAAGATTGCTTGGTTGCATAGATTCAGGGGGAGCATTAGCTTTGCTGAGTATAATGCAGTGTTGGCATTATGATGGTTCTAAAAATATGTTCTCTTTCTTGAGGACTTTCTGGTGTTGGTCTTAAAAGTTATATTTGTAGTTTGATGAAAAGGTCTTGTTGAGACTCATGTTGTAAAATTGTAATATTCAGTCATGTAAGGACTTGTCTTTTTTTGTAAACCCACTTGGTTGGGTAGCTGAGTCAAATTTTGTAAACCCACTTGGTTGGGTAGCTGAGTCAAATTTGTAAACCCACTTGGTTGGGTAGTTGAGTCTCATATGTAAATCCACTTGGATGGATAATTGATGTAAGTATGAGTCTTTCGTGATAGGAAGTTCATAGAGTCATGTACTTCATTGAAAAATATGTTTGAAGATTCAGCATGAACTCAGGGGGAGCTTGGTCACTTCAGTATACATCAGATCTGCAGAACGCTTCTTCTACATGATGAGAAAAGGGGGTGAGTATGTTGGTTTTGATCTTCCCATTGCCCTTGATGTCAAAGGGGGAGAGTGTGTTTGGTTTTTTATCCACCCTTTGCCCTTGATGTCAAAGGGGGAGAGTGACATGGTGTTTGAATGCAGATAATGGTATCAAAGAATTGGAAGAGTGACATGGTGTCATTGTATTCCTGTTTGAATGAAGAGACAGAATGGTGTCACATATTTGGGAGAGTGACAAGGTGTCATTGCATTCTTAATGTATCTATCTATTGTGGTAACCAAACACCATCGTGGTTTCCATCAAGTCCAAAGGGGGAGATTGTTGGAAATATGATGCAGGATGTTGTCCTTGATGGCAACCCACTAAATGAAGATGAAGACATGCGACTGTTGACATGTGTTGTCCTTGATGGAAATTCACCTAATGAAGTTATGCTTGACTTGATGGACTTAGTAAATGATGTAAATCTGATGTGATATGATGTTTGTTGACAATATGATGATGAGTGTTGTCCTTGAAAGGCAACCCATCGATTCCCCTAATGAGAACTTACCCGATGAAGTTGTGCTTGAGAGAATATGTTCCCGATGAAGATGATGACAACTTACTTGGTGAAGTTGTGCTTGCTAGAATATGTTCTTGATAAGCTAAATATGATGTATCTACAGTGTGTACAGAAGGCAGTGAAGAAAAGAAGTCAGCATGTGCTCATTCTATGATGAAAAAGAGTATGTCTCTATGTATACGCGGATTGGTCTAAGGGAAGTCGCGTATGCACGCGGGAAAGAACGTGCCAAGTCGCGTATGGGCTAAAGCGCTAAAAAAGTGCAAAACCAAGGGTAACCACCATGGTATTGACCCATTGTATTGGGTAATGATCCGCCTAATTGACCCCGTCCAGGCAGTTTTGGGCTCATGGTATTGTTCTGGCCCATGGTATTGAAAAAAGGGGCTCATGGTATTGAAAAAGGATAAACCTATATAAGGAGAAGAAATTCATTGTGCAAATGATGAGTGTGAGAGAAAGATGTCTGAGCTTGAATGAATACTTATCTATGAAGTATATCTGTATGGAAAGGGTAAAGGTTTGATGATAGATCTGAATCTATGATGCACTTATGAAGAAATGATGAAGCGGGATCTCTAGATCTGAAATGTACTTGTATTTTCTAGATCTGTTTGAGTGATTAGATCTGTGATGAGGCGAACATCTGTCTGATGTAAAGGGTTGAATCTGAACTAATTATCTGATCTGAAGAAGTATGCTGCTCCATAATGATTGAAGATCTATACGCTACTTCGCCACGGAGGAAGCGCATATATACGCAGCTTTAGCGAAGAGAAAGGCGCGTATGCGCAATAAAATATACACCGAGGTATACGCCGGTTTGTGTGACTCCGAGCGCGTATATACGCGACATCGTTGAAGTGAAAACGCGTATACAAACTAGGGTTTGTCACAAGGGGTATGAACATCCGATCCGGCTCGCGTGCTCGCTATCCGATCCGTGTTGATATGTATTTTGTTGGTGATGTATGTCCGTGCTTAAAAGTATGGAAAGGGTCCAATCTGAAAATATGATGAAACGTGGCCTGCAAGTTGTGTCCTAAAGGAAGCTTTGGATCCAGTGTGAAAATTGATGAAACGTGGTCCAAGGTGGTGTCAAGGTTGTAGTTTCGCCTGGTTGTACCTTGCAGGAGAGGTCGGTAAACGAGACGGGGGTCGTAGCCTTCCAGAGAGGCCGGTAAACGAGTCGTGGGTCGTAGGGAAGCCCCTTACTTCAGAGGCCGGTAAATGAGCGTTGTGAGTCGCGTGCTGGTCAAGTCTGCGCCAGCACATATGTTGTAAGATGTTTTCTCTATAATAAAATATTGAAGGCTGAGCAACTGCAGCGGTGGTTTTCTCCCGACTTGGGTTTCCACCTAAAAATCCTGGTGTTCATATGTGATGCTTTGTGTGATGGTTTATTCTGTTCTTACTGCACATGTTTACTATTTATAGAACATCTAATGAATGAATGATGGAATGATATAAGTGAAGAACTAATGGCATAATTAGATCTCTGTGTATACGCGACTTTTATGAAGGATATCCGCGTGTATACGCTAGTTGGCTTCAGCAAAGTAGCGTATGGGTTTTAAAGGAATGAAAAAGTAAAAATTTTGAATATGCAAAGAAATACCGATTCACCCCCCCTCTCGCATTTTTCCCAACATCTAGTATGTTCATAAGTCTTACAAGTTTTGTGGATGTTAATTTGTAAGTATAATTAGCAATTCAATGTATGCAAAATTGAGGGGGAAATAGTCTATTTAAATTATTGGTTGAACCTAAACTACTGTTTAAATTACTTTTAGGGAGTATGTAAGAATGTGAAAATTCCTAAAGAGCGCATCATCTATTAGACCAATTTTCAAGTTGGTATCGTCAAAGGAGAATTGTTTGTCTAAAGAAAGTTGCATCCAGTATGTTGATGGAAATGTGATTTAGGATGTGTGCTTAAGGTTGTGTAATGTCGAGTCCGGTGAGTTGGAAATGTAGTTTGAATGGGTTGATGCTCCTAATGGATATGACAAGCATGTATGTAGACAATATTTTGTACCTCTAATTGGATTCTAGTAGAGTTTCCTTGTGGTGAAGGGTTGTATTTAATATCCTAAGTTTTTACCTGTTACTTTTTGAGGTTTTGGATTTCCTCATAAATTAAGATTGTATATATTAGAAAAATCAAAATAAATATTACACTGAATACTTTTGTAGTTTAAGACAAGCATATTCATTGAGGGAAGATGTGAGAATCTGAAGGTATTGTTATTATGGTCTAGAAGAATGGTTATATTGTAGTTTTAACATAATTTATTTTTTATCACATCGCAGTTAAGTCTATTAAAAAAAATTGTGTGGTTATTTCTAAGGAAAATTAATTGTAACAAAATTTGTTCATTATCAAGGCTTAATATATGCTTGACCACATCTCCTTTGGACATATAAGTGTCATTTAAAAGGGTAGTGATTTACAAGTTCAAATATATTTACAGCATGATATTTGATTAGATGTTGAATTCTTGTAATAGTATTCAAATACAATTTGTTTTTCTTACAAGAAACATGTAGCACTTTGATATGGTTTATGTGTCATATTTACTAGATCAATCAACTAGGATGAAACCTAGTGCTCTATAGCTTGACAAGTGAAGGAAGCTTTCACATACAAAATGTTCATATATTTATAGATGAAGTATGATGAACATAAATGGATAAATGTCATTATTTTTTATTCTTCAACCAAGAACCACCCAAAATTTATGCAAAATAGGCATGAAACTCCCAGGACGTGTCACATCATTATTTTTTATTCTTTCACCAAGAACCACCCAAAATTTAGCTAGAGTGGGAATGAAAATCCCAGGACGTGTCACTTTGGGAATTCCCAGGAAGAAGAGAGAGTTGCATATATTGAAACATCATTTGATATATGAAAATATACCCATATAATAGTACTTACTATTGGGCCAACTTGAGCACAAAAGTAAAAATCAAAATTTCTAAGATGGAAAATTTAGGGCCATAAAAACATATAGGACCACCATTAATTGTTATATGATTGATCCCACCAGATTGTATGGGGTCCAAGGATGATGTGATTTCTCCTTCCCTTACTAACATAGCAAGTACTTTCAATGTTGTGCCTTGTGGGTCTTTTTTGGAGTGTTTTTATGGTTGTTTCAATGTTGTTCATCGTGGCTATTTTTTGAAGTGTTGTTATAGTTTTTATTTATGTGATGTTCATAATATTTGCATGTCTTACTACTACGGTGAAATATCCTTAGGTGAAGGATTTCATTATACATTCGTACTCTCCTTTATCCTAAAAAAAATAGGAATGATAATAATGCACATCAAACAAGAAGAATCTGCAGTAAGAAAATACATTTAACAAAAAAATGCTCGAAGGTTTGAAATAGTAGACATACATCTATGGAGGAATGGGATTTTTAATGTTGCGGGGTCGAGAATTATGGGAGAAGCTAACATAGTTCAAGGTTATGTTCCTAATTTTGTTTACTTAAGCTTCATTCTCATAATTTTGATAGAAGTTTATATTTTCATACATGTTAATGTTGGGATGAGCAAGTAACAAAGGTTGCAGTTGGGGTCCTAGGTGACTTGGTTGATACATTGGGTTCAAATTTGTTACTGTTGCTGCAACAATATGCCTTTTACAATGGCTTTATTGATGAATTCTTAACATCTAATGATCAATGTATTAAGGAGACTACATAATAGGTTCACATGAATGTGCATCAAGTTGGTTCGAGTTGATTGTGTTCAGAAGGTTTGGAAATGCATGTCGTTGCTTTGTTGAGAGTATATGGGAATTTGATTCCTACCTATGCTAACTTTTCATCTCTTCCATTTCTTGGCAGCAAGATTATGAAATTCTTGCCCAAGTCCTTCTTGTTAGAGGGCCTCAAAGAGAGCTTAAACTGCATTCATGATTATGAAATCAACTCTTAGTATTATTGTTCTATTTTCAACTAAAACATCCAACTTGGGTGCTTTTGTTGTGCTTACAAAAGCATCAAAGGTTGGTTTGGAATAAGAAATGGAAATGACAAGATTACATAACAAGAAAAAATTGTCATTACTTCTGCCACTTTTTATGCCACTTTGTAAATTGCCAGAGTGATTAATATTCCTTCTTATATTACATCTAAAAGGAATCACATTTTGTTTCTTAGGATGTATTAGCCAAGCTGATCAAATATTATGATATTCATTTCCACCTTCTTATCTTCCATGTTTTTCCCCTTATTAATTTGAAAGGTTAAATATCCTTTATACATTGTATTTATGTCTAGGATTCTGCTCCAAATCAAGCATGCATATGCATAATAAATTTTTCAATGCATTACTAATTTGATTTGAATCATTCTTTCCTTCTCATAGAAATCTTCTTATATTTTCTCTCGTGCTTATATCTATCTTTGCAGTGCTCTCATGTGCATGTTTGTTGTTGAATGTGGCCAATGCTATATGTATTATTGTGGATGGGATGACTAATATTTTTTGGTTGGAAGTTTGTGGATGTATGGATGTTCAATTCATGCATATTTTTTTTTGTGAGTTTAGAAGATCTGTCCTATTTTCTATTAATCAAAAAGAGAAATGCAGGTTACATATAATAAAACTGAATGGCCTCAACCTGCCCGCAGGAAACCAGGTCTATTGGCCACCTTAAAGAGTTATACCCATATACTGTCAGATATGTCCAGTTTACGTCTCTTACATACAATAACTTTAAAAATTAAATCCTACCCGAAATACACATGGTCAAAAAACAGAAAAGAGTGGAACTCAATCATCCGAAGACTCAATTAGTGTCAGGTCCTTAACACTAGAAGCGGACATGTCCACTTGATGCACATTTTTCAATTTTCGATCTATGCAGCCCAAATGAACATCGTTATGGTGTTGCGCAAGGTAGATTTCTTGAATATCTCTCCTTATCTCAGCTAAAATGGAGGCAGCTTTTGGGTCCCCTCCAATTTCCTGAATGCTAATAATTGCCTTAGTCAGTACTCATTTTAGTGTCTAATATGTGTGAATAGACTCTTGGAATAATGATAGTCTGCTCTTCGTGTTACCAGTATCCTTTAGAAATTCCATTGCTTCCTCTTGTATTTCCCCTTCCTCCTTAGTGTTGCAGTCTCACTCCCAACCTGAGATAAGTGCTCTAACTTGTGGTGGAATACCTGTGGAATAGGCATCAAAAAGGTTTTCCATTACCTCTTTACCTGACCTCCTTCCTCTCTTACTGGGGCCCACTTTAGGCTTACTTGTTTCTATTTGCCTTTATCTTTGGCCTCCTTTTCAATTCATGCATCTTGTTTGACTATTGGATGGAATGATAATCCCAAGCATGTCATCAATCTACCTGCCTAGTCTATGTCTTGATTCAAATGGAATATAGTAGTTTTTTTTTTCTTTGACCTTTAAGTGGTCAATTTTAAGGGTTATCTTTATCTTTTCTTCTTTATCATGGTGGAGGTACATCTTGTACTTAATAATAGTTTTTTCTTTTTATAGTGGGATTTGTGCAATTGCTTCACACTTTATATGAGTTGTTTCAATTGATAAGGAATTATTTCCACTGGAAATTTAAGGACAATGCTTTTGCTACAAAATATATATCTATGCATTCAATTTAACTTACTCTCTGATATTTTTTAATCCACGTAAAATGTATGTAAAGCTTCTTGAATTTAGGCCCTTTCAGTATTTAAGAGTATGCATTTCAAAGGAATTTGGTTGAGGTATTTTAATTTTAAGTTGTGAACTAACTATGATTTTTTATCTTGTACTTTCACTTTGAGAGTAAAAGAAAAAGATGAATTACAAATGTGAAAAAAGTCCTTGTAGGAAAACATGAATTTTGGATGTGAGACACGAAATCTTGAAAGATCAATGTGAATTATAGTGATGCCTTAGATGGAGCTGTGAAGAATCAGATCAAGGGCTTCTTACTACGAACTCTTTGTTCACATGTTCTAGATGCTCAATGTACTTCATCACAGGTTATATCAAAGATTGTTGGAAATGAGTTACCTTATGCCAGTGGCCAGAGCTCATCAGGACATTATTACTCAACATGGGTGACCCACAAACGGAACCACCCATGAATCCAAAACACGCCACTCTAGAAACTCTTGGATATCTTTGTGAGGAGGTTGTTGCAAATAGTCTTGCCCAAGATCAGGTGAATTCCATCCTTAAAATCGTTGTGCAGGGAATGAATTCATCTAATATTAACAATGAAGTTAGGCTTGCTACTACTTGAGCATTGTATAATTCTTTGAAATTTACTCAAACAAATTTTGATAATGATATCCCAGTCATATATCGTCACATAGGTTGAAAGGTACCATGTGAAGCATGGAATTACATTTGTGTGGTGAGTTTTTCCTGCTCAAGATCAAATTTCGAATTAAAAGAATGAAAAAAACATTTAGTTTGATTTTATACTCTTTCCTATGTCGTATTAAGTTTGAATTAAAAGAATTAAAAACTCATTATTTTTTTATCTATTAGTCTTTCCTATGCTACCGCCTTACGACATTTCCTTTGCAACATGTAGTGCAATTTCTAGTTTTACTATTCTATCATTTCCTTATTTTGTCGATCTACTCTTCATAAATTGAGAGGTTCATTTCCTTTGTTTACAACAATCTTAATAAGAGAATAAATAACATATACACATTTTCTTGAACATATTTCCTATAATTCTTTTGCTTCCTTATTTTGTTGATTTTATGTTACATTTCTCTTAGCATATCAAAAAATAGGTTTCCTTTATCTACAATAATATTAATAATATAATTTCCTTGTATCCCAACCCCACTCTTATATCCCAGTCCATCCATATAAAGATTGTATATAAGCCAAATTTTACCTATATTCATTACCATGTAATTAATTGCTAAAAAAGTTCTCAACATGACTCCTTTCAATATCTTCCATATAATTTTTTGGTTGTCATATTTTATACCATTTCTAATATATCATTGGCTTTTATTTATTTTATTTTATTGATTAATATTTTTCTTTAACCTTTCTCAAAAATATTATATTTTTAGTTATTTATTAATATTTTATTTTAACTTCACAAAATATTTAAATATATTTATCTCATTTTCTCTGTCTAAATTTATTATTTATCTTCTCATCACAAAAATAAAAATAGATATTAATTTTCTAACTGTAAATATTCTTAATCTCTTGGAAGTGCTAACATAATTTCTTTTTAATTCCTTTTTTCCATCCACTTTACCAAAACTGAAGAAATGGAAATTTAAATACCCTTGTTTCTCCAAAATGGGTTAATGGATTGGAACCATTACACCTCATTCTATTGAAGTTTAACATGTTCGTTATAAATATTTTTTTGAAATGTATTTTTTTTTATAATTTTTATAATTAAATATTAAAAGGGTTTTTATTTCTTATAATAAAATATTTTAATATTGAAATCTTATATAGAAAGAGAAGATTGTCGATTTTATATGAGGTTTTTGAAAAGATGAAGTTTTAATTCTTGTTGGAGCTTTTTAAAAGAGGCATTTTTAAAATCTTAAAAGTCTTTACTTTTTCATAATAAAGGATTTCGACATTAAAATTTTATGTGGAAGGAGAAGATGATCTATTTTAAATTATGTTTTTGAAAAAAAAAATTCAAAACAACTTTCCCTTGCTAGAGAATTTTAAGGGTACACTTTATCTTTTAATTAAGTAATAGTTTTCTTCAGCAGGGTTTTCAAAAATATCTCCAATTCCTTTTATCTACTTTCTCACATCTGAATCAAGCATCTACTTATCTACTTTTATCCGAACTTATTACTTACTTTCTTTCCTATTCCATAAGGAAATGGCTAAAGCTTAATCTTTCTGGTTTTTGAAACACTTTTTCCAAATATTTCATCAATTTTCTCACATGGTTGAAGAATATTCAAATAAAAAAACATTTTACTACACATTTGGAAAGCATATTGTGCACTTTGGTATTATATAAAATTAGCTATACAATACGAAGGCTTTTTATTCCTTACATGAGATATGGCTCTACATTTGACATTGAAGACACAAACTTACCCAACAAATCTTTAAATAAACTTGGAATTCCTTCTAACCAAAATAATATGTAAAATATCATAAATATGTAAAATATCATAAATATGTAAAATATCATAAAATGATATGAATTTGAACTCAAACTTGTACCTACACTTATGCTTGAGTGAATTTCATACTCAACTTCATAAAAAGCTATAATAAATTATAACCTTCCACTATAAAATAATATATATTAATATTAAAAAATACACAATTTTATTTAATTAAAAAGGTGGAATCGTCACTAAAAAAAATTATTTAAAAAATAATATAAACAAAATAATACACCATTAATAAAATATATCATAACATATTTATTGTCTTACAGAACTAATGATATATCTTTCAACAAATATTCTAGGCATTGCACTATGTCATACATATTAAATAATATAATATAATATATACAATGAATAATATATTATTATATAATATATGCAACTTTGAATAAGATATAATATATTATATGCAACATTGGATAAGATATATTATAATATATACACGATTAAACGTGACTAATTGGTTATATATATATATATATATATATAATCATCAAAGGAAAAGTTTTGAATTATCCAATCATTAGTTTGAGTTTTTAAGGTTTTGGACTGTTTCAGAATGTACTGCATCGACAAAAGTCAGACTACTAGGAGTCTATGATTCAGTCTAATTTTAAATCCATTTTTTACTCAATTTATATTAAAAATAAACAAAAATGAAATGTTGTTTGAGTAACACCGTATTCCACACCTAAAGTTGAGCTACCAAAGTTGAAAGTTGACTTCTTACAATTTTATCTTCTTATTTTTATTAATTGTCATTGGCTTTCTTATTTTTATTAATTGTCATTGGTTTTCAAATATATATACATATGAAAATTTTAAAAATAAAAAATGGTTTGTTATAATGAGCAGGTAACAATATTTTGCATGCTTCAAGGTAATTTTGAAGAGTGTAGTAAAATTGTTATGTTATATATTTTTTATAAATTTAATATAAAATTAAATAGAGATTTATTAAAATTTTAAGTTTAAATTTGAATTTAATTATTCCCAAAATTGAAAGTTGATTTCGTATAATTTTATCTTCTTATTTTTATTAATTGTCATTGGTTTTCGAATATACATATGATTTTTTTTTTTTAATATGTTTTTTTTATATTGAGTAGGTAACAATATTTTGCATGATTCAAGGTGATTTTAATTTTGAAGAGTGAAGTAAAAGTGTTATGTTATATATTTTTTATAAATTTAAGTTAAAATTAAATAGAAATTTATTAAAATTTTAAGTTTAATTTTGAATTTATTTACTAGATGATTTAAAATTGATTTATAAAATTATGATAATGTGATTTAAAAAAAAAAAAAAATCAATTTATATCATTAAATTTTATATTTATATCATTAAATTTTATTAAAATAAACCACTAGAAAGTGGGTTGTACTCTAATTTCATTTTGAAATACAAAGCTGTTCAGTTATGCATTTGTTTAACTAACCAAAATAATTATACAATTAATTTTATATTTTTTAAATTTTGGCTTCTATGATCTGTTATAAAATTAAGATCATAAAATTAAGATCATAAAATTGTATAAAATTGTATAAAATTCTTTTGGTAATAATTCATTATCAAAATTAAATAACCAAAATAAACTAATTGTAATTAATTAGAATAGCTGAGACATGTCGCTGGCTTTCTGGCCAAACTCCTACTACCCAAAGGATAATTACATTCAAATAATTATTGTCAAAGCAACCAGAAAAGGTCAAATTAACTATGGAAAATAACAGGCCAGCAATAATATTCAGTAGTACTAAAATGATGGTTGAGGAAACAGCAAATGGGGCTGTTTATCCAAACACTAGAGCAACAATAATTCATTGAATCTGCAAATTATTTTTGGAATAAAAATCTAAGAAGAATAACTACGCCCAGTTACGGAGCTTGAGGACTGCTACATTTGTAGAAATCCTTCGAAACGTTCCATGGCGCTTTCGGGAAGGCCGAGGAGAATGTTAATGCTTTTCCTCTGTTTTCCATGGGACAGGAAGAGAACCACTTCCCTGGCAGGCAGAGTAACCGGCACAGACTGGACTGGTTCTCCCCACCCAAAATCTGTCGTGTGGAACGAGAGCCGAGACCAGGTAGTAATGAGCAGAGTTGCAGTGAGCGAGGGCCTGGATCGAGTTTCTTCGAAATAATCAATGGCGGATCTCATGAATTTGTCCGTAACCATCCCTATGGCTTTTTGAATTAGCCCCACTCCGAAGGACAGGGGCTTTTCCTCCAATTCTCCAGCCCTGCCGATGGCCGAAGTGAGGACTATTCCGTTTCCGAAGTAGCCTCTGGGCAGCGGGGGCTCGAATTTGGCCCTACCATCGACTGCGAAGAGGAGCTTGGCTTCTTGGTTGGGCGCCATGTTGAGGGCCTTGCTGCGGGATTTCCAGACCAGTGCGGAGAGGGCTTCGAAGGTTGAGCACCTGGTGAGAACCCCGTCCTCCATGGCTTGCTTCTTGAGTTCGTCTAGCTTCTCTGGTGTGAAGCAGAAGGATCTGTACACGATTTCTTCGCTGTGGAGCTGGTCGGTAGAGTCGCTGGAGACTTCCTTGATCTCTGCGAATTCCAGGTGGGGGGATTCTATATTTGGGGGAGATCTGGCCTTCAGCAACGATCGGTCCATGAATGGCGGTACCGACAGTGGCACGCCGCGTGCTGTTTCGGCCCAGGAGTTCACGAATTCCATGGCCCCGATTCCATCGAACATGCAGTGGTTCATCCCCAGGCCCAACACGAACCCTCCACATTTGAATGTCGTGACCTGTATATATAGAAAAAATTAAAACCAATCTTACTAATAACATATTATTTATAGAAAAAACATTTTTTTTAGAAGTTATTAAAATTGTCCCCAATAACCAACCACCAGGAAAAAAAAAAATTACAAAACATGAGAGAAAAATATGTGAAGATGATGTCCAGAACCAATGGTGGGAAAGCCAAAGGGTAGAGCTTATTTATGGAGAAGGAAAAATATCCAGATTCAAATTGAATGGAGAACATACTTAAATGATAATGTTTGGAAAATGTGAAGATTGCCATAACCTACGGTGAAAATGACACTGCATTTACAATAAGAAGAAAAGTTGTCATGATAATAACAAGAAAGAATTCAAGAAAACTTCTTGAATCTTTGTGCCATGGTAATGATGAGAAATCAAGAAAAACTAAATTGAATCTCTCTGCAAGGAAAATTATTGAATCTTTCTGAGTGCAAAAACTGTAAAAACTGTTAGGATGAAAATCAATGAAAAACTTTTGAATCTCTTGAATATTGCCACCACATCTGGTGAAAATGACTCTACATAATAATAAGAAAGGTTGTCAATAAAATGACAAGAATTCAAAAAACAATCTTGAATCTTTGTGCCAGGATGATGATGAGAATTCAAAAGAAAACCTATTGAATCTTTTCTGCAAGAACTGCAAAAACTGTCATGATAATGATGAGAATTCAAGAACAACTCTGGAATCTCTGCCAATCCTAGTAAAACGATTTGCTAAAATTTATAAATTACAGGTTATCTTGCCTGGAAACCGTGTTCAAACGAGATGGAGAAAAGTGGAGGAAAAGTGAAGTTGACGACGACCAATGGTGGGAATAAGCAGATTCGCGGACAAAAGAATAAGAGGAGGAAAAGCTATCATGATCATGATGAGAATCCAATGAAAAACCCTGATTCTTTGTCGATAAAAGCTATAGATTGGCGTGGAAGGAAGCTATATTCAAAAAGGAAGAACAACATATTTCAGTGATCCTGCCAAGAAAATATGAAGATGTTACACGAATCCAGAAAGACCATGAATCCTTCTGAGAAGAATAAAAGGTAATGCTGTCAAGATAAAGACGAAAGTTCAAAAAAACCCATGAATCTCTGTCACTAAAAGTCATGAGTTGTTGTCCAAGAAAATCAATTTCAAACTGGTGCAGGACATATTAAAGTGACAAGGCCGAAAAAATGTGAAGATGGTCACCAGCAACAGTAGGAACGAGAATCCTCGTGGACAAAACAGTAAGAGCAAAAGCTGTCATGAAAAAGTCTTGAATCTGTTTTAAGTTGCGTGGTAATTCAAAGAAAGCTGTCAGAAGTCATGAAAATATCTTGAATCTGTTTCAAGTTAGGTAAGGCAATTTGATGAAAATTACAGAGAAGACAATTCGGTGAAGGTCATAAAATTCTGAGAAGTTATTTCATGGTCTAACCATATTTAAAATTGGTGAAAATGCATTTAGATAATAAAATATTGAGAAAATTGTTAAGGTGATTCATGTAAAATTGACTGGTGACCAGCCTTTTGGAGTCTGAGTCTAGATGGTTTTTGGGTGACAACATTGTAAAAATCTATATAATTCATGTGGAATATAACCTATTCTATGTAAATTTGGTCAGGGCCACAGAGATTACATAACTAAATAAATCTGCCCCACCTCTAAATGCCAATGGAGAAAGTAGGAAAATGATAACCTGACCAAAGTTCACATACCTGGACAACAAGGGGAGGAATTTCTAATATATTCTTGGCACCAGGAACATTGTAAACCAGGCATTCCAGCTTAGAAGGATCAGGCTTCGTCATATCTCCAATGTCCTCGAGTACACAGTCTGCATCTGCTTCCACAAACACAGCCCCCTCACCAGTGCAATGAATGTTCAGCTTCCCTTCTGGGCTGATGCCAACCCTTCCTGCAAGAGGATAATAAGCAACTAAAACCTTGCTCAGAGCCTCTCGTATCACTTCACTCGGCCTCTCATTCCCCATCTCAGCGCTGGCCTTGAAACAGTACACTGTCTGGACTATTACAGCAATGTTCTGATCAAGATTTGAAAGAAAATAAACATGATTCTCTGTAGCCTCAGCTGGAACAACCATTGTGGGTTCATGCCTCGTTACTTTCAATTTCATGGTTGCTGCACTGCTGTTTTCTGTCTGTGACAATCCTTCCATTTGCCCGACTTGGATGCAATTCAATAAATGGAAAGGATAAAATAGGCAAAGCACTCAAGAACTTCTCTGCAGATGCTTAAATTCAGCTTCCTCGGACTAATTAACTGCCCCCAATTCGATCTGCTGCAGGCAAAGTCAAGTCAAGACTTATTAATGAATCTTATTATGTAAAACCAAATCTCTAAATGTCTCTGATCCATTTACAGAATCCAACCCAAAAGGAAATGCATGAAAGCATTTGGTGTGCAATTTTCAAACATATGAAAGTCAGACAGTACACAATCCAAGGATAGCCTTGGCAGGGCCACTGTCCATGTGAACTTTGGTACAATGGAAGTCAGCCTCTTGGATTTCCAATAGAGATAAATTTGTACAGTTGTCAGCATTTTGGATCTCAATCCAAGGAATATTGACATTTGTAGTAAATTCATAAAATCTATGCACCAGTTATGTGACACGTTTGACCCTGCCCTGTTTCACAAGATTATGTACCCTCTTGCACATTGGGTTAGTCCTACAAGCCCTATTAAATTTGAAATCATTCAAATGCATTTACTCTCCTGGGAATAAACTTGGTAAGCAACCGGAATTAAAAGTGTCCACAATTCAAGACATGTGCAATAAAAGATTGTAATTCCAAAACATATAATAGTTAGACAACCCCAATACCAACACAATGTTACAGGATTTGTTCCAGGATTTGAGTAGAAACACAATGTTACAGGATTTGAGTAAAAAATTAGCAACATACTTACCAATATAGCAATAAATTCTTGCTCAGGTCTGCACATTAAACTGATATAGCAATGAATTCTTGCTCAGGTATGCACATTAAATTGGCTGACAGGAAAATGGGAGCAAGATGTGATCGTTGCAGGGGTGTGCTGAAGGAAAGATTACCTCCTCTCTTTATCTTCTTCCCATACTCGTACTCTTCTTTGGAGTGATCGTTCTCTGTAATGTTAGACCTCTTGGGTTGCCTGTAGGCGAGTTGTTTAGCTAAAGGGATGAATTGGGTAGTATTTTATCAAGGTTTGGTGAAGACTTGCGTCACGAAATATACAGGCGAGTCAAATACGCAAACCCAAAATGGCTCTGCTGCCCAATTACTTGCATGCTTAGGGTTCTTGATTTTAGCAAGGAGGGAGTTGATGTGTAATGCCATGGAGATCAGACATTGATAAAATGCCATGTAAGAGAAAAGTGTGTTCGTCAAACCAATAAGAGGGTTGGCCACTAACCAGCAGATGCCCCGGTTGTTTGCTTGTCTAGATTGTATATATTATTCAGCTGTTCTAGAATCTAGTTGGTGGATTCTCATCAACAATTTTCTAACTCGCCTTTTTAATTTATATAAAATGCCACAAATATATTGAAACCCTTTGTTCTCATTTGGATACGTTATAGGAAAAGAAATAAATTTTTGAGTAGCTCAGCATTATTAGCTCCACACTCCAACAAATATATATATATATATATATATATATATATATATATATAATAAAATTAGAACATAAAATAAAATTTAGAGATATAGAGATGACACTATAATAGATTCTATTTTGTTTGTTTTCTGGGTATGTTTTTTTATTTGTTGGAATAATAGTTGTGTGTTTAATTTTAGTGTTTTAAAAGTTTTTCACCTTGTTAAATTTATTTATGTATTTAAAATTATAATTTCAAAAATTTAAAAAAAATAAAATAAAATTTAACATAAAATAGTAAGGTTATGCTTTTAATATTTTTTTAGATTTTCTAAGCAATTTTATCTAAAAGTTGGGCAAAAATTGGAAATAGGAAAATTTTAATTTTAAGTTGTTAAGTTCTACTTTTTAAGAATATCGCAAACGAGTCGAGTCGTAAGTGTTCAATTCTGGGCTCTATCAATGCAAAGTTTGTAGCTCTCATTCCCAAAAAGCCTAATCCATTTACTTTTACAAACTAAACGCTTATATCTTTATGCAATATTGTTTACAAGATGGTTTCAAAAATTATTGCTCACAAAACTAAGCAGTGGTTGTCTATTCATATCACGCCGGATCTATTTGGTCTTTTAGAAAACTAGAAGATTCAAGATCTATTCATATCACGTTGGACCTATTTGGTCATCTCTCATGGGTGCACTCATTCAACAAAATCTCACCAAATGGATGCATGCCTTATGAGGATTGGTTTGACTAAAGCTTACGATAGTGTGGATTGGTAGTTCATAATGTTGATTATGCACAAGATAGGTTTTGGACGCAAGCTACTAGACTAGATCATGGCATGCATTTGTTCAGTGAATTTGGTTGTTATTATCAACGAACTTCTGACTAATTTCTTCAGGGTTTCTAAAAGCCTTAGAAAGGGTTGCACATTTTCCTCGCTTCTATTTCTTTTGGTTATCGATGGTTTAAATAGAGGAATCAAAGAAGCTCAATCTTTGGGTATTATAGCATGTTGCAGGGTGACTCTTCACTCAAAAATATCGCATCTAATGTTGGTAGATTACGTTATCTTCATAGGGGAGACCAACATTTAAGAATGGCATGCTTTCCACCAAATTCTTTCTAGTTTTGGTGAAGGAGCAGGTCTAATTATGAACAAAGAAAAATCGAAACTTATCTTAAATAAGGAGGAGGAGGTGATAGTGGAGATAACTAAAATTTTCAAGGTGCAGCTAATCTGATTGGACGAAGGCTTCATATATCTGGGTTTCTTTTTTAAACCAAAAAAATATGAGAACCGGTACTGGGAATGGTTCATATGGAAATTTGAGAACAAGATGACTCTTTGGGACATTAAGTGGCTTTCGTTAGGAGGTAGGTTGGTCATGATTAAATATGTTTTTTGGAGCATTTCAATGTACTCGATGCACCTATACAAATTGCTGAAATAAATCATTAAAATAATTGATTCAATAATAGCTAAGTTTCTTTGGGAAGGTATAAGAAAGGCAAAGAAATATAATTTAGTGCGTCTTGAAGTGATTTATCAGAGAGAGGGAGATGGGGAATGGAGTACTAGGGACATTGAATGTTTTAATATGGCTTTACTAGTCAAAAAATTATGGAGATCCAAGGGCAAAGGTATTTGGCAGTGAATTATCAAAGAATAATATTTAAAAAATATTCAACTCAAGTCTTGGATGAAAGAAGGGCCATCAAAAAAGAAGGATGCTTCTTATATATGGAGGAGGATGATTAAGTATAAACATTGGTTACTTGGGAATTTGAGATGGGAGGTCGGAATGGGTAACAAGATAGAATTTGGGTTGGACGTCATTAAAGGATTGGACAATGTTCATTTGTTTTTTGTTCCTATCATCATATTTTTGCATCATAAGGGTCTTTTTTTTCCTTAATCAACTCCGTGTTAGTCAACACTCCTTTATTGTTACACAAATATGGCCTAACACTAGTGATCTTGGCCTCTGAAAGGAGCAATTCATATCTAGGTTAAGCCATGCTAGAATTTCTTTGTTAGAGAAAGAAGATAAAATGACTTGGGGAGGTTGTGAATATGAAGGTCAGATCTCGGTCAAAGAAATGTATTTACATATATCACTCAGGGGCATAGTATGTCAGTCAAAGCTCCTTGGTTGCAAAATTCCTCGAGGTGGGCGACTCCATTAAAATTAAAATGCTTCATGTGGTTGGTGGTTCGTGATCAAATCCTAATGTGGGAAAATCCTATCAGAAGGGGGTTTTAGGGCCCTGGAATATGTGCATTATGTTGTGGTGAAAACAAAGAGGTGGCACATATTCTTCTTTCTTATCCTTTTGTAGTTTCAGTGTGGAGGGAGGTATTACAAATTTTGAATATTTATGCAGATTGGGATAAGTCTTCCATTGAAAAATGCCTTTATCAGTGGATTGAGGAGCATAAGAATTTTCTTTCGTTACCATTCTATATCTTTTGGGGAATATGGAGAAGTGAGAACGCCAAAATTTTCAAATACATTGTCCTTGACGTTAGAGGCACAAGTCTGAATGTCACTGCATATTTTTTGGAGATTGGGCCATGGAAGGCGAATCCACAAAGGAGAATATGCCAGTTTAGAGAGATTGGGTCTTTTTCTCCTCTAGGATTCTTTGATGGGGCGTCCTCAAAATGGGTATGTGAATGTGGGGCGTATGTTTTCCTAGAGCCGAGACATTTCTACCAATTTAGATTGCATGGTGGGGAGGGATCTAACAATAGAAGTGAGCTCATAGCACTGTGGGGAGTGATGTTTTGTGAAAATTAGCTAGCAATTGAGGAGATAGAGGTTTTTGGAAACTCTAAGATGATTATAGAATGGTTGCAGAAGAAAAGAAAATTTGGGTTGCCTTCCTTAACATATTGGATGCAACACACTAGATATCTTATCTCGACATTCCAGAAAATATCATTCTTTCATTTATATAGAGAGAAGAATCATGTGGCAACTCCCCTTTCTAAGTGTGGTTGTAGTGCTCCACTAGGTCAGATCATCTACTCAGATTTTGACAAAGGTTACTTATTTAGCTTTGGGAGCTTCAAAATCTAATCGAAAGCATATGAAAGGCTAGTCCTATGTGGTTTATTTTTTACAATGTAATATGTTAAATAACAATAATATCTTTAATGATTGTTTTCTTTTTTAAATAGGAATATAAAGCTAAGAGAATAATGTAAAACAAGTTAGTTTATTTTTACAATAAGATAGACACTCAGAGAGGAAAGAAAAACACAGTACTAGATGAACAAGTTTTAATATAGATTTCATGGTGATCATAGAATTTTTAGGAGGAACGGAGTAAAGAAAATGTAACTGAATTTTGTTTTTAATAAAAGATAACAGTTTCTTCTTGTTGAAAAGAAAAGTCTACATCATCCAAATTCCTCAATGATTTTCCAAGATGTTAAATCTATTTTTGCATCCAAAAATACAATTTGAATGAAAAAACATCACAATCTCATTAAAAATAATTTCATCCAATTCCACCAAAAAGAAAAAAACAAAAAGTCACCTTATTATATTACACCATTTACAATTTCTTTAAATTTCTATATTTTATCTTCAACAATCAATAAAAATTATCTTATTAAAAATACACCATTTATAATTTCTTTAAATTTCCATATTTTATCTTGAGAAACTATTAATTATAATCATAATATTTATATATCTTAAAATTTATACATATATCATCATGAAAATTTCATACTAGTGATGTATGAAATCTATGAAATATCTAATTATACTTATTCCACATTTATATTAATTTTGCTTCTTTTTTTTTCTCATAATTGGAATATATTAACATTATATATATATATATATATATATATATATATATATATAATGTCTTTTTAATTTTTTAATTTGAAATATATATAAAAAATGTGAATTATTCAAATTAAAATAGATAAATCATTAACAAGAATATATATATATATATATATATTCTTGAAATAAATAAATCTTCAACCAATATATATATATATATATATTTTCTTGTTGAATAAGAATATATATATATATATTCATATTCTTATTCTTATTCTTATTCTTGTGAAAGATTTATCGATTTCAATTTGAATAATTCACACTTTTGATGCATATAAAAAATTCCATACGTCTTTTAACATATATGAAAAACCAGACTGTCCTACTCTTCCAAATTTATCCATCTATCCCCACGTTTATCTTTAGGCTAACCCTCACGACATGACATGAGGAAGTTTTGTTTGGAATTGTCTTACAAGTACACAAATTCACAAAATTTATGCAAATGCTTAATAAAAAATTGCTATTAAAATTATACTTGGTTTCTTCGTTCATATTTCCAAAGAGGAAAACATTATCTATCACTTCATAATAAATAATTGTAATGTAAGGATTCAACTCGTATATCCAATTAACGTCCAACAACTGGCTTGTGGACAACGGATAGGACTACATCCTATAGTGCCCACCGAGTGACATGATTTGATTAGGTTCTTATCAAACATCTATTGTATTTTTATGTGGCTATTCATTGGAAAAGATGGTAGGAAAATAATGTTTAAAAGTTTTTTTAAAAATTTTTGGGTAAAAAAAAATATAATCTTTAATTTGATGTTGATGGTAAATATAGATTTTAAAAAGGTCTAACTACAAAGTTAATGGTTGATTTTATGGTTGGAACCTTTTATGATCTAATTGAGTTAAATTTAATTCAGTAATAGTGTATATGATATAGTTATGCACAATTCTTCTACATATTCAAATAATACATTACTATAGTGGTTCACAATTTAAACAAAAATTTGTCATTATATTCTATGTTTTGTTTTACATACTTAAATGACACATTACTCAAATGACACATTACAATAGTGGTTCACAATTTAAACAAAAACTTGTCATTGTATTTCATGTTTTGTAATGTACATATTTCACACTAGCATGGTGTATCGTATGGTATTGGATGTATTAAGTCAAATGGGTTTAGTTTTGGGTGGTTAGGGAAACGATTGTTATATATCTTACTTAGGTTTAATTCCAAGTGACATGTTAAGTTCTTAATGAGTATATTTTTTAATTTTGGTCTTGCTAGTAATATTTCTACTCATACAAAGCTTGAATGTTTGCCTCCTTTGAATTTTTGGTTTTGATATAAGTGAGTCTAGCGTGTGTTGGCTTTAGCCATGGAGTTGGCTACTGGAGGTGTCATTATTCGTGCACTCTCACCCTCTAGACTTTGTATCTGCAACAATTCATGCCCTTATATTTTCTTTGACTAATTTAGTTAAACCCTTACCTTCAACATATGTCAAAAAGTTGGATTAAATCCCTAAAGTTCCTCTTCCTTCATCTACATCTCATCATATGGAATCGACATTAGAAAAAATATGGTTGGTTGGACTTGTGGCTTTCCTCAAGGCCCATGAATATCTAGGTACAAAAGAACTAGCAAGCTATGATAAAAGGAAAGTTAACCAACTGTTTCTATGGATGAAGATTTTATGTCTTTCTCTTCAAATTTAAGGAAGACTCGGATTCTATATTTAGAAATTGACCCTACTTTTTCAACTCCAAATTTCAATAGAAAAAATGATGTACCATCTATTGAGCCTATTTGAGGTTGCTTACCACATATTTCATTGCATTGTTGGAACAAAGAGTTAATGTGTTGCATTGGAAATATCCTTGGTGACTATATTGATAAATTTTGAGCCAAGGGGAAGAATGTTTGCTTCTTCTTGTAATTATGTTGAAGTGGATCTAAAAAATGATTTTTTGAAAGAGATTCAATAATTAACCCTTGATAATTAGAAGCACCTCAAACTAGTGGATTTTTAGCAATTCCCATTCAAGTGAAAAATGTGCCATGACTATGGTTATATTTTGTAATATTTAGGACTATTTTGATATGGTATTGTACACATTTTTATTAGACTTGCGAGCCAAGTTTTTTCAAACTTGCATGTCCATGTAAATATGTTTGTATGGGGCATGCTTTCCTACATTATGTATTTTTATTCCACATTGCCTATGAGGTTATGACCATAGAACTTATGTGCAAGGGACAATGAACCCAACATCGTATTATGCAATCACACCATGTAATCTAAAGAATCAAGTTGTAGACCTTCAAACATAAAAGAGTATGGGGAGGTAAACTCCACAAGAGGGAAAAGTTAGGGAGCATAACCATGGTATAGCCAAAGTAAAAAAGGTGAGATATCCAAGTGGAAGAAAGGAGTCTCCTAAGTGACACTTGGAAAAATTTACCCATGCATACAAAAAACAATGTATCTCTCATTCAAGGATTCTTCCCAACGTTGAGGAGATCGTATTGGGGAATAAAAGAACCTAGATGATAATAAACCCAAAAATCAAAAACTGAAATGGATTTTTGGGTAGAGTTGTGTTGGGTGTCATGATGAGGCAAGCTAACATGGCTAGATATAATCTTAATTTATGAAGGGAACAAAATGATATATAAATTTGTAACCAAATACAAAGATACAATGGAATTTGAATTCTATTAATAAATGGAAAGTGCTAAAACTATATAAATGCAGAATGAAAACAAACTAGCTCGAAAAGTGGTAGTTTATCTTTGAGAAGAGTTGTGATGGCTACGAGCCTTCCTATACTATCTTACAATGAGACTCCAATGTCTTTTTTAATCATAAATAAGCAATGAGAAAACACTAAACATTCAAAAAGACAACCCTAGGATATGAAGCACCAAAAGGCTTATGGGCCCAGATAACGTAATTTGGAACATTAACTTCTCAGGGTCATAACTTTGTCATAAAATTTATGTTTGGAGTGTTTGGTAGCCTATTGGAAAGGTCTAATCATTTTGTTGTGAGCCAGTGGAATAGGTAGTTGGCCACTGATATCCACTGAGATTAATCCTTCCCCCCTTAGGAAGAAATGGTATCCATTGTTTTGAGTGCCCCCATTAGATGGGGAAACTTCTATTGAACTTAGCCCCTAGTGATCCACTAGCCTTGGTGCAAGAATTTATTGAAAAATGTAGCAAGAAATTCTCAGTTTTATTTTTCCTTGATTAGATTGAGAAATTTTGAATTTCCACATCAGCAGACAACTTGGATGATATTAACTTGTGTGACATGGGTTGTGTCACACAGTTTACTCAGTATATTTTATTTTGAAGAGTTAGAGTTCATTTCAACATGTGTGATTGATAATATGTAGCAATCAAGGTCAGTTATCTAAGTTTGTTTTCAGTTAAACTAGTTCTAACTATTGAAGGAACTAGTGGAGGGTAAAGTTGTGTAGTGGGACTTCAGTCAAACTCAATGATTGTACATTTAACTAATCAATCAACCCAAAATAAATAGTTTGTGCAGAGAATTTGAGTTCCTTGGGCTTGGTGGAGATTCGAAGGCAATGTAACATTAGTTGTAGACTAGGCTTGAGTATACATGTGTTGCATGCAGTCAGATGATCAGCCTAAGGAATTTCGCAATCCATTTTGGAGGAATTCTTAAATAGGGGAATAATTCCTCAAGGAACAACACAAGGAAATAGGAGCTCAAGCAAAGGAAGAAATTGACTAAGTCTGGGTTAGAGCTTCTCAATGAGTAGAGATAGGTCAGTTAAGCAAATAAATTGCAATATATATCTATTCATTTTATTAATGCCAGCAGACATTAGGGTTTTTATAAAATATCTTTCCCCAAAGGAAAATACTTGTTGCATGTGTGTGACTTCTTATTTCATGTCTAAAATTTTGTTCTAAATTGTGAATTAATGTCTGCAGAGAAGTAGATTAGGTTTGTGTCTTGTGATTTTGATTCAAAATTCAAGCAGTTGCAAATAGTTTATACATCGTATCAAAGCAGGATTCACATTAGAAACAAAAAAATCAAATTTTTTTCTCAGGAGGCTTGAATTCATAGATTGCAGCGGAATTTCTTCAGAATTAAGAAGATGGCCTTCAATGGACCGAGGCTAGAGTATTCCTTGGAAGGCACCTCTAATTTTTTTTCGTGGAAGGATCGCATGGAGCCAATATTGAATGAAAATGGATTGCTATAATACAACAAGATAAATGTTGCAAAACCACAAGCATATGATGCCTAGAACCATGCTCAGTGGAATAAAGATGTAACCAAGGTGAGGAGAATAATCCTAGAGGGAGTACGTGATCACATTGTCTCAAATATCCATGTAAAAGAAACTATGTTCGTGATGTGGAAAGCACTAATAGAAATTTTCAAGAATAATAGTGACCACAGGAAGCTGACACTCTAGGATAAACTTCAAAGTATCAAGATACAGAAGAATGACATAATTCCATAGTATGTGAGCAAGTTCACACAATGTCATGATGAACTTGGTGGGGTTGGTGTTAATGTTCTTGAAGAAGAATTGGTAAGCCTATCCCTTCTGGGCCTTCCCAAGAGCTATAGTAGCTATCAATATTCAGTGAATGGGAGGGAATAACTACTGAATTGGGAGCACTTATGGTCCGATTTGGTATAGGATGAAATAAGGAAGAATATCAGAGATAATACTTCATCCAAGGGTGAGGATGAAGAAAGCTTTGCATTTTATAGAAAGCCAAAGAAGGGGAAAGGGAAAAAATATCAATCCAAACTAGAATCCGGTCAAGGGGGCAAGAAGAAATATTTGTCGAAAATTAAATGCTTCCATTTTCATAAATTCAGGCATTATGCCATGAAGTGTCCATACAAAAAGGAAAGCAAGAAGACCTCGCGAGGAGGAGCAAGTGAAGCTTTGGCTTCAAAGTTCAAGCTTGACTTTACCCTCATTGCACGCATGACCAACACAATGATGGGGAGTGTGTGGTACTTGGACTCAAGTGCATCGTTCCACATGACAGGGTGTAGAGACTTTTTCAGTGACCTAGAAGAAAAATATTTGTAGAGGCACATTGAGATGGGGGACGACGGAAGCTATAGTGCGACCACTGTTGGTACAGTCACCTTTTAGAGGGATTCAATCTCCTCCTTTAGGCTCAAGGATGTCATGTTCATTTCAGCCCTAAAGAAAAATCTCATCTCTGTTGCATTTTTGGAATACCATGGTTATGATGTGATATTCAGCAAAGGAAATGGATTCCTTAGACACATTGTCACGTGATAGGCAAAGTAGATCAGGGTTCGTGTGAAGAACCTGTGTAAGCTAGATATGGAGGATTGCGTTGCATTAAGAAGAAAGGCAAAGAAGGTGCATCATTGCAATGTCGATGAAATTTGGCAAAAAATACTTGGCCATTTGCATTATGGTTCCCTGAAGATTATATAGCAAATAACCACAGGCCTCCCCAAAGAAACACTTGAGTAGTAGGATGTGTTAGGGTCTTATAATAATAGGGTTCATAATTTTTTAATTGACTTTGATAGTCTTGTAAATATGTACATACCTTGCTTTCTGCAAGTTGTTTTTCCATATTTTGAAAAATGAAAAAATAATAAAAAATGAAAAGACGATAAAAGTCCTAAAAGAAAGATCAAAGGACTTAGAAAATAATAGACCCCAAAAGAAAAAATAGATAAATGAGACCTGAAAGTGAGCAAATCAAAATGTCACTACTATTTACTTTTACTACAAGAATAATGATTATGTGCAGATTGTTCAAAATGCCATAATCTATGATCAGTTAAATGGTTTAATCTTAACTTTTCATGCTTTGAATTTCATGTTTTAGATAGAGAATAAAGATATGTCAAACAGTTTAAACTTGACAAATCAATAGATAGTTAGAGAATAAATGAGGAACTCAACAGTTTAATCTGAGCCCTCGGATGAAATAAGGTTAGACTTAGATAGTTTTTAAGCTTTGAAAGAAAAATGGATTTAGGGTTTCAAGCTTAAATGGATCCATGAAAATGAAGTAAAAAATGTTAGAAATAATTATGGGTAGGTAGAAAGCAGTTTTGAAAAAACATGTAATAAAGCATCATCGGGTAAAAATTATTAATTTTCCCTCCCCCACAATAATCCAGTATTCTAAACCTTCAGTTAAAGACGCTCGAAGCATTTCTCTAGCTTCTGTTGGGACTGGACCCAAGAATCGATAACTAATTGGTTAAAAATATTGAATTCCCTATATAAAACCCATTTCATCAGCATATTCACCCTTTTCCGAGATTATGATCCATTTTTCTAAGTAAAAATACCTTTTTTATTAGTAAAAGTAAAAACCCTACATAATTACTTTCATCTCCATTCAAAAAACACTCAAAAAACCCACAAAATACATTTATCCTAAGTTTAAGTGTGAAAAACAATAATGGGACAAACTATGCTTATTTGTATATCTTTACAATTTACTTAGTTTTAAATTTTGTATTTTAAATTCATTCCCTATATTACACCTTTACTTTCATATATTACTTTCTAACTTATATTATTTAACTCCCTATTCTATACCCTTCCCATATATTATTAAATCCTTTATATTTAAATAACCCCAAAACCCTTCTATTTAAAGTGTTAACCTATGTTGAAATATCCCACGTGATGAAATAATCCCCGCCCATTATCCCGTAGGTTTAAACATATCCAAAATAAAAAAATATACCCCGCCCCCCTATGATATTTAAACATTTGTTGAAAAGTTTAAATTACCATAAATTAATACCCTCGCCAGCACTATTGGTTAAAACATCCAAATAAATGTTTTAATTTAATATGACTTTACCCCTCCACATATCATATAATCCAAGGTTTTAAACATTATAAAGTTATATTTATAAAGTTAAAAACCTATCCCGCCACATTGCTAGCCCCGGACCCACTCCAAATCCAGAGCATCTTCCAGATTAAATCTTCGTCGTTCACATGAGTCCTTCCCAATCCAACGAACAAAATCCAATATCGCAAATAAAGTTTCCCGACCTTAACTATTTCGTTTCTACGCGAAATAGGTTGTTTAGCCTTTTCCGCCCTCGTCTGAGTGGCTTACGCTCATTGGATCGCATTCGATTCATTCAAAACCACTTACCACCTTAGATGAGCGTGATAACCACTCGTGGTTTATATCCTATGAAACCCGAAAACCGCCCATGGCTTGGCTTGACCACCATTTATTGCAGGCTAATTTAACCCTAAAACACCTAGTAAACCCTGAAATACATTATTATTCCCTTCATCTGCACTTATCGACTGTATCTGCCTTTCAGACTCAAAGAATGAAGCATTTTATACTATTTTCATGCCCATAATTAGTGAAAATCACACCTATTACCATTGAATATTGTCGAGTCGAAGCCCTAAATTGATTACAAAGACTAGAAAAAGATATCAGAAACCTATCAAACGCCTTAGAGCCAATTTTAAATACCCATACCTGCGTAAAACAGGTATTTTTCGAGAAATCAAGCGTGTTATCAGTTTGAAAGAAGCTTGATAGAAAAAAAATACAGTCAGAACTTAAATCTTTCCAAGAAAGCCTATTAAAAAAATGTCCAAAAACAAGCCAAACCCTGTCAAATTTTTTACAAAACCCTGTTTTAAACTGCGCACATTTTTTGGAAAATATTTATTTTATATAGTTTTTATAGACTGTTTAAAATTCTAATTAAAGCCCAGTAATCCTCTGAAGGTAGCCTGAACCTCTGTGCTTGATTTCAAATGATTTTTAGTCCAATTATCCATTGAAAAGGCCCAAGAAACCCTTGTTTCTTGTTTTCTAACGAGTGAGAGTTTGAAAAACATATGAAAGTCAAAAATTGAAGGAAAAATCCAAGAAAAGAACCATATTCTGCCTGTTTTAATCCAAGAACCCCTGTCAAAGTCAAAAAATACTTCTGTAAATTGTTTAATCTTACAGAAGTAACCATAAAGCTTAAAAACAGAGTTTTTATAGTCCTAAAAGCCTAAAAAATGCCTAAATCTACTCCAGCTGCATCTTCCAAGACTACCATCATTGTGAACCCTCTACAACCTCCTATTGTAGACATTGAGCACATTCCCTTAGAATATGTTGACTATAAAATAGCAAATCCTATTGTTGAATTCAATTTATTAGACCTCCACTGCTAGAGCTATGAAAAGTCCTTAGATCAGGTGGAAGAAGTCCAGATTTGGGAATCAAACCTTCCCAAATATGTTGTTCTGGTTACTTATCCATGCCCAAAACTGATTAGGTTGTGTCAAAGTTATTATTCACCTAAAAATAGGGCAATAATGAATGCAAACAAAGAGGTACTATTTACTATTACTTTTGCTTCCATAAACCAGATGTTACAACTCAAAATAGATCCTAAATAAGTTCCTTTGTCCATAGAAGCACTTACCAAGTTGTACATTGGCCTTGATTTTCCCAAAATATTTCAGATTTTCCAAGTCTTTATGCCCTTACATGTGGAAATTCCTTAAATCAATCTTCCATATTCTACATCAAAATTTCTAGAGGGTTCTAGGCATGTCATTTCCATGTTGTCATTCATCCAAGGATACTTTACAGATGAGTATACTAATGAGTCCATCTTATGCTTCCTATCTACTTTTGCACCAGGATAGCCTCCCTCTGTAATGTTCAATTATGCTGAGTATATTTCTGACAATATCCATGAATAGATAATCAAGTTACCAACTGAAGGAGTGTTTAGATACACATATTTTCTCTTCCACATGTTCTTGTATTTTCAAGCAGACAAGTTTCCTATAACTCTACAGAAACTTGATATAGAATAAAAACCACGTTCAGTCATCTTCTGGACTTCATTGATTAGAAAAGAGTCCTCAGAATTCACTTTTGCGGAGTTCACAGATAATTTTGTCCATCCATTGATCAAGATGTTGACCAACACCGAATAGACAAGGATTAGTGATGAAATTAAGAAAATATTACAACTATCTCAGCAGACAAGGACTGGAGATTGGTATTTGTATGAGAAACACACAAAAATTAGAGTCTTTGGCTCTAATCTTCTACCCTACAAACTACCCAAATTTGTATCAATGAGGGTTTTTTCCTTGGAATATATCAGGAAAATCTTGAATTCTGATTCAATAAACTTCCTAGCAGCAACGAAGAAAACACATTTTAAGTTGAAGAATCAAGTGGGACCATTCATTTTTAATCATAGAGATGCAGAGATAGAAGCAGCCAAACAATTATTAGAGTATAAATTTGAAGAGAGTTTCTCTTGGAATTATGATCCACAAGGAATTTTGAGTAAAATGAGGGTTAAGTGTAAACTAACACCCTACATTCATGAGAAAAAACCAGAGATTGAGAAGTATGTCAATCAGACTGAGTGGACAGAAAACACTTTAATAGATGCAGTAAATCAAGGTGATACTAGTCACACTTTACAAACTGCAGATCAAACAGAGAAAGCCACCAAAAGGGTCAGAGAAGAGGGAAATTGCATTGCTGAAACCACTACTGAGACTAGGTTCAAGTTAAGATATAATAAAAAGCCTAAAATAGATCCAGTGGGTAAAGAAAAAGTGACTATTGAGGTTGAAGACATAGATGTCCCAGTAACTAATAAAGATGCTTCCATAATTATCACTAATGAAAAAGTCACATAGAATGTAAATGAAGAAAAGGTTGAAAATCCAAATACACATTTGATAGAGAAACAACATAACATGGAAACATAATCTTCACAGACAATAGAGGAAAAGGACCTTGATATCAGGGAAAATTATAAACAAATCAAGATAAATAATGAAGAGATGAAAAATGAGATTTACTCTCAATATTTGAAGCAAACACCTAGTGTACAAAACAAACTTTTATCTTCCTTTGATTACTCAAATAAAAAATTGATCATGTCAGTGTTACAACCTACAGTAAAGACTCCAAATACAGTTGCAGACTACAAAAAGGTTGATATAGAAGTACAAACAGAAAAAATTCATGCACTTGATCAAATAGAATTTCATAAACAGAGTTCAGAGATGTTGTATTCTACTATTACAACCAAAGCTATGAGTGTTCAAAAACTTTAGAACATAATCATAAACATGAAAGATCAAATGAAACTTGAAAAAGCATCATTATATGCTAAAGATCTTAGAATTAAATCTTTAGAAGAGTTGGTCCTGCAAGTTGGATATGATCCTGCAAATGTCAAAGCAGCAGAAAAGTTAATAAAGAAGAAAAATGATGACATTGCAGCATTGAGGAAACAACTTAAACTTCCATCAGCTGAACATCCTCAAGGTAAAGAAATTATACAGGAACAGACTTAGAAGGATGACATCATGAACTTAATCTTTCAACTAACAGAACAGATCAAAGAAATGGAGACTCAAATGGACAAACTTGTCCATGAAAGGGAAACAATAAAAGCTCAGGAAACTCCCACAGTTATTCCTATGGTTACAATAGTTGTGCCTTCAACTCTAGCAGAAGAGTTGGCACCCAAAGAACCACTGGCTACTACAGTACCAATGACATTATCTACAACTTCATCTACTGAGTCATCTACTACAGCAGTTCAGCCTACAGATGAGGCCAGTAAACTAGTAAAAGCCATGGAAGAAATGTCACTTCAGACAAGTGAGATTAACAGATTGAAAAAGATGATTGATAACCTTGAAAATAAAAAAAAGTTAGCTCAAATAAATGCTAAAACTCATGAGCAAAGGGCTAATAGGTTAAATGAAAAACTGAAGAAGCTACAAAAGGAATTAACCTTAAAGGAGCCAATGTCATATGTGAAAAACTATTTATGGAACAAAATCATTGAAGCCATCAATGATGTGTGGCCCTCAATTCAGGTAATCTTTGAAAAAAGATATTTACTAAAGGCAACACTAGTAGAAATTCAGAAAACCAAAGATGAGCTAGGTACTAAACCTGAGCAAGCCATATAATTGATCAAGTTTCTCAACAACAAGGATAGGCAGGAGATGGAAGAAGTACAAATAACTGATAGAACAGATACAATCCTTGAAATAAGGAAATTCATCTCAATAAGAATCTAATGAAACTACTTGAAGAAAAATGTGAGAGTATGAACATAGCCATAACCAAGTTTATGGTTAAATTTGAAAACTTGAGGCAAAGAATTTTGCCTAATATTTTGGTCATCAATGACAAATTAATGCCTCAGGAGGATTACAATAAGAATATCAAAGAATATGTAAAAGAACAAGTTGAAAAGACAGGTGGACAAGGCACTCCAACAGGGAAGGTCTTACTCAGAAGCTTTGAAGATTTATTTTTAACTACAACATGAGATAAGACACTTGTTTGTCATAAAACCAACTTTTTCCAGATATACTGAGGCAGATGAGAATTTCAAGAAGTTAAAAAAGATACAAATTCCAAATGAGAAAGCTTGGTAATCACTTACAGATTTACTGTGAAAGTAAAAGGCAGATAAGATGAAGAAAATAGTTTGCTGATTTTCAGTCAAAACAGATTTATTACAGCAGTAAAAATAATTTTACAGAATTAAAGAGTATCAGAGATTAAAGAGTATCAGATTAAAGGGAATAAGAGTGAAAGAGTATAAGATATTGAGGATAATATTTCAAAACAAAATTAAAATATCTTGGCCAGCAAAGAGGACACCAAGGCAGCCAACTGCACCTTATCTACAATCAATTTATATTTTATTTGGATCAATAGGACAACTTGTTGATTTGTTAGGAAACTATCTCTATTTTGTTGTAAATATATTTCTATTTTCCTTAGATAATTCCTATAATCATTATAGGATATTTTGTAAACTATATTGTATAAATTCTTCATCTTTAGAAGTATTATTGTGGAACAAATTGCTGAAGATTTCTATAGTCATTTTTGTTGGACTTGAAGGCTTGTGTGTTGCAAATTTCAAGTAGCAGACTGGATCATATCAACTAGCATCATATTTCAAGATTCATGTGATGAGATATTGAAGTGAAGTATTCTCTATTTGTCATTGTTCATCTTCTTTGTTTCATGCATCCACTATGTGTTCTAAATTTGAATGAATAAACATGAGTATTACTTCAGGATTTGTTAAAAGCACCCTGTCTTTACTGTTTATCATTTCTATGTTTTCTGCTGATTTCTAAAGTAGGGAACCCTTAATTTCTCCCTCTTTTGTTTGACCTCTGCCTACTACTTCCTTTTTCTGGATCAAAGAACCCTTCATTTCTCTTTATCCCGTTCAAACCACTTCACCAAATAGCCTTCCAAGTTCTTCAAAGGGTTATCTATCTTACCCTGAAAATATTTGACTTTTTTACCTTGATCCTAGCTCTGTCTGCTTGAATTTTGACTCCTTAGCCCAATGGACAATCAGATTTCCCACTATCCATCTCATTAAGTGATTTTTCCCACCAAACCAAACAGATCAAAACCAAATTGCACAATCATAACTAGCCTAATATTTTATAAACAAAAAAAAGTTAAATCTTATAGAGATAGCCCTCTCTGAACCCTAGGAAGGCTAGATCCCAGAGTTTAAAAGTAGGTTTGTGGTTACCTCTAGAGTTCTTACAACTATAAATCAAAATCTCACAACTTTGAGAATTACTAGAGTGATAACATACTGGCGACCATACTGGGGACTTAACCAATCCTTAGTTGTAAAATAGATCTTGAAGGAAATCATTTTTATTATCATTTTGCCTTTAAGACTGTTTGATAAGTTGTGAGTATTAAAAACTGTAATTCTGGCTTCTAGGAAGATTTACTATACTAGGTCTAACCCGAATCCTAAGCCTACTGTTATAGTAGATAACCCAGACAGAATTGGGAAAAAGAAAAAACAGATAGGAGATTTAGATGCTATAGTTTCATTAATAAGAGTCAATTCATTACCACAAGAGTTAGTAAGTCTACAAGATATAGAGTTTGATTTGAAATTTGAAAATCCTTTATTCAAGAGCAAATCTGAATCTGATTTAAAAACTGTTGTTTTAGACCATGTTTTCATTTCATTTTTGGAAACAAAACGGAAAAATATTGCAACAGATTATGAATCAAATAAAGTTAGAAATCAAGACAAAATTGAAGAGATTAATGCTACTATCCTTAAGAAAATCGATGAAGCTATTGAATTAGCACAATTTTTAGCCTATACATCTAAAATTTCTATTCCTCATTTAAATACTACCACTTCATCTATAGTTTCCACTACCATACAGTCTACAGATTCACTTATCTCTAGACTACCCTTACAGCCTAGAATATTATTTCCTTCATCCCCTACATCCATTTCATCCACTAGTTTCCCTTCTACTATCTTAAACTCATCATTCTCATTTCCTACTAGTTCCTTATATATTCCAGTTTCACTTCCTAGTACCTCAACTTCAGCCTTTAGTTCATCCACTGCTTTTTCTAGTTCAACATCTTATAATCCAGTTTTATCAGCCACTACTTCCAGTTCATCCCCAAGCGCTTCTACTTTACCTTCTAGCCAAGCTAGAATTCAAGCTATGGTTGCTAGGTATGCTCCTCTAATTCTTCCAGGACAACTTCATGACATGCCTCAGGATTACCAAAGTAAGATACCACAATTTCATGCTACTACACAATACACTGCACAACAACACATAAATAAAATGATAGGTTACTTTGAACTCCACAAAATAGATGATTATGATGTACATATGAGGTTGTTTGCACAAAAATTAATAGGAGAAGTCAAAGAATGGTTCAAAGGTCTTACTGCAGGTAGTATAGCTGATTTATCTTTTTTTCATAGATTATTTTTAAATAAATGGGAAAAGAAGAAAAATCCACTCCAAATATTGTTTGAATTTGATGCAATGAAAATAGCTCCCAATGAATCAATACAAGACTATTGCACTAGATATAACAGTGTTTACAACTGAATTCCTGCAAATCTCAAAACCACTCCTGACTTTGTCTTACTTAAATTCCCAGATGGATTTGACACTGGCATGGCATATCAGTTAAGACAAAGAAATGTAGAAACTTTGGAAAGAATGAAAATAGATGTTGTAGGTGTAGAAGTAAACATTTTAGCTAAAAAGGCCAGATTAAGAAATGAGAGGAGAGTAACCATGAAAGAAGAAGCCTCTAGTTCAGACACAAAAATACATATGTTAGCTAAGAATTTAGAGAGAATGATGGATAGGTTAGATAACATAGAAAGAAGACCTCAATGGGATAATCAACAGCAAATCAGAAATTCCAACTTTAGGAAAAACACAAATTCAGGAAAATCAAAAGAATCATCTCCAGATCAGATAATAAGACCCCCATTTCAGGAGAACTATGCTGAAAGTTCTCAAAAAAATGTAGATGATGAGGATAACATAAATCTAATGGGAATAAATGAAGATAACACTATATTTATCACTCAGGAAGATTAAGAGTTATTTGAAATGCAACAACTTCAATTAGATTCAGGTGAATCATTTGACTACAAACAAGGTTTTGATTTTTCTATAAACGAAGTACACAAGCAATATAATCTTAGGAGTAAGAAAAGCACTGGAATTTCTAATAAGAAATATCCTCAAAATGAAAATAAGAAAAAATTAGAAGCCCCAACAACAGAAGTTCTGAAAATTCTCCCTAGGGAAAATAGACAAAACTCTAGTTCTTCCCACAAAGTTTCCAGCCCCAAAATTTCACCAAGTCCAAAGATTTTTGACATAACAGATGAAGTTTCTCAAGCTACAAAATATTCACAAAAATATACTGCCACAAAAGCACCTAATTTTGGTAAAATAACAAAATTAGATCCTAAAACAACCACTGCTGATCCAAAACCAACAGATCCAAAAGCTGCCACTGAAAAAACAACTTCTGACAATTCTAAATCTGAAAAAACATCTACTGCTTCACAAACCATTCCTGAAAAGAAAACTAGGAGCAGTAAGACACAAGAAACTCAAACAGAAAATGAAAACATAATTGTAGAAGAACAAGATAAACCCACACAAACTACAGTTACTAAGGAAGAGCCAATTCAAATAAGTAAATCACAACCTTCATTCAATATACAAACTGAAATTGCAAAGTTAAAAATACCAATTCCTTTGACAGAGTTGGTAAAACATGATTTGTATAAATCAACCATTACTAAAACATTAAACATAAATGATGGAGAAGACTCTATAAACTTGAATGATGATCAACCAGAGTTGATTTTTGGCCCTGATGTGAATGGAAAGCATCAATATGGATCAGTTCCTCCATTTTACATCAGTCGAACCATACATGACCAAATTTTACACAATGCAATGTTAGATTCAGGTGCTTCACATAATCTAATGCCCAAAGCAATAATGGAAACTCTGAATTTAGACATTACAAGGCCTTATAAAGATTTATTTTCATTTGATTCAAGAAAAGTAAAATGCCTAGGTTTAATCAAAGATTTATGTGTAACATTAGTTCAATATCCTTGTAAGAGTATACTAATGGACATTGTAGTAGCTGATATCCCTCCCAAATATGGAATGTTATTGTCTCGCTCTTAGGGAGAAAAATTACAGGGATCTCTACAATTGGACATGTCATATGCTACTATATCAGTCTTTGGTCAACCAAAGAAGCTTTATAGTGAAACTTTGATGAAATATATGGTAAGTAGTGCAGCAAGATCAATAAATTACCCAATTTATGCTACACCTGTTGATCTAGACTCTTTCATCTTATATAACTTTGAAACTGATAATGAAATCAAAACTGAACTAAAGGATCAAATGAAAACACAAAAAAATGATAATATATTTCATGAATCTTTATGGAATTTAGACTTTGATGGCTCAGTCAAAAAGTTAGGAGCAGGTGTAGGAGTTTGGATAACTAACATTGAGAAAAATCATGTAGAAGGCCATGCTTTCAGGTTGAATTTCATATGCACCAACAATATGGCTGAGTATGAAGCCCTCATTTTAGGACTCCGGATAATCAAGAACTTAGGACGCAAAAGAATAGCAATAATGGGAGACTCAGAGTTTATTTTAAAACAAATTAAAAATGAATATTCTATTTACAATCCTAGACTAAGACAATATAGAGAGACTGTACTAGATTTGATTGATGATTTGTTGGAATGCAATTTCTCTGCAATTCCTAGAAAGCAAAATTTACAAGCACACTCCTTAGCAACTTTTTCTAGTACTTGTAATTTACTTTTTCATCTCAATCATAAATATACTACAGAAGTAAAACACAAACCAATAATCCCAGATAACCTCAAATATTGGCAGATTTTTTCACAAGATCAACAAATTTACCATTTTATGAATAATGAAGGTGAATTTCAGAACTGTAAAATAGATTCTGATTGTACCATAGATCAAGATTTATATAGTGAGATAGATTTGAGTAATGTAGATGTAAATAAAGTAAAGTTTTTTAGACCAACTAAGTTCAGTAAATTAGATATAGATAAATTAGAGAGAGTAGAAATTGATGAGATAATTGATGATGAATCTAAAATATTAAATCTCAAAGATAATTTCTTAACAAAAGTTTTAACTCCTTTAGAATATTTATTTGAATCAAATGATGTTGCTAGAAAACCCAAGATGGAGCCACTTAGATCTGACATTGAAGAATGAAATATAGGCACAGAACTGAAACCCAAAATGATCAAAATTTCCAAAGCCTTACCTCAACAGGAAAAAGAAAAATATATTGCTCTTTTTAAGGAATTCCAAGATGTTTTTGCTTGGAGTTATGAGGACCTAAAATCCTATGACACCAACATAATCCAACATAAAATTCCTATAAAAGAAGATAAAAAACCCTTTAGACAAAAGTTAAGGAGAATCAACCCTGTTTTGATGCCCTTAATAGAAAAGGAAGTAAAAAGAATGTACGATGCTCAGATAATTGCACCAATCAGATATTTTGATTGGGTTTATAACCTAGTTCCAACCAGAAAGAAGACAAGAGAGATTAGGTTATGTGTTGATTTTAGGAATCTAAATAAAGTATCCTTAAAAGATAATTATCCTTTACCAAAAATGGATCACATATTACAAAGGGTAGTTGGTTCTTCTAGGATTTCTCTTTTAGATGGATTTTCAGGATACAACCAGATTTTAGTCCAACTAGAGGATCAATCCAAAACATCTTTTACTACTCCTTGGGGAACTTTTATGTATGTAAAAATGACTATTGGTTTAATGAATGCAGGGGCTTCAAAGAGCTATGGATATAGCCTTTGCAAAGGAAATTCATGAGTTTTTAGTAATTTACTTAGATGACATAACTGTATTTTCTAAAACTGATTATGAACACTTGGATCATCTTAGACAAGTTTTTATAAAATGCAGAAATTTTGGCATCTCATTAAATCCTAAGAAAACCTTATTTGGACTAGAAGAAGGCAAGTTACTAGGACTCATAATTTCTAAGGAAGGAATTAGAATAGATCCTGCAATAATAGAAGTAATTCTTAACATCAGTCCACCAAGAAACATAAAAGAGTTACAAGTTTTTCTAGGAAAAATTAACTTTTTAAGAAGATTCATTTCTAATCTAGTTGAGATAATTAGAGAATTAAACAACATGCTTAAAAAATATTCAGTTCTTAAATGAAATGTTGAGGCTAAACAATCATTTGAATATATCAAAAAGGCCTTAACCAAAACTCTAGTCCTTATAAGTCCCAAATTTAAAAAGGATTTCATCATTTTTTCACTTTCTTCAGAGCACACCATTGTTGCAGTTTTACTGTAGAAAAATGACCAGGGTTATGAACAACCCATATCTTTCTTTAGAAAAACACTTAGAGATGCAACTTTGAAATACAATATCATGGAAAAATAGGCCCTAGCTTTGGTAAAGGCCATTAAATATTTCAAAGTATAAATTCTCTATTCTCACATGATTGCTTATGTCCCAAATTCTGTAGTAAAAGACATTCTTACTAAGGATGGTCCTGATGGAAAAAGAGGTAAGTGGATTGCCACAATTTTAGAATATGACATAGAGATAAAACCCACAAAATTGATAAAAGTTCAAGGTTTAGCCAAACTTATGGTTGAATCAAATTGTCATTCCCTAGACATAAATTTCATTGCCCAAGTAGATGATCAGGAAGAGATGGCGACTCCAGAGATTAGTGAAGCCTTTTCAGACTCACCATGGTATGTAGATATCATATTTGTATTACTAAAATTACAAGCTCCTCCTCGTTTATCAAGAACAAAATCTAGATTTCTAAAGCTTAAGGAAATAAGATTTTTCATATTAGACAATGTACTTTTTTGGAAGGATCATAGTGGGATTTTGTTAAATTGTTTATTAAAAGAAGAAGATGACAAAGTATTACAATAATTTCATGCAAGTGACTGTGGAGGACATCTGTACTAGAAGACTACTACAGACAAAATCTTGAGAGCTGTTTTTTACTGGCCTACTTTGTTTGCAGGTGTAAAAAGTATATGACTTTCTGTCACAAGTGTCAAATATTTGAGGGTAATAAAAAGTTGTTACCCCTTCCTTTAAAGCCCATATCAACAGAAATTCAATTTCAACAATGGGGTCTTGACTTCATTGGAGAAATTCACCCCCCATCATCATCCCAACACAAGTGGATTTAGACAGCCACTAACTATTTTACCAAGTGAATTGAAGCTATACCCTCTAGGAAAGCCACAAATTCTATCATTATATCCTTCTTAGAAAGCAACATACTTTCAAGATTTGGATGTCCCAAAAATATAATTACTGATAATGCAGCAAAATTCAAATCTAAAAATATGATTGACTTTTGCCATAAATATCACATTACCCTAGGCAATTCTACTGCATATTACCCTCAAGGTAATGGCCTAGCTGAATTTTCAAATAAGAGCCTTGTAAACATCATCAAAAAGTTACTTGAAGATAACCAAAATACTTGGAACAAAAATTTATTCAATTCCTTATGGGCAGATAGACTTACAACTAAAAATTCCATTGGTACATCTCCTTACCAACTTTTCTATGGAATGGATGTTTTTTTCCATCTTTCTTAGGAGTACCAATAATGAAGATTATCCAAGAGTTACAGGTTAAACCAAATGATATTCAAAGAAGGATAAATCAAACCATTCACTTGCAACAAACAAGGTAAGAGGTTTACATTAAGTCTCAAGTTATCCAGGATAAAATAAAGATTTTTTTTTGACAAAAAGACTAAAGAAGATGATTTCTACATTGGAGATAAAGTGTTAAAATGGGATTCAAGAAGAGAAGACAAAGGTAAACATGGAAAATTTGATTTTCTATGGAAAGGGCCTTATGTGATTTATGGTTATAGAGGTAACAATGCTTTCTACCTGAAATAAATGGATGGATAAGCTATGCTAGATGGACCAGTAAATGGCAGAATGTTGAAGCACTACTACTCCTCTAAGATAAAAATAGTTAGTTTCATTTACTTTGACCATTGTACATATACATTGAAGATTTGAGATTTGATTGGATGTTTTCCTAAAAAATTTGGAGCTCGAAGAGAAGGCCCTAAGCTTTGAGAGGTAAAGTATCATAAGTATGAATAATTGCAGAGATCAGAAGATACTTACAGGGTCATCACAGTCAAAATTCAAAGGCTACTAGCCTCAAAGTTCTTGACATTTCACAAGGAAATGCCATCCCCATGTGGAGCCACTGTTAGGGTCCTATAATAATAGGGTTCATAATTTTTGAATTAACTTTGATAGTCTTGTAAATATGTACATACCTTGCTTTCTGCAAGTTGTTTTCCCATATTTTGAAAAATGAAAAAATAATAAAAAATGAAAAGAGGGTAAAAGTCCTAAAAGAAAGATCAAAGGACTTAGAAAAAGACAGACCCCAAAATAAAAAAGAGATAAATAAGACCTGAAAGTGAGCAAGTCAAAATGCCACTAATATTTTCTTTTACTGCAAGAATAATGATTATGTGCAGATTGTTCAAAATGCCATAATCTATGATCAATTAAATAGTTTAATCTTAACTTTTCATGCTTTGAGTTTCATGTTTTAGATAGAGAATAAAAATATGTCAAACAGTTTAAACTTGACAAATCAGTAGATAGTTATAGACTAAATGAGGAGCTCAACAGTTTAATCTAAGCCCTCAGATGAAATAAGGTTAGACTTAGATAGTTTTTATGCTTTGAAAGAAAAATGGATTTAGGGTTACAAGCTTAAATGCACCCATGAAAATGAAGTAAAAGATGTTAGAAATAATAATGGGTAGGTAGAAAGCAATTGTGCAAAAACATGTAATAAAGCATCATCGAGGAAAAATTACTAATTTCCCCTCCCCCACAATAACCCAGTATTCTAAAGCTTCAGTTAAAGAGGCTCAGAGCATTTCTCTGACTTCTATTGGGACCAGACCCAAGGCTCGATAACTGATTAGTTAAAAATATTGAATTCCCTACATAAAACCCATTTCATCAACATATTCACCCTTTTCCAAGATTATGATCACTTTTCCTAAGTAAAAATACCTTTTTGCTTAGTAAAAGTAAAAACCCTACATAATTAATTTAATCTCCATTCAAAAAACTCTCAAAAAACCCACAAAATACATTTATCCTAAGTTTAAGTGTGAAAAACAATAATGGGACAAACTATGCTTATTTTTTTATCTTTACACTTTACTTAGTTTTAAATTTTTTATTTTAAATTCATTCCCTATATTACACCTTTACTTTCATATTAATTTCTAACTTATATTATTTAACTCCCTATTCTATACCCTTCATGTATATTATTAAATCCTTTATATTTAAATAACCCCAAAACCCTTCTATTTAAAGTTTTAACCTATGTTGAAATATCCCACGTCATGAAATAATCCCCGCCCATTATCCCATAGGCTTAAACATATCCAAAATACAAAAATATACCCCGTCCACCTATGGTATTTAAACATTGTTGAAAATTTTAAATTACTATAAATTAACACCCCCGCCAACACTATTGGTTAAAATATCCAATTAAATGTTTTAATTTAATATGACCTTACCCCTCTGCATATCATATAATCCAAGGTTTTAAACATTATAAAGTTATATTTATAAAGTTAAAAACCTATCCCGCCGCATTGCTAACCCTAGACCCACTCCAAATCCTGAGCATATTCTAGATTAAATCTCTGTCGTTCGCATGAATCCTTCCCAAGCCAACAAACAAAATCCAATATCGCAAATAAAGTTTCTCGACTTAACTATTTCGTTTCTATGCAAAATAGGCTGTTTAGAATTTTCTGCCCTCCTCTACGTGGCTTACGCTCATTAGATCACATTCGATTCATTCAAAACCACTTACGACCTTAGATGAGCACGATAACCACTCGTGGTTTATATCCTATGAAGCCCAAAAATCGCCCATGGCTTGACTTGACCACTATTTATTGTAGACTAATTTAACCCTAAAACGACTAATAAACCCTGAAATACATTATTATTCCCTTCATTTTCACTTATTGACTGTATCTGCCTTTCGGACTCAGAGAATGAAGCAATTTATATTGTTTTCATGCCTAGAATCAGTGAAAATCCCACCTATTAGCATTGAAGATTGCCGAGAAGCCCTGAATTGATTACAAAGACCAGAAAAAGATATCATAAACCTATCAAATGCCTCAGAGCCAATTTCAAATACCCATACCTGCATAAAACAAGTATCTTTCGAGAAATAAAGCATGTTATCAGTTTGAAAGAACCTTGATAGAAAAAAAAAATACAGTCGGAACTTAAATATTTCTAAGAAAACCTATAAAAAAGAAGGTCTAAAAACAAGCCAAGCCTTGTCAAAATTTTTACAAAACCTTGTTTTAAACTGCGCACAGTTTTTGGAAAATATTGAGTTTATATAGTTTTTATAGACTGTTTAAAATTCTAATTAAAGCCCGAAAATCCTCTGAAGGTAGCCTAAACATCTGTGCTTTCTTTCAAATGATTTTTAGTCTAATTATCCATTGAAAAAGCCCAAGAAACCCTAGTTTCTTGTTTTCTAACCAATGAGAGTCTGAAAAACATATGAAAGTCAAAAATTAAAGGAAAAATCCAAGAAAAGAACCATATTCTTCCTGTTTTAATCCAAGAACCCCTATCAAAGTAAAAAAATACTTCTGTAAATTGTTTAATCTTATAGAAGTAACCAGAAAGCTTAAAAACAGAGTTTTATAGTCCTAAAGCCTAAAAAAATGCCTTAATCTACTCCAGCTGCATCTTCCAAGACTGCCATCATTGTGAACCCTCTACAACCTCCTGTTGTAGACATTGAGCACATTCCCTTAGCAGATGTTGTCTATAAAATAGCAGATCCTATTGTTGAATTCAATTTATTAGACCTCCACTGCTGGAGCTATGAAAAGTCCTTAGATCAGGTGGAAGAAGTCCAGATTTGGGAATCAAACCTTCCCAAATATGTTGTTGCAGTTACTTTTCAATGCCTAGAACTGATTAGGTTGTGTCAAAGTTATTATTCACCTGAAAATAGTGCAATGATGAATGCAAACAAAGAGGTATTGTTTACTATTACCGCTACTTCTATAAACCAGATGTTACAACTCAAAGCAGATCCTAAATCAGTTCCTTTGTCCATAGAAGCACTTACCAAATTGTACATTGGCCTTAATTTTCCCAAAATATTTCAGATTTTCCAAGTCTTTATGCCCTTACATGTTTAAATTCCTCAAATCAATCCTCCATATTCTACATCAAAATTTCCAGAGGGTTCGAGGCATGCCATGTCCATGTTGTCATTCATCCTAGGATACTTTACAGATGAGCATATTGATGAGTCCATCTTAGGCTTCCTATCTACTTTTGCACCAGGACAACCTCCCTCTATAATTTTCAATTATGCTGAGTATATTGCTGACAATATCCATGAACAGTTGAGCAAGTTACCAATTGAAGGAGTGTTTAGATACACATCTTTTCTCTTCCACATGTTCTTGTATTTTCAAGCAGACAAGTTTCCTATAACTCTACAGAAACTTGATATAGAAGAAAAACCACTTTCAGTCATCTTTTGGACTTCATTGATTAGAAAAGAGTCCTCAGAATTCACTTTTGCAGAGTTCACAGATAATTTTGTCCATCCATTGATCAATATGTTGACCAACACTAAACAGACAAGGATTAATGTTGAAATGTAGAAAATCCTATAGCTACCTGAGCTGACAAGGATTGGAGATTTCTATTTGTATGAGAAAGACACAGAAATTAGAGTCTTTAGCTCTAATCTTCTACCCTAAAAACTACCCAAATTTGTATCAATGAGGGTTTTTGCCTTGGAATATATCAGGAAAATCTTGAATTCTGATTTAATCAACTTCCTAGCAGCAAAGAAGAAAACACAGTTTATGTTGAAGAATCAAGTGGGACCATTCATTTTTAATCATACAGATGCAGAGATAGAAGCAGCCAAAAAATTATTATAATATAAATTTGAAGAGAGTTTCTCCTGGAATTATGATCCACGATGAATTTTGAGTAAATTGAGGGTTCAGTGTAAACTAAAACCCTACATTCCTGAGAAAAAACAGAGATTAAGAAGTATGTCAATCAGAATGAGTAGATAGAAAAAACTTTAATATATGTAGTAAAGCAAGGTGATACTAGTCACACTTTACAAACTGCAGATCAAATAGAGAAAGACACCAAAAGGGTCAGAGAAGAAGGAACTTACATTACTGAAACCACTACTAATACTAGGTTCAAGTTAAGATATAATAAAAATCCTAAAACAAATCTAGTGGGTAAAGAGAAAGTGACTATTGAGGTTGAGGACACAGATGTCCCTGTAACTAATAAAGATGCTGCCACAGTTATCACTAATGAGAAAGTTACAAAGAATGTAAATGAAGAACACGTTGACAATTCAAATACATAGTTGATAGAGAAACGACAGAACATGGAAACATCATCTTCACAGATGGTAGAGGAAAAATACCTTGATATCAGGGAAAAGTATAAACAAATCAAGATGAAGACTGAAGAGATAAAAAATGAGATTTACTCTCAATATTTGAGGCAAACACCTAGTGTATGAAACATACTTTTATCTGCCTTTGATTACTCAAATAAAAATTTGATCATGTCAGTGTTACAACCTACAATGAAGAATCCAAAGGCAGTTGCAGACTACAAAAAGGTTGATCTAGAAGTACAACAGAGAAAATTCATGCGCTTGATCAAATATAATTTCATAGACAGAGTTCAGAGATGTTGTATTCTACTATTACAACCAAAGCTATGAGTGTTCAAACTTCAGAACACAATCATAAACATGAAAGATCAAATAAAGGTTGAAAAAGCCTCATTATATGCTAAAGACCTAAGGATTAAATCTTTATAAGAGTTGGTCCTGCAAGTTGGGTATGATCCTAAAAATGTGAAAGAAACAAAGCAGTTAGTGAAGAAGAAAAATGAAGACATTGCAGCATTGAGGAAACAACTTAAACTTCCATCAACTGAACATCCTCAAAATAAGGAAATTTTACAAGAACAAACTCAGAAAGATGACATGATGAACTTAATTTTTTAGTTAACTGGACATATCAAAGAAATGGAGACTCAAATGGAAAAAAATTTCCATGAAAGGGAAACAATAAAAGCTCAGGAAACTCCCACTATTATTCCTATGATTACAACAACTGTGCCTTCAACTCTAGTAGAAGAGTTGGCACCCAAAGAACCACTGGCTATTGTAGTGCCAGTGACATCATCTAAAACTTCAGCTACAAAATCATCCGCTACAGCAGCTCAACCCATAGATGAGGCCAGTAAACTAGTAAAAGCCATGGAAGAAATGTCACTTCAGACAAGTGATATTAACAGATTTAAAAATATGATTGATAACCTTGAAAATACAAACAAATTAGCTCAAATAAATGCTAAAACTCATGAGCAAAGGGCTAATAGGTTAAATGAAGAACTGAAGAAGCTACAAAAGGAATTAACCTTAAAGGAGCCAATGTCATATGTGAAAAAATATTTATGGAACAAAATCATTGAAGCCATCAATGATGTGTGGCCCTCAATTCAGGTAATCTTTTAACAAAGAGATTTACTAAAGGCAGCACTAGCAGAAATTCAGAAGACTAAAGATGAGCTAGGTAATAAACCTGAGCAAGCCATAGAATTGATCAAGTTTCTCAACAATAAAAACAGGCAGGAGTTGGAAGAAATACAGATCACTGACAGGACTGAAATAATCTTTGAAATAAGGAAGGTCATCTCAAAGAAGAATCTAATGAAACTACTTGAAGAAAAATGTGAGAGTATGAACATAGCCATAACCAAATTTATGGTTAAATTTGAAAACTTGAGGCAAAGAAGTTTGCCTAGTATTTTGGTCATCAATGACAAATTAATTCCCTAGGAGGATTACAATAAGAATATCAGGGAATATGCAAAAGAGCAAGTTGAAAAGAAAGGTGGACAAGGCACTCCAACAGGGAAGGTATTACTCAGAAGCTTTGAAGATTTATTCTATTTGCAACATGAGATAAGACACTTGTTTGTCATAAAACCAACTTTTTCCAGATACATTGAGGCAGATGATAATTTTAGAAAGTTAAAGAAGATACAAATTCCAAATGGGGAAGATTGGAAATCACTTACAGATTTACTGTGAAAGTAAAAAGCATATAAGATGAAGAAAACAATTTGTTGATTTTCAATCAAAACAGATTTATTACAACAGTAAAAATAGTTTTACAGATTTAAAGAGTATCAGAGATTAAAAGAGTATAAGATATTGAAGATAATATTTAAAAATAGAATTAAAATATCTTGGCTAGCAAATAGGACACCAAGGGAGCCAGCTGCACCTTATCCACAATCAGTTTCTATTTTATTTGGATCAATAGGACAACTTGCTGATTTGTTAAGCAGCTGTCTCTATTTTGTTGTAAAGATATTTCTATTTTCCTTAAATGATTCCTAGAAGCATTCTAGGATATTTTGTAAACTATATTGTATAAATACTTCATGTAGAAGTATTATTGTGGAATAAATTGCCGAAGATTTCCATAGTCATTTTTTTGGACTTGAAGGCTTTTGTGTTGCAAATTTCGAGTAGCAGACTGGATCAGATCAACTAGCATCATATTTCAAGATTCATGTGATGAGCTATTGAAGTGAAATATTCTCTATTTTTCATTGTTCATCTTCTTTGTTTCGTGCATCCATTATGTGTTTTAAATTTGAATGACTAAACATGAGTATTACTTGAGGATTTGTTAAAAACACCCCGTCTTTACTGTTTATCATTTCTATGTTTTCTGTTGATTTCCAGAGTAGGGAACCCTTAATTTCTCCCTCTTTCGTTTGAAATCTACCTATGACTTCTCTTTTCCGGATCAAAGAACCCTTCATTTCTCTTTATCTCAATCATATCATTCACCAAACAACCTTCGAAGATCTTCAAAGGCTTATCTATCTTGCTCTGAAAACATTTGAATTTTTGACCTTGATCCTAGTTTTTGTCTTCTTGACTTTTGACTCCCTAGCCCAATGGACAATTAGATTTGTCACTATCCACCTCATTAAGTGATTTTTCCCACCAAACCAAACAAACCAAAACCAAATCGCACAATCATAACTAGCCTAATATTTTATAAATCAAACAAAGTTAAATTTTGAAGAGAGAGCCCTCTCTGAACCCTAGGAAGGCTAGATCCTAGAGTTTAAAAGTTGGTCTATGGTTACCTCTAGAGTTCTTACAACTATAAATCAAAATATCACAACTTTGAGAATTACTAGAGTGATAACAAGCCCCATGTCCTTCATCTTGAATTCTCTTGAAATATCCTCTTTTCGATATTTGATCAACTTATCATCACCTCGACATATAATACCATAATCAATAATTTACCTTCAACCACAATATGGTAAAGGTTTGGATTTGCTTCACTTTTGGTGAATCCCAACCCGATGAAATAACTGTCAATCCTAGTGTACTGAGCACGGGGTTCTTGTTTCACAACATGCAACACTTTCTTGAGTATGCAGACATGTGAATCTCTGTTGAAGTTCTCAAATATTTCTAGCTGCTCTATGTACACCTCTTCCTCAATCAATCCATTGAGGAAAGATTTATTCACGTCCATCTAATGTATCTTCCATCCCATATGTGCTTAAAAGTGTTAGATTAGATCTGATTGAAGAGTAACTTACTACTGGAGCAAAGGTTTCCTCATGATCAATTCCCTCCACCTGAGAGAACCCCTTGGACACAATTCTGGCCTTGTGTTTCTTGACACTCCCATATGCTGCTTGGTTCACCTTGTAGATCCACCTTGATCCTACAAATGACTTGTCCTCTGGTCGTGGGACAAATTCACATGCAATTTTATTGATAATGGAGTCATACTCTACCATGGCATCAACCCATACTGGTTTCTACACGGCTTCCTCAAATGAGGATGGCTCAGTCTCTACACTCTCTATCATAAGAGCCATGTATCTAGTGTACCGATCTGGTGACCTCCTTTGCCTGCACTATGATGTGGGTGCTCCCACATTTTCTCTAGCATCATGCATCAACATTTAAACCTCTCTGGTGAGCTTTATTCCATCTCTAGATGTATCTGCATGAGTGGGTGCTTCCATTCTCTGCTACTTTGCATGTGGTAGCTCCCCATCATTATTAGGTTTTCCTTTGGAGCTAAAATCTACTCATCTGCATGCAACTAAAGCTCCCACTCAAGGGAATTTTTCATGGCCTTCTCTTAATCAAATTTCACATCTCTATGAACCACTATCATCCTATGGGATGGAAGGTACACCCGATAGTTGTCAGGTGTATCATTGTACCCCACAAATATGCCCAAATAAGTTGTTGGTTCTATATTTTTCCATGCATCCTTGAAAACATGACAGTAAATTGATGAACCAAATATTTTTAACAACGACACATAGGGTTTCTTACTTGAAAAAGCTTCCTTTGGTGTAATATTCTTGAGAATATGATGAGGACTCCTGTTTTTCACATATACCGTTTTGTTGCATGATTTCTCCCATAAGTGAAATGGTAGGCCCTGATCATGAATCATCACACGTGCAACTCCCACAATGATTATTTTCTTACTTTCTGCAACCCCATTCTATTGCAGGTTATGGGGTGCTATTAACTCCCATCGAATGCCTGCTAAAGCACAAAATTTATTGAACTCATTTAACACATATTCTACACCGTTGTCGCTCCTATGAGCCTTCACTTTCCTTCTTGTGTATTTCTCAACAATTTCTTTGAACTCACAAAATTTTGAGAACGTCTGGTATTTCTTATGCATGAATAATATCCAACACTTATGTGAGAAGTCATCTACAAAAATCACATAGTACCTATGCTTGGCCGTGGAGGCTGTCGAAAATGGTACACACACATCCGAGTGAACTATTTCAAGGATTGCTTGAGCTCAACTATCCTTAGCATGAAATTTGGCTTTGTTTTACTTCCCCATTGTACACATTTTGCATGTATCACACTGCTCTAGCGCACCCTTGGGATGTCCTGTAGAAATATGCGGCTATACCTCACGCTATACCTTCCATCATCTCCCATCTCGATGTGCATCTGGAGGTCCTTTTCCTCCAAGTCACTGAAAAAATCTTTGTTTTCGGTCATATGAAATGAGGCTCCACTATCCAGGTACCACACACTACCCATAAACGATGACACCATGCATGAAATAAAGGTGAAATCCAACTTGATTTTTGAAGCAAGAGCTTCACCTGCCGCTCCTCCCAATGGATTCTTACCGGCCTTCTTGTGCAGAAACTTCATGCCATATTGTCCCATCTCATGACAGTGAAAACATATAATATTCAACAAGTCTTTCTTCTTTCCCGCGTGACCAAATAACAATTTGGAATGGGATGAATTCACTTTCCCTTTATTTTACTTTCCATCCAAGGCAAAATTATCCTCATCATCATGCTTGGATGAGGATCCATCTATGATGTTCTTCCGAATCTCTTCTTGCACCAATTCAGACCACAAACACTCCCACTCTAGTAGCTTATCCATCCTATTTACCAAATCCTGGTAGATGTGCCAACTCTTGGGAAGGATTAGAAGTGCTAGGCTGACCAGATCATATTCGACAACTATAACACCAACACTTCCAAGCTCATCCCGAAATTGGGTGAAATTGGTCAAGTATTGATCTAAAATGGGTGGTTAACTTGTTATGCTATGCAAGCACCTCCCACTCAGTTAAACAAATTAAATATCTTGCTTATACTTGATAATGCAAAATTGAGTACTTGAAACAAGTGTCTGTGTTTTAAACAGTTTTAATGCTTTAAATGTGAGGAATTAAACATTTGTTTTTTCTAATAATAAGCATGTACAACAACCATAAAGTGCAGAAAATAAGCATCGACACATAACATAAAATTTAATAAAGGAGTTCACCCGTATGTCGTGGGCTACGTCTCCTTGAGCCTATGTCAAATGACTTGGCTCTTTGGGATTATGATGGAAAATTTATTTTACAAGTTACTAACTCAACTCCAATGGTTTTTCATGCTGTACCAATGGTTTTAGAAAATCATCATACCCCTGGATTGGCTGCTATCTCTCTGAAGATGGACCTAGGCTCCCTTAGACTTGACCTCCATTGTTGGTGCCTTTAAGCTTCCTTAAGATTCTCTGTGGCACTAACTCCCTTAGAAGTTATTTTATGTCCCTGAAACATTTTCTACTATCTCCAGCATATATCAGACATCTAAAATAGACTAATCATTTGCTCCAAATGAGCTTTGGCTCCCCAATCTAGGCCTTCAACCCCTGTTGGCCCTAGGCTGCCCAAAAATTCCTTGTGGCTTCTTTGGCTCTAGAAGTCTCCAAATGAATCTAAAAATCATTCCATTGGATTCATAATGTCCAAAATAGTCAGAATATACTATAAAATTGCTGAAAAAGGCCTCTGGCTGCTCTGGTTATGCCCCCAACATCTGGTGGCACCTTGTGGCTCTAGGCTCACTGAAAACTTCCCTGAAGGATATCGGCCTTCAGAAGTCTTCAAAAGATTCTTAAAATCCTTCCATTGGATTCAAAAATTTCAATATAGTCAGAATATACTATTGGTTTGTTGATAATGCCCTCTGGCTGGCCTCGCTAGGCCTCATTCTCCTGCTGGCCCATGGTGGCCCTAGTGGCCCCTAGAACTTATCTGAAGCAAAATATCGCCCAGAAGTCCTATGATGGCTCTGAAAACCTCACCAATGGTTCTATAATGTCTGAAACATCCAAAAATGACTATTGGTTTTCTGAGTAAGGCCTCTAGCTGCCTTGGCTAGGCCTCATTCTGTTGCTGGCCCCTGGTGGCCCTAATGGCCCTTGGAACTTATTTGAAGAAAAATCACACTTAGAAGTTCTCTGATGGATCTGAAACTCTCACCAATGGATTTGTAATGTCCAATATATTCTAAATTGACTATTCACACTCTCAGAATGGTTGAGTAATGCTCAAGATAGAGCATAATCAATTTTGCCCAGTAACCCTTAGGAAAACTCCACTAATTGTGGAGGAATTCAGCTTAGCTAGAGTTAAATTATGAACTTCCACAGAAAAATTGATGCTGGCTAAAATTCTTCTAAAATAGATGTTAGAAATAAAGTTGATGGCTTGGGTTGGGCACATGCACCCCCAAAATTTGCGGTTATTTCATAGTGGAGCGGAACTCCGCTTAAACTGTGGGTTATAGCCTTGAAATTGGAGTTTGAAGCAGGGTTAATGAAACCATCACCTAAATGACCGCGTGGGGTCTGTGGTCATGTGACATAGCATTTGGAAATGGTTGGGGTTGGGAGGAAGTCCATTGACCATTGGCTGTAACACTGTTTCAACAAACCATGTGAACACGCTAACGGGGACCGCTGACGGTCCCCAACCCTTAATGCGAATTGCAACAAACCATAAGTTAAACCCAAATGCTGTTATGGTTAATAAACAATGGTAGCGTAGATGGTTAAGACTTGTGTGTGCTGGGCAGGAGGTCTCGGGGTTGACTCTCGCAGACCTCACCAAAATTTTGGAACGTAGTTTAAGGGCCATGTGGCTGCCTTAGGGCTAGCCAAGTGGCACCTTCTAGTTGGCCCATAAACTTAAATGTACAACCTTCAACCAATCAAATTCTAACACTTGTCCTCTTGCGACTGGCTTGAAAGGAATATTCTATGGAATATTCTAGGAATATTCCCTAGAATATTCTTTTTTCTGGCTGTACCTTTGACCAGTCAGTCAAATGCCAAAATTTGCAGTTTATTGGACTTTTCAAATCGCGATAACTTCTACATACGGTGTCGGTTTTTCGAACCGTTCATAGTGCCAGAATTGGGAAGACGAGATCTATCCAGTCACTCAAGTTCAACATACTTTCGAACACTTTGAAATTTGAGCTATCACTTAGGTCTTGATCCAAATCTGATCACTCCTACCCATTAAGAATCTTTTGGATCCCAAAAGATTGATTACCTGTTTAGTAGATGAGAGTACAACACCCTCACATTTCCAGCCTCCTTACACTTTGCCTTGCTTGATTTATTGCCTTTTAGCCCCATCTCTAAGGTAGTCAACACTTCCCCTCTTTGATACTATTGTCCTTCTCTCAAGAATTGTACCCTCTTTGAGCTCATACAGAAATTTCTGGCGAGAAATCTTCAATAGATGGTAGCTAAACATCACTTCCTTGATCATCGGTCAAAGGTGGCTCAAATAAACGTAAGTTTTCAACATAAATGCATACATGACTGAAATTTGAATAGGTACAAATGAATGTATGTATTACTGGGTCAAGAAGTCAAACCACTTGTTACCAACCCACTTCCATGGCGATTTCTACTGAAAATATTCTTCTTGTGTAACATCTGTTCTCACATCAATAATGGAATCTTTGGTTCCATTTTTGCCAGTTTGTTTATCCTCTTTCTTCAAATGCTTGGGATGATTGGCTGGATGCAATGTCCAACATTAGGCAATGAAATGTCCCTTTTTCTGGCAATGTGTGCAAGTATTTTGTATGTTTTGTTCAAGTTGCCTTCACTTTGATTTTTTCCTGTATGCCTTCATCCTCTTCCAGCATTTTGAAACTTCATGGTTACACAAACCACAATAGGAACAAAAACTCTTCCTTCCATTCATGCATGCAGATTTTCCATGCTTAGCATAAACATAATCAACTTGACTATGGGAAGAATTATACCTCAAATGTTGCTTTGCATGTCCATATTTTTTACCTTTTTGAGGACATGAACTTGAAGAGGTTCCAGATTTATTTTGAAGACCAGCATCAGTGTTCATGTCTCGATAGCTTTTAGAACTCTCTTGCTCGACATAAGCTGCATGTCTACAACATCTTGCTGCAATATGGGTTTCAAACAATGGCATTCAACTTGAAAACGAACTTGACATGTTTATGGGTTTGAACTTGCAACAAAATTTCTTTTTGGAAATGCCTCAAGTGCCTTCATGGCTTTGGATTTTTCACCATAAGATTGAACATCGCCTAGACCAAACTTCTTAGGCCTTTCCTCAACAAAAATAGGCTCAACCATGCCTTGTGCATGTTTGCCTAAACCCTTGTCGTCATAGCCCATTTTTAACATCAACTTGGACCCTATACCTCTAGTGTGTTTTTCAAATGAACCTACACATCTATATGAAGAGGAATTTGAAGAAAAATTTGAGTGATTTACCTTTGCTTCAAGCATGTTTTTGGTTAAGGCCTCTTGGGCATGATGGAGTTACATCTCCATCTCCTACATTATTTGAATAAGTTCTTATTTCTCTTGCTTCATAGCAACCAATTGCTCATGAAGTCTAGTGCTTTCCCTTACATCTTCATACATAATTTGCACCATATCCTTCTGGATGTAGAAGTACTGCTTCATCTCTTCATCAAAGAGTCTTGTAAAGGAGGATTTAGAAACCTCACTTGAAGAAGTTATCATCATTATGTAAATGAATTAAGGAAATTCAACAACAATACACAAAGCTTCAAAAAATAATTGAAAAAGCTTATTAGAAATATGGCTGTAGATTCAAGCTCTTTTCTGTAGCTTGTATCTCTTCTTCAAGCAACCTTTTGCAAAAAATCCCTCTTGTGCTTCAAGGGTTGCCTTGAGGTCCTTTAGGTAAGGAGAATGCTTTCAGCCTTCTTCCTTCTTGTCCTCTTCTAGACTTAGCTAACAATAGATACCCTTCACCACTATAAAATTCAAACTTGTAAGCATCAATCAATTTGCAAACAGTTAAATTATTTTCACTGTTAAACACCCTTCAAGTCAAAAAAGCAAGCAAGCAACCTTGTGCTCTTTCAAGCAAGCAACCTAGTGCTATGTCAAGCAAGAAAACTAGTGATCTGTCAAGAAAGCAACCTAGTGATCTGATACCACCTGATCTAAAATGGGTGGCTGACTTATTATGCTATGCAATAACCTCCCACTCAGTTAAACAAATTAAAGATCTTGCTTATACTTGATAATGCAGAATTGAGTACTTGAAACAAGTGTATGTGTTTTAAACAGTTTTAATGCTTTAAATCAGAGGAATTAAACATTTGTTTTTTCTGATAATAAGCATGTACAACAACCATAAAGTGTAGAAAATATGCATCAACACATAACATAAAATTTAATAAAGGAGTTCACCTGTATGTCATGGGCTACGTCTCCTTGAGCCTAACTCAACTCCAATGGTTGTTCATGTAGTACCAAAGGGTTTAGAAAATCATCATACCCCTGGATTGGCTGCTATCTCTCTGAAGATGGACCTAGGCTCCTTTAGACTTGACCTCCATTGTCGGTGCCCTTAAGCTTCCCTGAGATTATCTATGGAAATAAATCCCTTAGAAGTTATTTTCTATCCCTGAAACCTTTTCTATAGTATCCATCATATATCATACATCCAAAATAGACTGATCATTTGCTCCAAATGAGCTCTGGCTCCCCAATATAGGCCTTCAACCCCTGTTGGCCCTAGGTTACCCAAAACTTCCCTGTGTATTATTCAGCTCTAGAAGTCTCCAAATGAATCTGAAAATACTTCCATTGGATTTATAATGTCCAAAATAGTCATAATAGACTATAAAATTGCTGAAAAATGCCTCTGGATGCTCTTGTTATGCCCCTAACACCTGGTGGCACCCTCTAGCTCTAGACTTACTGAAAAATTCCCTGAAGCATCTCGGCCTTCATAAATCTTCAAAATATTTTGAAAATCCTTCCATTAGATTCAAAAGGTTCAAGATAGTTAGAATATACTATTAGTTTGCTGAGAATGCCCTCTGGCTTCCCTAGCTAGACCTCATTCTCTTGGTGGCCCCTGGTGGCCCTAGTGGCCCTTAGAACTTCTTTGAAGAAAAATCTTGCCCATAAGTCCTATGATGGCTCTAAAAACCTCACCAATGGTTCTAGAATGTCTGAAAAATCCAAAAATTACTATTTTTTTCATGAGTAAGGCCTTTAGCTGCCCTGGCTAGGCCTCATTATGCTGTTGGCCCTTGGTGGCCCTCGTGGCCATTGGAACTTCTCTGAAGAAAAATCACACTCAGAAGTTCTCTAATGGCTCTGAAACCCTCACCAATGGCTCTAGAATGTCCAATATAGTCTAAATTGACTATTCACACTCTCAGAATGGTTGAGTAATACTCAAGATAGAGCATAATCAATTTTGCCCAGTAACCCCTAGGAAAACTCCACTAATTGTGGAGGACTTTAGTTTAATTGGAGTTAAATTATCAACTTCCGCACAAAAATTGGTGCTGGCTAAAAGTATACCGAAATAGCCATTTGAAATAAACTTGACGATTTGGGTTGGGCACATGCACCCCTAAAATCCGCGGTTAGTTCACCGTGGAGCATAACTCCGCTTAAACTATGGGTTATAGCCTTGAAACCAAAGTTTGAAGCGTGGGTTAACGAAACCATCACCTAACTGACCACACGGGGTTTGTGGTCATGTGACATACCATTTAGAACCTGTTGCGGTTGGGAGGAAGTCCATTGACCATTGTCTGTAACAAGAGTTTCAACATGTCATGTGAACACGCTAACGGGGACTGCTGGTGGGTTGGGGCCGTCAGCGGTCCCGAACCCTTAATGCGAATTGCAACAAACCATAAGTTAAACCCGAAGACTGTTATGGTTAAGAAACACTGGTAGCTTAGATGGTTAGGACTTGTTTGTGCTGGGCAGGAGGTCTCGGGGTCGACTCCCACAGACCTCACCAAATTTTTGGAATACAGTTCAAGGGCCACGTGGCAGCCTCAGGGCTAGCCACGTGGCACCTTCCAATTGACCCACAAAATTAAACATACAACCTTCAACCAATCAAATGCTAACACCAATCCTCCTGTGACTGGCCCAGAAGGAATATTTTGGGGAATATTCCAAGAATATTCCTAGAATATTCTTTTTGCTGACTGTACCTTTGACCAGTCAACCCTGGTCAAATGCCAAAATTTGTAGTTTACTAGACTTTTCAGATCGCGATAACTTCTTCATACGGTGTCGGTTTTTCGAAACATGCATGGCACCAAAATTAGGAAGACGAGATCTATCCAGTCGCTTAGGTTTGACACACTTTTGAACACTTTGAAATTTGATCTATCACTTAGGTTGTGATCCAAATCCGATGAAGTACTTTGGTATTGTTTCTCCCTTCTCCATCTTGATTTTCCTGAGCTTCTCCTTTAGTTCCATCTTCCTGTGGTCACTGTTGTTCTGAAACAAGTATGTCAAGGCATTCAAAATTTCATATGGAGTTTCCTTTCCATGGAGGTTCGATACAATATGATCTTGAACACGTTCTAGTAGAATCCTTCTCTCCTTTGCTACATTTGTCTTCCAGGTTGCCATATCTTGAGTATCGGTTGGTGGAGTCTTAGGAATATCACTGTATATGAAATCCTTTAGCCCGTTATCTTCCAACACAACTTCCATCCTATCCTTCCAATATATGTAATTCGAGCTACCATCAAGGGCATACTCAAGTCTCAATCCATAGAACGACCTCTTGATCTTGCTGCTAGTCCTGAAGAATAAATCTGCAAATTCAATTCACCTGCACAAAAAAAAAATCTTATTCTTCTCTTCTATTGTGATTTTAGGTTTGATACCATGTAAAAATTTCTTGTAGATTCAAACTGCTAATTGTAATTTTCTAAAACAATAGACTTGAATCTACTCTACCAATTAGGGAAACCAATTTAAACGATTGTGAAATCGCAAAGCATAAAAGAGATGAAATTCAATCAACATATTACACAATGATTTCCTAGGGAAAGCCACAACTAAAAACCCCTCTATCTGTATATTTCATATTTAGAAAATATGAGAAGATCACAATTCTTTTCTCATGCTTGAGCAACTTCTGCACTATCTATATTTGTCTCACTGATTCCTAGACAAGCCTAGGCCAATACTTGGATAATTTTATGCTTACCCAAATCCCTATTTCCTTGCATTGTTTCCTTGGGTAATGAGCCCCTATTAATTAGGTAAATCCCCATCGAATACTACAAAATCCATCTAGGGACTTTATCTGACTGCATGCACCACCTATACAATTTGGATGATTATACAACTGATCGTACACTACCCTTGAACTCTAATCTCAACTGGGTAACTCTTAGTTTACTCATGCATTAGTTATTTATGGATGATTTATAAGTTATATGGTTGATCACTGAGTAGACAACTCACTATTAGACCTCCCACTAGTTCCTCCAACAATTGGAACTAGTTAAACTAACTTTAACTCAGATAAATTGAATTAATTAATTATAACTCAAAATTAACTCAACCAGGGATCCTAAAAAGTAGGAACCACTCTACATGACTCAAGTTAGACCCTAAACTAAAATTAACTAAACCAACTAAGTCAAACTAACTTAGTTAACTCGTACAAGTTGTCATGCGATGTGGAATTACAATTTTCCTCTAATTTATCTCAAGCGAAAATTAAATCAGAATCTTTCTTGGTGCCATTTTCAGCAAGGGGTGTTGGATACTCCCTTCCTGGCTAGGAGGGAATGTTGAATTTTTTAGTTGCAGAAGGTCTTCTAGCTTGGTGTCTTAGCTAGAAATATCTTTTTTTTCCTCTTTAGGAGCTTGCATGTGACATGCAAGTTATGAATGAGGGTTTCATGTGACATGCAAGGCATGCATGAGGGATAAATGCGACATGCAAGGCATCCATGAATGTTGCATGAGACGTGAGACATGCATGAGGGTTGCATGATACATGCATGGTATGCAAGCTAAATATGGCTTCTTTCTTATGTTTAGGAAAATAAAACCTAAGAAATTGAAGTTACTTAATTTAAGAGACTTATATTTAATAACTTGATGATTTAATCTCAACTGTCAATCTAGGCCTTAATGAACTTATAAATTGAGCCTAAGGAAAGAGGGTAAAACATAAAATCATTGTTGAGCGCTTGAGTGAGTGATTTTTTTAGTGAGAAGGTTGGAATTGACCAAGGAGATTCAAGAGGAAGTTAAGGAGATTTCAGGAGGAAATCCAAAGGTTGAATTTCTCAGGAATCAAGTTGTTTTCTTAGGTCGAATTTCTTAGTAAGTGACCGACTTACAAGTATTATTATCAACGATAATATCCTATGTATTTCTTTGTGGATCTAACCCATATTTTATGAGTTAATACAATTTTCATAAGGGTTTTATGGGTGAATTTTTCTAGCTGTACCTATCATTCATTTCTCACTTATTTCCATTGCAAATTTAGTTCTTAATTATTAATGTATCATATTAGAGGAAATTTTAGCCTAAAAGTGCCCATGAATTTTTCAAATATGTAAACCAATCAAAATATTTTAAATTTAAAAAGAGGTACATGTAGATATTTTGGAGGGAAAATAAGAAAAACTACTTTTTTAAAGTGTATTTTTCGCTTATCTCCTTATAGGTTTACTCAAATTTCAAGTGTAGACACTCGTTGGATGCATAATTAAATTTTGCATCCAACAAGTATCCATTATGCACACTTTTGAGAAGACCCACATTGATAAAAGTTTCAGATACATTAAAAAAGTGTGTTGAACACATCTTTTTAATGTATCTGTAATTTTGATTAATGTGGGTATTCTCAAAAGTGTACATAATGTGTACTCGTTGGATGTGAAATTTAATTCCACATCCAACGAGTGCCTACACTTGAAATTTGAGTAAAACTATAAGGAGATAAACCAAAAATACAATTAAAAAAATTGTTTTATTATTTTCCCCCCAAAATTCATAACTCTTATTTTATTATTTTAACTATTATTTTATGATTTTTCCTGAGGAGGCCACTTTTAGGCTGAAATTTTCTCTAATAGTTAGTTTTTAATAGTTTTGAAATTTATTTGGTAAAATAATTTTTTGGGTATTGTTAAATTGTTGAGTGAAATGAAATACGGGTTAATAAGGGTTTAAATTAGTATGAGTAAATCTCAAGATGGTATTAATGCTATGCTGGAAGATCATGAAGGGATATTGAGTGGATTCAAGGAAATAGAGGGGAAAAGTTTAGTTGATAGTGGATTGACATGTAGGGAAATGTATGGTTCATTGTTGTTAATATGTAAGAGGTATTGGGGCTTGTTTTGGTCCACAATTTGGTTTTACAAGGTTTTCATATGGAGTACTTCAAAGGAGAGGGAGTAAGAACTAAAGGTAAAGTATTGGTGGTGTATAATTTTTTGTTATGTATATATTTTTGTGTTGAATCCATCTATCTCACCCTTGTAAGCATGGATTTGATTGGAATCTTTATTTTGTGTTGATTCCATCTATCTCACCCCAATAAGCATGGATTTGATTGGATTTAGTTTTCAAACCTCTGATAGGTTGGAAGGAGGTTTGAAATTTGGGAAAAATCTATTATGGAAACATTTCTTTGGGAGTTGAAATTGATGGAGATTGTTGGTGGCACATAATCCAAGCCTTATTTCAGGAAATAATACCCTAAAGGTATTGGGTTGACAACCTTCACAGATCAGGGGCATGCCATTCAAGAAGGACTCACTTTAACCAACTTCTATACTGAAAAATAGATCCTACTGGTTGCAGAACTTACCCGAAATTTCCTTGGTTGATGTATATCCCGCGGGTGAAAACCCCCTGTAACACTTTGTGCTCCGAAACTTGTAAATCCACAAAGAACAGACACAAAAACCTAGTTGTACAACATATATAGTTCCTAGATGTCAGTGAAAACCATACATAATGTGATAAAAACAATGTGAAACATTCAATTAAATATTATTACACATGGATCAAGCATCATAAACACATGAACATCGGGAACAAGATGGCTCTTCTTATTATGAATGAGACGTACAGTAATCGAAACGTGGAGAGATCACTTGAATCCTGCCACGACCTTTGAGCATACTGTCCTCTGGATCTATCCAGCCCTAGCCTCATGATAATTCTTCCAAGATGTGTGCACAATAGATGTCATATAGGATGATGAACATCTCAAGGAAACAAGGGTTTCCTGAATATACCTGGGAAGTGCAGGAGGCACGAGAATATCAGACTTGAATAGGGCTCCAACAAAGTATAATATCTATATTTTTCTTTCTCCCTTATGCCATTCCTTTGAGGGGCTTTTATACTACCTCAAATTAGTTTATGCAGTTAGGAGAAGTTAGGCCACGTGCTGGGGTGGTTGAATTACTGGAAAAACCATCAAACCCGCCTCAAATATAGGGAATTTATATACTTTTTAATAATTAAAAAGGCATACGCAGATCTCTATGAATGGACTCGCGTGTATACACAGAAAAGTCTGGGAAAAGTCACATATGGGTTTTAAGATACTGTTTTTTGAGAAAACGTTCAAGTCTGGGGGAAAGGGTGCCCAAGGCCAAAGTGAAAATCATCAAGTACATGAAGGTGATAAATGACACTATAATAGATGTTGCCTAATATATGAGTTCATAAGGAGTACATGATGGCAAAAATGTATTATGTGCATAGAAAGAGCCTTTCAATGACTAGAGAAGACTTCACCAGATTTTAGCCTGCCAAAAAACCAGTGAGAGAAATCATTGATCGTTATATCGAGTATATTCACCAAATTAATGTATATCATGTAAAGGTTAGATTAGGATAGATAGGAATGAAAAATAAGCTTAGACTTGTGAGCATTTTTTTAGTTCTAGGTTGTTTGGAAAGAATGAAAAAACACAAAAACAATGAAAGGTAGAAAAAGAGGGCAGATTTGAAAAGAGGTAAAGCCCCATACCCAAAAAATAGAACTATTGAAAGTGTGCAAGCTTAAATGCCACTACTGGTTCATAAAGAAGTCTTGTTCAGTCATCTAGCCTAATCATGGTTGAACATGTTTTAAATTTATTGTTGATAATTTAGTGAAAAAGATGCTTGTCAAATCATGTGAACTTGACTTGTCAAAAGAAATAGATTAGGAATGAAGAATGCTGGTTCCACATGCTTAAAATTGAACCAAAGAGAAGGATAGGGATGCCTAACAAATGATGGATTAATTCCCTTATACTTTCTATTTTTGTTGGTACAAAAATAATGTTTGTGTGCAGCTTGTTCTAATGCCACAACCCATGGTAACTCAGATTGCCTAATCCTGATTTAAACCATGTTTTCAATTTCATGTTATTAGGATAGAGAATAAAGTTTTTCAAACAAATTAATCTTGACAAATGAGTAGATTAGGTAGAAAATAAAAAGATTTCATTAGCCTAATCTAAACTCTTGGAAGGGATAAGGGTACAACTAGATAGTTTGATTTTTGTTTTCAAAAAGAAAAATGTCAAGGGTTTTCCAGTTCAAATGCACCCAAGGAAGAAAAAATGTTAGGCAAGTAGGTTGGGTAGGTAGAGATGATGTTGATGTTAATCATGTTTTTTCAGATGACTAAATATCATAGCTTCAAGAAAGAATCAACAAGTGAAAGAGGTAAAAATCTGCCCAATGGATGAGGCACTAGTCTTCATAAACCAAGAGATCTGAAAGTTCTAGACACCTCCTGAAAAGGAGCTGCCCTCCCCAAGTGGAGCCACTGTTATTCATCCACAATTTTCACTATGTTAGTCATCATTATTTTTTACTTGTTGCTGATGACTAGTTTCCTTAGCTTAGTTTTCTAGAAGCTGATCTCAAAACTGTCAAATCTGTCATCTAGAAAACACCCCAAAACAAATTTTTTCCTCCTACCTCTTTCTGTCAGTCTATGATGAGAAAAAAACTTCAGCTGTCAAGTCCTATCTGATTTCAGCAAAATATCCCTGTCTATAGTTTTCATAGCTGTAAATTATTTGCCATCATTTATCCTTGTTTCTCAAGCCATTCACTATCCAACTATTGAAAAAATGTCTGCAAACCTATCCCTGGTCATCTTTTCATTAAAAATCTAATCATATCAAAGAAAACACTCAGAATATGTTAATATTATTCCTAAGTTAGATAGTGGTGTTTAGGGAGTTTTTCCTTAGCTAATATATCTTGAGCCAAAAGCCTTTGTTTAGTACCATTCAGCCTTGAATTAGTTCCTATTCTGCAAAACAAGTCTTGTTCCATCCATAGGTCGCACACCACTAAGAGGAAAATTTGTCTCATGTCAGAAGAAGTTCACAAAGATCCAGATTAGGAAAATATAAGGTTGCTCACTATCTGATGAAATATGCTTCGCTCAGGCACAATCTCCTTGAAATACCAAATGAGCTCTCCAAGGTTCAAAGTCATATGTTTTTACATCTCTATAGGAGTGTAATTGTAATGATGATAAATGTGCAAAAGAGCAAAGGGACAAGTTCAAACAGGTCCTTCATGCTGAATTATTTTTCCATCAGTAAAAAAAATGGAGTGCAGTGAGTAAAGGGAAACTAATAGGTATGGTTTGAAACCCAAAAAGCTGTCTAAAGAACAGAGAGCATCCTCCAAGTCACATGAATGCAAAATACTGATGTTATGCTGATCAATAGTGTTTCAGTATCTCCTCCAAAAGAAGTACTGCATAGAATTTCCAAAGGGCATCATCATGTAGGGCATAAGAAGACAACTACTTCTTATGCTACCTAGGGCCTAGGATGTGAACATTAGCCAAAGGGAAATTTCAAGATACCCCTGAAAAACACATTCAAAGGAAGGTTAGTCAATAATATTTTGCAGTAAGCATTCTCCATAATACAAATCACATGGTTTCAGGTCTAAGTGTTCACAATGATATTTTACAAAAGGATATGCATCTCAGACCATGTCTCATAATGGAAAATTTCAGAATCTACTTTTCTTCCTATTGGTATTCTTCAAGCAGAGACGCATATTGCAGAGAAATAGTACAGGTTTGAAATGGATGAAATTACATGTGTATGGTGTAAACTCCTTCAAAAATAAGATGGTTTGAAACAGTGATGATAACCTCCTTCATAAAAAACAGATGGTTTGAAAGACATGCTGTGGCCTCCTTCACAGAAAAGCACAGGGCCAACATGTTCTTAAGTGACTTCAGAAACTGGTGTGAGCCACCTCCTCCAAAGATCAACAGTAGGTGTATCAGCAGATTTTCAAATTGTGTTTGAGTAAGTTTTCTATTTGAAAGATAGGGTTGAAAATCAGTGGTGAGTCAATGAGAGTTCATAGGTTGAAAAACCTATTTCATATCACAAGCAAAAAGATAGCATGCTGGTGTTAAAGGACTCTGATTTTGTATTTATGACAACCTCCTTCAAAGGATAAATCATAGGTTACAATTTTGATTAAAGAAGCCTCTTATGAATGGTGAAATTGATAGACCAAAGCTTCGGTTCTAGTATTGTCTGCAAAATGGTATAAGGAAGCATTCACACAGGCCTTCTTTCACAAAAGAACAAAATATCAGCTATCCAAATGTTTGCACCATGACATAGCTCATCCAAAGGGTTAAAAGGTGTGATGAAGCCCTATTTAACTCACAATCAAAAGGCTTCTCCATTAAATGATAAGAGCCAGATTTTTGGGAGACCCAGGTAGTTTGTCAAACATAGGCCTCCTTCACAAATAAGTAGAGGGCCCACCATTGTTTGAGGATATTCAAAATGAAAAGAAGAAGATCAATTTGATAAGACCTCCTTAAACTCACCAATAAGAAATTTTCATTATGGTTATAAGAGGCTGCAAAGTAGTTTTTGTGATAACTTATAGGGCTATTTTTTGAGTTAAAAAGGGTATTCACAGAAGCATTATGGAAAAGACAATTTAGAAAAGGAAAAAAGTTAGAAAAACTTGACATAAACTTAAGTCACCTTTTCAAGACACAAAGTGTTGATGTTAAAAAGGTTTTCAAATTTTGAAAGAGGGAAGAGGATTTCGTTTTTCTTTTGACAAACCCTTATGAGTATAAAAGGCAAGAACCGAATGTTCATTAGCATCATGCCCAACCCCACTAAAGAAAGAAGCTTTTTATGAGTGATTTTGAAGAATTTTTGGGTTTAAGGTTATGCGCGGCATGCCTGTAGGCAGAGTCAGTGTATTTTTGTGAAGGGCGCGACGCGCCTATAGCATAGCGGGACATGCCTGTGCTGGCATTTAGCGGGCACCTAAGGCCGACCCGACAAGCCCATGCGAGACGCATTCTCCGTTCAACGCCCGCCCATCAAAATTTTCTGAACGTGCTTCCTGCCCACTGGAACAATACTCAAAAAGCATCAAAGACTCGTATTTTTGAAGGTATTTACTGTCTCTTAGCCAATTTTTGAGTTCGAAGGAGGGTTTAATCATAATTTTCGAAAGAAGGATGAACAGATATTAAAATAGGAAGGTTAAGGTGTCACTTTGAAAGGGTTTTTTCTTTCTATGAATGGTTAAGAATACACACAGTCTATAGAGAAAACATAGTTTTTTTTAGGAATTTTTACTCAGTAACAAGAGGAGTTATTGATGTGGACAAACTAACTAATTTTCATCAAAAAAGCATTGTTTTGCTAGTCCTAAATAACAACAGTGATCATCCAATATAAACAGTGGTTCGAGATAAGGGTTTTGTGATCAGTTTGAAAGATTTTTGAGTGGTAAAGGGAAACATTGTTGTTTTCAAAAGTAAACTGTACCTTTCATTAAAATCATAGATTAGCAGTGACTTCATAAAAACAGTGATTGAGGGGAAAGAGTTTTTAGGCAAAAAAAAATAGGAGACTTCTTGTCAAAAAACACAAACGTAACTTGTAAAAGGTCTCTTTGCTCAAACACAGTTGCTCTATCTTTCTGCTAGCCTAGAAAGAAAATAGTGATCATTAAGGGGAAACAGAGTTTGTTTTTAAGGCTTATTACTCAGTGACAAGGAGACCGCCTTTTGTTTTAGAGAAGCAATAATCATCAAAGAAGGACAGTTTATTCAAAGGGAGAGCACAATGTTTTTCTAAGAGTGCATTCTTTGTTCCAAATCAGTCCCTTAAAACAATGATATGAAAAGAAATATTGATTTCAAAGAAACGTCTTTCTTGCTTCAAATAACCACTGAAAATAGTGAATTGAGGGAGAAGAGTTCTTATGGTCAAAATCATGTTAGAAAATTATATATTATGGAGCAATGCAACACATAAAATATGCGGAAAATAAAAGCACACAAAACACATAAAACTAGAGAGACACAGATATACATGGTTCACCCAGTTTGGGCTACATCCACCCCGAACAGCCAGTCCTTCCTTTCTATTAACCAACAAAAATGAAGAGACAAAACCTACAACAGATCCGTTGTAATATCCTCTGTTCTCTCTTACAGTCTCCCTCTTTGTTTCTCACTCCGAGAATACACACATAATACACATCCGCAATACAATACCCTCATATATACAAGGGGGTTGCCTTCTAGGGAAAAAAACTATAATCTAAACATCACTTCTATCATCAGATCATTTGCCTAATGAACGGCCCAGATTGACTAGAAATTACTATACTTTTACAAGGAAATTTTACATCTATTTTTAGCTTCGGGGGCATTGCCCCCGAAAACCCCCGACAGGGGGGGGCTCCGAAAAGCGCTACCGCCCCCCCTGGACCCCCCATGGTAGCGATTAATTACGAGCGGCGTTGCTGCCCCTTTGAAGGTATAGGGGTCCAATGCTGTGATATAAAGTAAACAAGATAATCATGCTCCACACCCAACAATCTCCCACTTGGAGACTGATTGTAGAAACTCCATCGCTGCTTCCTTAGCTGGACAATGACTCCTCTTTGGACCTGGCTATTCCTCATCTTCATCGTCATCCTTGAAGACCAATTGAAACTGAGCACATTCTCAGTTTCTCCCTGGTTACAACTTTTGTTAGCATATCTGCAGGATTCTGGCTAGTGTGTATCTTTTCCAGCTTCAACTCTCCATTTTCCAATACTGACCGTATGAAATGGTACTTGAGATGTATGTGTTTAGTCTTGGAATGAAATGCTGAGTTCTTTTCAAGATAAATATCACTTTGGCTATCACTGTATAGCATGCCCATATCATGCTTCTTACCCAATTCACCCATAAACCTTTGTAACCAAATCATTTCTTTACTAGCCTCTGTAGCAGCAACACACTCTGCTTCTGTTGTTGAAAGTGCAACAACACTTTGGATTTTTGAAACCCAACTGACAGCTATTCCACCTACAATAAATACATATCCTGTAGTGCTCCTCCTGTTATCTCTGTCACCTGCCATATATGCATCAACATATCCTTGTAGAGCAATGTTTGAACCACCAAAGCATAATGCTTGATTTGTGGTACCTCTCAAATATCTGAGAATCCATTTTACTACCATCCAATGTTCTTTTCCTAGATTTTTCATGTACCTGCTTACAACTCCCACTGCATGTGCAATATCAGGCCTTGTGCGGACCATTGCATACATTAAGCTTCCAACTGCTGATGCATATGGAACTTTAGACATATAATCCATGTCATCTTGGGTCTTTGGGCACATCTCCTTACTAAGTTTGAAATGGCTAGCAAAAGGTGTACTAACTGGTTTTGCATTCTACATATTAAATCTTTTCAACACCTTTTCTATGTACTCATTCTGAGATAGTGTTAATTTGCGATTTTTCCTATCTCTAGTTATCCTCATACCAAGGATTTGTTTTGCAGCTCCCAAATCCTTCATTGCAAAGGAATTTGCCAATTTTCTTTTGAGCACATTTATTTCCTGCATGTTAGATCCTGCAACAAGCATGTCATCTACATACAATAACAATATAATATAGGTGCCATCATTTTGCCTTTTTAGATAAACACAATGATCAGAGTGACATCTAGTATAACCTTGTTCAGACATAAACTTGTCAAATTTTAGATACCACTGCCTTGGAGCCTGTTTTAAGCCATACAAGCTCTTCTTTAACCTGCGCACAAAATTTTCTTTCCCTTTTACCTCATATCCTTCTGGTTGCTGCATGTATATCTCTTCCTCCAAATCTCCATGGAAAAATGTTGTCTTTACATCTAACTGTTCAAGATGTAAATCTTCCGTTGCTATAAGACTTAAGATAGTTCTGATTGAATTCATCTTAACAACAGGAGAAAATATTTCATCAAAATCAATACCTTTCTTCTATGTAAACCCCTTCACCACAAGTCTAACTTTGTACCTCTGTTTTCCTCCAAGTTCTTCCTTCAGCCTGTAAACCCATTTATTCTGCAATGCAGTTTTACCTCTAGGAAACTTGACTAAGTCCCAATTCTGGTTATGCATTAAGGAGTCCATCTCTTATTCCATGGCTAGCTCCCACTTCTTCCTGCTTTCAACCTGCATTGCTTCTTCATAACATTCAGGTTTACCAGAATCAGTCAACAATAAATAATATAATGAAGGAGAGTATCGTTCCGGGGGTCTACTTATCCTGGTAGATCTTCTAACACCACTTTTAGGTGTTTGAGGTGCCTGTTTCTGTTGTGGTGGTTGCTGCTGTTGTGGTTGTTGATTATTATTATTTTAAGGCACCTTTGCATTTTCAGATATCTCATCAAGAACCGCGTATTCCTTGCTTTCTTTTTCCTGTTTCTTTTCCTGCAACTGATTCTTATACAAGACCTTTTCATTGAATATTACATCTCTGCTCCTAGTGATTTTGTGATTTTCTTAATCATATAAGCGATAACCAAAATCATTAGCACCATATCCAATAAAGGTACATTTCTTTGATTTTTCCTCAAGCTTTGTTCTGTTTTCTTTATTAATATGGACAAAGGTCTCACAACCAAAAGGCTTTAAAAAAGAGTAGTTTACCTTTTTACCTGTCCATGCTTCCTCTGGAATACTACCATCCAAGGAACTTGAAGGCCCTCTGTTTATTAGATAAACAACAGTATCTACAGCATCTGCCCAAAATTGTAAAGGCAATCCTGCATGCAATCTCATGCACCTTGCACGCTCCATGATTGTTTTGTTCATCCTTTCTGACACACCATTTTCTTGTGGTGTTCTTGGAACTGTCTTCGCTCTACGAATTCCATGCTCTGAATAGTACCTATCAAACTCTTTGCTGCAATACTCACCTCCATTGTCTGATCCGAGACACTTCAACTTCTTTCTTGTCTCAATCTCAACCAAAGCTTTCCATTTCTTGAAAGTATCAAATACATAAGATTTATTCTGAATACAATAAATTCATGTTTTTCTAGTTGCATCATCAATAAAAGTAACATAATAACGAGAGCCACCGAGAGATGATACCTGAGCAGGTCCCCATACATTTGTATGCACAAGCTCCAATTTTTCACTCTTCTTTTCTTTCCAAACTCTGAGAAATCTAACTCTCTTTTGTTTTCCATAAATGAAATTCTCACAGAAATCCAAATCAACATTCTTCAATCCTAGAAACAAATTTCTTGAGAGAAGAATCTTCATTCCCTTCTCACTCATGTGTCCGAGCCTATGATTCCATAATGTTGCATCTGCTCCTTTGGTAGTTAATGCATTAACAGAGTTAGAAATACCATTTCATAAATACAATGTACCAACCTTTTCACCTTTTTCTATTACCAGCGCTCCTTTGGTGACCTTCCAAGTTTTATCTGTGAAGTTGTCACACAACCTTCACTGCCTAACTGTCTTGTTGAAATTAGATTTTTCTTCAGATCTGGAACATGCCTTACCTCCTTTAGTAGCCATTGGTTTCCATTCTATTTTTTTACAAGAATTTTACCCATTCCAACAACTTTACAGGGTTTATCATCACCCAAACGAACTTGTCCAAAATCTCCTTGAACGTATTCATGAAAATATTTCTTATCAGGTGTGGCATGGAATGAAGCCTCTGAATCTACAACCCAAGAACCAGTAACATTTTCAAAAGAAAGAATCAAAGCATCTTGTAACACATCACCTATCACATTTGCTTCATGATTGTTTTCTTGCTGTGTGTCTCCTTCTTTTCCCTTCCGATATCTACAGTCTTTCTTTAGGTGTCCTTTCTTTCCGCAATTCTAACACACTATCCCTGATCTGGACTTGGATCTTCCTTTCCTTGATTTACTGCGATATCCCGAGCTCTTTCCTCTTTCCATTCTGCTTCCCCTAGACTCTACACTCAAAGCATTACCTGATGTCTCACCGGAGCTTTTCCGTCGCATTTCCTCACTAAGGATAGCACAAACAACATCATCAAACTTTAAAGTACTAGATCCAGAGACAAAGTTACTAATGGCCATTACTAAACCATTCCAACTCTTTGGCAATGAACATAAGAATAACAAAGCTCTAACTTCATCATCAAAGTTTACCCCTACAGAACTTAACTGACTAGTAACTGTATTAAATTCATTTAAATGGTCTGCAACAGATCCACCTTCCGACATCTTCATATTAAATAGTTGTTTCATAAAAAATACCTTGTTTGAGGCCGAGGGTTTTTCATATAGTTTCGCCAACGTCTGCATCAAACCCTCTGTTGTTGTTTCCTTCTAAATATTTAAGGAAACTGATGCTGCAAGGCACAAACGTATTGTTTCGAGTGCCTTTCTATCAAGAATGTTCCATTCCGCGTCTGTCATGGCTGCCGACTTCTTTGTTTTTTCGCTCAATGGTAGGTACAGATCTTCCTGATAGAGATAATATTCCATCTGCATCTTCCACAGCGGAAAGTTTTGGCCGTTAAATTTCTCGACCCTAAACTTACCATCTTCTGCCATTGCTCCCACTCGAACTAGCAACCCTTCTTTCCTACAAGTTTATCAGCCAAATATAACTTCGGCTGTGATACCAGTTGTTATAAAATTATATATTATGGAGAAATGCAACACATAAAATATGTGGAAAATAAAAGCACACAAAACAAATAAAACTAGAGAGACACAGATATACGTGGTTCACCTAGTTTGGGCTACGTCCACCCCGAATAGCCAGTCCTTCCTTTCTATTAACCAGCAAAAATGAAGAGACAAAACCTACAGCAGATCCGCTGTAATATCCTCTGTTCTCTCTCACAGTCTCCCTCTCTGTTTCTCGCTCTGAGAATACACACATAATACACAGCCACAATACAATACCCTCATATATACAAGGGGGTTGCCTTCTAGGGAAAAAAACCCTAATCTAAACATAACTTCTATCGTTAGATCATTTTCCTAATGAACGGTTCAGATTGACTAGAAATTACTATACTTTTACAAGGAAATTTTACATATGTTTTTAGCTTCGGGGGCACTGCCCCAAAAAACCCCCGCCAGGGGGGGGCTCCGAAAAGCGCTGCCCCCCCCCCCTGGACCCCCCATGGCAGCGATTAATTAAGAGCGACGTTGCCGCCCCTTTGAAGGTATAGGGGTCCAATGCTGTGATACAAAGTAAACAAGATAATCAGGCTCCACACCCAAAAAATCAAGGGGAGCTTGTTTCACTTAACACAATTTTTTGGCTAACTAAGGACAAATTTAGTTCTACAAAGAGTAAAAAGTGTTTTGATTGAGGGCCTTTTCAAGTAATCATCTAAACAAGTTTACCTTGCTGAGTTAGTGAAGAATATTAGAAGCAAAAATGCCTCCAAAGAAAGATAGCAGGAGTGGTTATCACAATAGGTGTGAGCCTTTTTCAACTCAGGAAGTGAATGAATCTTCTTCAATACTCTTTAATTTTCATGAAGTAGGATGCTTGGAATTTTTCTGGAAGGTCCAAGAAGTAAAAAGTCACCTTCCTTTGACACATTTATTTTCTTTAAGGCTACAAGGGAAGCATGTTAATCTAGTAGGTTTAGATTCCAAACTCTCTCCTAGGGCTATCTCCAAAGCTACCAAAATTCCCTATATCGGAGAAAAATGGTTCAAGAAAACATACCTAGATCTGAATCACTACAAACCCTTCTTAAAACCAGACCATTGGGATTCTTTCCAAGCTATTTTCCCTTTTTCCCACTTGTTGACCAGCTATGCCCCTCTCATGAAAATCATCATGAAGTATTTCACATGTGAAGGGAGGTTTTCCCGGATTTATGCTTATCATATCAGGCTTCTTATGCATTTCACAAGAACTCAATTGCTAAACCTACCTTTCTTCCTCTATAGAAGCATTAACAAGATGGCCTCTACTATTCAAAAGAAGCCCTCCGCTCAACAACAAGATTGTCTATTTCATCATTCCCTTATCAAGATCATCATCCTCCATCAACTTGAGAAAAAGGGAGTTTCTTGGGAATCTTTCATTTCTCATCCCGATTTTGCCATTGCATCTTCATCTCATGCACCTTCATCACCATCCACTGATAAATTTTCTTCTTCTTCTAGTAAATCCACTCCTAAAAGACAAAAATCTCCTATGATTGAGAGTGAATAAGAGAAGAAGAAAACTAATAGTGAAGAAGGGAAAAATTAGAGGAGGCAAACTAGTGATGAAGAAGGAAAAAATGAAGAATCTAAGCATGACAGTGAGCATAAAGAAGGACATGATGAAGAGCTTGAAAAAATTGATGCAGAGCACAACAGTCATAATGACGAACATGTTGGCAGCCCACACGGAAGTGAGCATGATGGTAGTGAGACACAAAACAGTGAAGGTAAAAAGCACAAGAGTCACGAAGAAAGCAGGGATAGAGATGAACAAGGCAACCCTCAAGAAGACATACAAAGTGGTAGCCAAAACACTTATGATGAGAGTCATGACAGTCCTCAAAAGGGCACTTATGATGAGAAATAAGATAGCCCTCAAGCAAGTAATGATGGTGACAATTAAACACCAAATAGAGAGCATTCTAAAGAGGGAAGCACAGAACAAAAGGACCAAATTAGTGACCATGAGCATAGCAGTGATAAAGACAAACAAGGAAATATTCTAACGGAAGAAAATAGTGATAAAGATGATGATGGAAGTAGCAAGGTAAAATACCAAGTTGAGCAAGTGAAAATAGATAAAATTCCTCCTTCTTCTACTCCACACAGCCAAGAGCATGTGCTAGCTGCCTCTCCTAGGAAAGGGGCCATGACTCTTCCTCCAAAAGTGACAAAGCCTAGAAACACTAGATTAGCAAAGAAAAAGACCACTCCAGCAGTGACTAGCAACGTCATAAGAGCACTAAGAAGTAGAGGTAAACTGCCTAAAAAGAGAATTGTTGAATTACTAAAGAAGAGGAGGACCAAGAAGTCTATCCAAGGCAAGGGGAAAGAGAAAGAGGAGAGTAGTCATGAGAAGGAAAGGGAGTTTGATATCATACAGATAAAAAGTGATGATAGTGATAATGAAACTAGAATCCTTGAGGCTCTCTAGCGAAACAGAGAAGACCAAATTCATGACCTACAAGCTGATCTAGAAATCTCAAAAGACTTCATACTCGTTCTACAGATACAAGACAAACAAATGGGTGGTCAAATGGCAGTTTTTGAGGCCCGATATTTCAAATATCAAAGGGAGGCCTCCAAAGCAAAAACCAAGCTTGAAGAGCTTATTGGTGAATTTGATGATATTGAAGAAGAGGAGTAGCCAATAAGAAATAAGCCTAGGACTATAGGACTCAAGAGAGCTTTGGAGAAAAAGAAAGAGGAAGAGGCAGCCCTTGTCTGATCTTATCCTCTCACACATTTGCTCACCCAAGAAATAGAGGATGATAGAGAATGATGGCTTGAAAGGGCAAATAAAAATTTGGAGGATAATTTAGAGAAAGCTAACAGAGACTTGAGCCTGCAAAAGAAGATGACCAGGCACTACAAAGAGCTAAATCAATTCGCCCGAAAGAAATTGAAGGTTGCACAAGAAAAACTCAAGGTTGCCCAAAAGAGGCGCCCGGTAGAAAAAGTGGAGAAAGGCACATCAGCACTTTAAATATTGGTCTCCACTTCTCTACATGTTTCTAAGAACCCATGAGGGGCTTGCTCACCAAAATTGAGCAAATTTTGACAAGATTTTGTTTTTTGACATATTTGGGCCTAATTGCAGAAATTCATGGGCGCCACCATTTTTTTTTGGAGCATCCTTAGCTATGGATAATGGTATCATTAGATGCAGTAAATTCATGGGCATCTACTCAGAAAATTTCAGATCGAAAGGATGAGTTTTGACCCCCCAAACAAGCAAAAAACTGTGATTTTTTTACTTTCAGCCTCTCATATCAGCAAAGGGCTAATTTCTGGTTTTCCCCACTCAATTCAATTTTTCACATACTTATGTTAAAATTTTTAGAAAAATCAAGTTATTTAAGAAACTAGACATCCAGGGCTTTGCAATGAGCCATCACAGGCCTTATTTTGACATCAGGAGGTCCCTCAAAAGTTATCTGCAAAACAGGGAATTTTCTACTGCTACATTCCTGTGGCATTTTGTTAAAAAAGTAGTTTTCTGAAGTGGCTTATCCGAATGTGTGCTAGGAAATTTTTAGCCATTGTAAGTAATGAAAAGTCAATATTTTTTCATTTTTTAGCATTTTATAGATATTTATAAGATATTTTGTGCCTTGGGCTTTGCAAAGCCTCAAGGACAAAATTAGATATTTGTTTTAGCCTATGAGCTTCTAGTTAGGTTTGTGAAGCTTATCTTCTCATTCTCCTATATAATTCATGGAGAATAATTGTAATATTGTTGGTTGAAGAGTTGATAAACAAGCTAGACTTTGAAGAGCTTAAGAACTTGACTGAGCTCAGAGCAATATATGTTATGAGTTTTGATGATCAAACTTGTTTTATGGAGTGAATAGCTTGACCTGCTTGCCTAGATGATGGAGAGGACTTATGTGCAGGATTCCATGGCTTGGTAAATGGTATTGTAATCCTTTTTAGTTATTTTTTCTTATTTTTCCACATATGTATCCATGTTTCTTGCTTGTTGTAGGTCAGTAAAGAATAGTTTGAGGTATGCCCATGGAGACTCATCAAATTTCCTGATTCATTACAGCTTCTATGTTTTCATCCTTCTTAGTCATGTCAAAGGATTCTTAACTGCCCTTTGGTCCACTAGGAACTTGTTATTTATTTCCTTAATGATTAATATGACATGCTATCTTGTTTGATTCATGGTATGCCCTGCTTATTCATAGTTGTTTAAACCTCATTAAAGAAATCTCCTTTGAAGTATTGACTGTCTAGGTTAAATCAGAGAGGTCTTGTTTCGATATTGCCCTTTTCCATATACTTGCAGACTTATTTCAAAGTTCTCATCAGTTTGAATGTGTTTCTTAGGAGCTTCCTTTCCACATTTTGAGCTGTTGGTTTGTCTTACATGTGTTCTCAACCACTGAAGGTGATTTTCCCACAATTAGAGGGTCTTATACTTCTATGCATCACCCGAATGTTTATTTTATGCATCTATCAATTTGAGTTTGATTCATAGTGATTAATGGTTAGCCCTACCATGTGAATGCTTTCTGTTTAAACTATTTATGCTTAATATCCCTTTGTATTGCACAAAATTGATGTTCATTTCACTTCATAAACCACTTGAAATATCCATTCGCTATAATAAATTTTCCCTGCAGTACACCCTACCCATTGTCTTGATATCCTTGGCTTGCTTTTGACCCCATAGCCTAGTTGATCTCATTTTCTTGTTCTATTTTGATCCACTTGATCATTTTTTCCTCCAAAAAACTAAAAACAAACAAACAAACACACTTAACAACTAGCCTGAATTCCAAACAACTAAGCGAACAAGCTCACATCCTTCGCTTCATTAGAGAGAGCCCTCTCTAAGTCCAGGAAGGCTAGGTCCTAGGGCTCCAAATATAGGTTTAATGTTACTCCATCATTTGGTTCGTCAATCTGCCAAATCACGGGAACCTAAGATAATGGCGATCACGGTGGGAATTTTCTGAGTTCATATCAATCTGAACATCTTTCAAAGACTCACGGAAAGCCCCTCTTGAACTAAGCACACTATACTATTGAGCCACCTTATCACCAAATTAACATAATGGTGATCATGGTGGGACTTTGAGTGAATAAACAAACTTAGACTTCCCTAAAAATTTCAGCATCCCTTAAGAGATTATCTTGACGACTTACCCCACCACTCACGCTTAATGGTGATCACGGTGGGACTTTTATGAGTTAGTGACAGTCTAAGTACACCTTAGGACTCCAGAAATCCCTTGTCTTCAAGAAAACCTAGTGAATCCACCACCTCATTGCCACACTAACATAATGACGATTATGGTGAGACTCTCCGAGTTCATGATTGTCTAGAAAACTATTATTGACTCATTAGTCCTTCGGATTGAATCATAAAATCAACTGATAAAGCCATTAGAGTAAACTCTCTTTGTTTCATCACCTTAGCTAAGTGCCGAAAAAAAATTTAGGACACTCTTACAAATCAGACTGCACTTTAAAAAAACTCAAAAAATAACCTCACAAAAACATTTTTTTTTTTAGATTGACTGTTCATATCAGTTTTGGTGGTGGACCATAGAAAACATATCCTCAAAAAACCAAAAATATCCACCTGGCGGCTCTACTAGCCTCCAGTAGGCCTTGTTGAAAACTTTGATAAGCTTCCATAAACTATTATAAGACTACTTTACAAACAGCCTTAAAATGTCTAAATAAGTCTTAACCATACACTGAGTTAGTTTGACAAAACTTAGAGGAGACAAGTTGTTGAAAACATTCATAACTTTCAGCCTCTCTAAAGTTTGAATCTGAAACCTGGCTTCACGAAGAATTCATACCAAATCTCATCCGAACCCAAATCCTCCTACCATAGTTGATGGCCCAGAAAATATTTTGTGGCAAAATTCTAAGACTAGTGATTTAACTATCAATAGGAGCCTTCATAGAGCAAGATCTATACCTGAAAATCTTACATCCTTGCTAGACCAAAATTTTGACTTGCATATTACAAGAAATATTTTTAGAACCAAGTCACAACCTAGCTTTGACCATTCCGATCATGAGCCCTTAGACTTGTAGCAGAGTTCTAGCGGAGAAGCATCTCCTACTACACCTGATTTTCAACTCCTCCACCACTTTGGCTCTTTCTATCCCAAGTCTACTCAAAATCAGTTTACCGGTCCAAGCACCTCTAACACTCCCACTCACAACACCACTGTGAAAATCACTTCATCTCATGTACCAAATCCTCCACTTGTAAATTTACCAGTACCACCCATCATGGCAGCATGGTATGCACCCCTAGTGTTACCTCAGCCTTTGGCACCTTTCCCAAATGACTATCAGTCTAGGATCCCACACTTCACCGGGGCTGAATCCACTACTGCCCAAAAACATGTAGATATAATGAATTATGCTTTTGATTACATGGAGTTAGATGAAGAAACCATCAAGATGAGAATGTTCACCCAAAGCCTAAGAGGTGAAGCTAAAAAATGTTTTAAAGGCTTAGCTCCTCATAGCATACATGATCTCCCGTCATTATACAAAAATTTCATAAACAAATGAGAAACCAAGAAAACCCCACTTCAATTCCTCTCTGAATATAATACTCTTAAGAGGAACACAGGTGAAAGTGTTCAAGATTATTGTACCAGATTCAACAGTGTCTATAACGCTCTCCCTCCTAACATGAAACCTCCACCTGGTTTAGCTCTAGCAAAATTTCCGGAAGGTTTTGATCCTGATATGACATATCAGCTGAGAGAAAGAGAACCTACAACACTAGAAGAAATGCAAAAGGGGGCTATTAGTGCGGAAGAAAACCTTGCTGAGAAGAGGGCTAGGTTGAGATTAGAAAAGAGGGTCACATACCGAGATGAAACCTTTCCCTCTACATCCTCTTCCGATGCCAAGATAGACAACCTGGAAATAAAAATGGAAAGAATGATAGAAAAAATGATGGAAAGAATAAGTCTCAGTGATAGAACACCTCCTAGGCACAACCAGCCAAACTCACAAACCAGAAACCGGAATCAAAACTTTAGAATGGACCCACCCCAAAACAAACCAAGAGACAATGACCAGCAAATCAGGCCTCCTTTCTAAGACAATTATCTTGATGAAGGAGAAAGAGACATTGAACATATTGAGGAAAATCATCTAAACCTGATAGGCTCTGATAGTGGGGGTGAGGTTTATCTCACGAAAGAAGAACAAGGTTTCTTCTCCTCATACTAAGATGAAACTGACTATGAAGATTTTGAAGACCCTAAAATTGGTTTACAAAATGCCATAATGGAATTCCATAGGCAATATGATCTCATAATTAAGAAAAACCAAGAAAACTCGAAGAAAAACCAGGAAAACTTAAAAAAGAACAATTCAGATTCTGTTGTCAAGAAAAATCCTGAAGCTATTCTTAAAAAACCAGCAGACAATGTTAATGTTATGCCTAAGAAAGATGACCTAAACAAAGACAAAACTAGCCAATCAAACATCAACCCAAACTATGCCAGCACTTCCACCAAGATCCCTGAAAATACCATCTTGAACAAAGCTCCACATCAAAATCAAAAGGACAGATCAGTAGAGAAGGTAATGGCTGAAAAAGCTGATGCAAACATGTCAAAAGCTCAAGTACCTTTTAGTTTCGAAGGGGAGATTGCTAAAATCAAAATAAATATGCCCCTAACTGAACTAATAGCTCAAAATTCCTATAAATCATTAGTTATGAAAATCTTAAACATAGGAAATGATATTGACACCTTGCACTTAGCTGATGACACTCCCGAACTATTATTTGGACCAAAAATAGAAGGAAAGTATCAAGAAGGAACTACTCCTCATTTTTACATCAGCTTGAATGTACATGACCAAATCCTACATAACGCTACGCTAGATTCTAGTGCCTCTCATAATCTCCATCCTAAAGTAATAATGGATAGATTAGGCTTAGAAATAACCAAACCTTACAAAGACTTGTACTCTTTCGATTCAAGTAGAGTAAAATGTTTGGGCCTAATCAAAGACCTGTGTGTAAGTCTGGCACAAGTCCCAGCTAAACATTTGGTTATGGACATAGTGGTAGTAGACATTCCCTCGAAATATGGGATGCTTTTATCTAGAACCTAGGGGGCTAAACTCCAAGGAAACATTCAGTTAGACATGTCTTATGATACTATTCCTGTTTTCAACCAACCAAGAATATTATACCATGAATCACACATGAAATATATGGTCAGTAGTCAAGAGAAACCGAAAAACATACCTCTTTATTCCATACATTCAAACATGGATTCCTTCATCTTACACCTGCAAGATGACACTGATGAAAACACAAGTGAAACTGAAACCAGTTCAAGCACAATATCACAGCCAGACCAACCTATGTATGATGAATTTGATACTCAAAATTATCATGACTAGATACACTTGCATTTTGATGAAATAAAACTTGATTCGCCAGAAACTGAAACTGATACTTCAGAAGAAGTAATCATTTTAAATTCTCAAGCAAGTGATCTCAACCCAATACAAGTATCAAACACACAATTGAAACTCTCTTTTGATTTAAAGCCACTAATGGATTTGCATAACACAACAATCTTGGAAAACTAGAAGCCATAAAGCCTCATGTTCTTGCCATATCTTAGCGCTTCACCCTGTAAAGATTGCAGTTCTCCAAATGAAATGTTAACCATTTCTAGTGCTTCCACAGATCCTAAAAAGATATTCACTAGTTTTGATGATAAGGAAGCTAATGAAAAAAATTGTAAAAAACTCGAGCTGTTTAAAATACCTAGGATTTTGTCTCTATATCAGAAATTAAGGAGTACAAGACTAGACAAGATCCTTCACAGTATAAGCATATGCCGGAAAATAAATACAATACACCATATAAATGTTGTCTTCTCTAGATATCATCCTTTCAAAAAAGAACACAAAAACTCCAGTCAAACATGGTCACTCGAAAAGAAGACAACTAAAGATAGGTTATGTTTAGATTTTAGAAACATAAATAAACCTCTCATGAGCAACATTCATCCCCTTCCAAAAACAGATCATATCATAAGAAAAATAGGAGTTTCCAATCATGTGGTTTTGAGTGATAATTTTTCAGGATACCATCGAATAATACCACTTCAAATAGATCAGCTCAAAGACTTCTTCAAATATACTAGTAGTAACTTCATGTTCAAACCAATCTGTCCAAAACCAATCAACACCAAAGATGCCCTCAGGAAAGCTATGTTCCCGGTTATGAATTTCCTTGTCATGATGTACCTTGATGGTGTCATCATATGATTTAAAAATGACAAATTATTTGAAAAATATGTACAACAAAAGGAGAAGCCTGAGATTGTCGAGGCATAAAAGGTATCTTTTTAACACCTAATTAGCCTACATTAATTATCAATCCGGGAGCGACTTTTTATTTCAAGAGTGTACTCAGTCTGAGGCAGCAATTTATCCAAGAGTAATGCCTTGCAATATGTAGTACAGTGTTCGAAATACAAGAGTAAATGGATGCTTGAAAAATAAATATAATTACAACAACATAAACTCAAATGCTCTGAAATCTTAATTAAACCAATCTGCAAAACATCGATCAGGGATACAGTAGCAATAACTCCTTCCCTTAGAAATCAATGCAAGATAACCAATCTGGGAACTTGGAAGCAATAACCAGTGTCTTCTACAGTTGGTGATCTTAAATCAATCGAAATGAAAGCAAACTCAATCTTCGTGCTGATGAAAATAACTGAAAGGAACAAAATCTGGAAACTAATGAATTGAAACTGAACAACACATTGAAATCGAACAACAATGTAAATGAATAACAAACTAAAACTAGAAGAATCGAACAAAAAATATTAACTAATGGAATTGAACAAAAAAACTCTATTAAATGACAAATCCTATTGAACAACAAACTGAATAGCGAAGCTTTATATCTGCACTCTGAAATGAACAATAGTTAAATGAAACAACAAATGGAATGGAACATCAAATGCCGAAAATTGAAGCATAACAAGATAAGTAATTCGAGGATTAAGACTCTTGTTAAATTGGGAAGGAACGACAACGCAATTCATTATGATAAAACAGTAAACGATTAAGCACAGAATTATGAATTAATTGATATAGAACCAATATCACTTTCGTGAATCCAAGGATGTTCTAAGTAAGGCAATATGCTGTCTCAATTAACCCACGCTGTAAGAAATAAGGTTCAGATCATACGATAATAAAATAACTCATAAACAGAGCGCGTAATACATAAATACAGTAAGATGACGAACAACTAATGAAATAAACTCACAGTAGCATGCGTGTATCAAATTGATCACACGCTGCAGGAATTGGAAATATAACACAGGGGAGCAGTTCACGCTGCCAAGGGTCGGGCCCTTAACCACCAGCAGGGACTGCTCAAGCTACTTCAGATGATGCGAATGAAACAACAACTTCAATTAATCATTAAACTAGAGCAGCATTACAATGGAATTTTTCTTTCAATAACACAGCTTCGAATTAAGTTTACAATTCACAAAAGAAAAATCTATGATCCCTCCCAATTCATTGTTCTTCATCCTACAATACACAATACATGTTCTCCTTTTATAATCAGAAGGAGGAGAAATTAAATAGCAAATAGGATCTCTAATAACAATATTGAATTTTTCCCAACCAATTGATCAACAAGAAAATATATTTCCAACAGCCTTTCAACAAGAGCAAGGGGAATTTGGCTTTGCAGCTGAGATTTGGAGGACGGTCGCAACAACAAATCTCAGAAAATTGTGGTCAAAGAACCCTGTGTTTCTCTCAATACAGGCCAAATTTGGGCAAACCGTTCTATATTGAATTTAATTGGGCCCATTCTGGACAAAACCCATGTTCTGGATTTTCCATATTCTTCTTCATTTGCTCAGAATCTCAACCGCAAAATGGTCACTTCTTATTCCAGCGGATTTATGAGTTGGAATATTTGATGATGATTTGGAAATCAAATCTGCAGTCTGGAAAATATCTTGGAGGCTAAAATGGTGAATGATATTACAAAATATATTAATAAACCATCATTGATAAAATTATGCATAATAATAATCAATTTATTAAAAATAAAGGAGAAAAAATAATATTCATCCATAAGAGCATAAATCATTATAAAATGGATTTATATGATAAATTATAATAAATGAAAAAAAATACAAAAAACAGTAGAAAAGTAGAAAAAGAGGGTGGTTTGAAAACACCATGAAAAGCCCCATGTTCAAAAAAGAGTCATGCTGAAAGTGTGCAAGTCTAAATGCCACTACTAGTGCCCAAAGGATATCTTGTTCAATTATCTAGCCTAATCATAACTGAGCATGTTTTAATTTGATTTCTGATAAGTTAGTGAGAGAGATGATTGTCAAATTGTGTAAGCTTGACTTATCAATGAAAGTAGATTAGGAAAAGAATGCTGGTTCCACACGCTCAAAACAGAACCAAAGAGAAAAACAGTGATGAAAAACAATTTGTATATCTTAGCCCTGATTTTTCTAAAGTTTCATATTGTGCATAAATAATGTTTGTGTGCAACTTATTTTTATGCCACAAACGCATGACAAATCAAACCGTCTAATCCTGATTTGATCATTTTTCAATTTCATGCTTTAGACTAGAGAATGAAATCCTGTTAAACAGCTTAATCTTGACAGTCTATCATAGTATAGGTAGATAATCAAACGATTTCATCAGTTTAATCTGAACTCTCGGAAGATATAAGAGTAGCATTAGATAGTTTTTATTTTTTCAAAAATATATATATCTTGTCAATGGTTGCTAGTCAAAATGCACCTAAAAGAAGAAAAAATGCTAGGAAATATAGCTGGGTAGGTGGAGATGACTTTGATGTTAATCATGCTATCAATTTTCAGAAATAGCATCAAGAAAGGAAGAATTTTGTGCCAATGGATAAGGCACTGGTCTTCACAAGCCAAAGATCTGCAATTCTGGACACTTCCTGAAAAGGAGCCACCCTCCCCAAATGGAGCCACTATTAGTCATTAGTATTTTTTACCTATTGCTGATGACTAGTTTCCTTAGCTTAGTTTTCTAGAAGCTGATCTCAAAACTGTCAAATCTGTCATCTAGAAAACACCCCAAAATTTTTTTTGTCCTCCTACCTCTTCCTGTCAGTCTATGATGAGAAAAAACTTCAGCTGTCAAGTCCTATCTGATTTCAGCAAAATATCCCTATCTATAGCTGTCATAGCTGTAAATTATTTTCCATAATTTACCCTTGTTTCTAAAGCCATTTACTATCCAACTGTTGAAAAAATTTCTACAACCCTATCCCTGGTCATCTTGTCATTTGAAAATCTAATCATACCAAAGAAAACACTCAGAATATGTCAAGATTATTCCTAAGTTAGATAGTGGTGTTTAGGGAGTTTTTCCTTGGCTAAGATATCTTGAGCCAAAAGCCTTTGTTTAGTACCAGTCAGCCTTGAATTAGTTCTTATTCTACAAAACAAGTCTTGTTCCATCCATAGGTCTCACACCACTAAGAGGACACTTTGTCTCATGTTAGAAGAAGTTCACAAAGATCCAGATCAGGAAAAGATAAGGTTGCTCACTATTTGATGAAGTATGCTTCGCTCAGGCACAATCTCCTTGAAATACCAAATGAGCTCTCCAAGGTTCAAAGTCATATGTTTTTACATCTTTGCATAGGTGTAATTGTAATGATGATCAATGTGCAAAAGAGCAAAGGGAAAAGTTCAAACAAGTTAACTGTCTGAAAGTTTTCCATCGGTAAAACAAATGGAGTGCGAGTGAGTAAAGGAAACTATGGGTATGGTTTGAAACCAAGCTTGCTGAGGGGAAAGGCAGTCTCCAAGTCACATGAATGCAAAGACTAATGTTATGTTGATCAATAGTGTTTCAATATCTCCTCCAAAGTAATCATAAAATTTTCAAATGGAATCATCATGTAGGGCATAAGAAGACAGTTGCTTCTTATGTTACCTCAAGCCTGGGATGTGAACATTAGCCAAAGGGAAATTTCAAGATACCCCTGAAAAAACAGTCAAAGGAAGGTTAGTCAATAATATTTTGCAGTAAGCATTCTCCATAATACAAATCACATGGTTTCAGGTCTAAGTGTTCACAATGATATTTTACAAAAGGATATGCATCTCAGACCATGTCTCATAATGGAAAATGTCAGAATCCACTTTGCTTCCTATTGGTATTCTTCAAGCAGAGACGCATATTGAAGAGAAATAATACAAGTTTTAAATGGATGAAATGACATGTGTATGGTGTAACCTCCTTCAAAAAGAAGATGGTTTGAAACAGTGATGATAACCTCCTTCATAAAAAACAGATGGTTTGAAAGACATGTTGTGGCCTCCTTTACAAAAAAGCAAAGGACCAACATGTTCTTAAGTGACTTCATAAACTGGTGTGAGCCACCTCCTCCAAAGATGAACATTAGGTGCATTAGCAGAGTTTCAAATTGTGTTTGAGTAAGTTTTCTATTTGAAAGACAGGGTTGAAAATCAGTGGTGAGTCAATGAGAGTTCATAGGTTGAAAAACCTATTTCATATCACAAGCAAAAAGATAGCATGTTGGTGTTAAAGCACTCTGATTTTGTATTTATGACAACCTCCTTCAAAGGATAAATCATAGGTTACAATTTTGATTAAACAAGCCTCTTATGAATGGTGAAATTGATAGACCAAAGATCAGGTTCTAGTCTTGTCTGCAAAATGGTATAAGGAAGCATTCACACATGCCTTCTTTCACAAAAAACAAAAGATCAGCTCTCCAAATGTTTGCACCATGACACAGCTCATCCAAACGGTTAAAAGGTGTGATTAAGCCCTATTTCACTCACAATCAAAAGGCTCCTACATTAAATGATAAGAGAGAGTTTTGGGAGACCTAGGCAGTTTGTCAAACATAGGCCTCCTTCACAAATAAGTAGAGGACCCACCATTATTTGAGGATATTCAAAATGACAAGCACAAGATCAATCTGATAAGACCTCCTTAAACTCACCAACAATAAATTTGCATTATGGTTATAAGAGGCTGCAAAGTAGTTTTTGTGAGAACTTATAGGGCTACTTTTTGAGTTAAAAAGGGCCTCCACAGAAGCATTATGGAAAAGACGGTTTAGAAAAGGCAAACAATTAGAAAACCTTGACATAAACTCAAGTCACCTTTTCAAGACACAAAGTGTTGATGTTAAAAAGGTTTTCAAATTTTGAAAGAGGGAAGAGGATTTTTTTTTCTTTTGACAAACCCTTATGAGTATAAAAGGCATGAACCGAATGTTCATTAGCATCATGCCCAACCTCACCGAAGAAAGAAGCAGTTTATGAGCGATTTTGAAGAATTTTTGGGTTTAAGGTTATGTGCGGCATGCCTATGTAAGCACGTGACACGCTTGTAGGCAGAGTCAGTGTATTTTTGTGAAGGGCGCGGCGCGCCTATAGGATAGTGTGGCACGCCTGTGCCGGCATTCAGCGGGCACCTAAGGCCGACCCGACAAGCCCATGCGCGACGCGTTCTCTGTTCAACGCCCACCCATCAAAATGTTCTGAACGTGCTTCCTACCCACTGGTCCAATACTCAAAAAGCATCAAAGACTCGTCTTTTTGAAGGTATATACCATCCCTTAGCCAAGTTTTGAGTTCGAAGGAGGGTTTAATCATAATTTTCAAAAGAAGGATGAACAGAGATTAAAAGAGGAGGGTTAAGGTGTCACTTTGAAAGGGTTTTTTCTTTCCATGAATGGTTAAGAATACACACAGTCTATAGAGAAAACCGAGTTGTTTTGAGGACTTTTTACTCAGTAACAAGAGGAGTTATTGATGTGGACAAACTAACTAATTTTCATCAAAAAAGCATTGTTTTGCTAGTCCTAAATAACAACAGTGATCATCCGATATAAACAGTGGTTGGGGATAAGGGTTTTGTGACCAGTTTGAAAGAGTTTTGAGTGGTAAAGGGAAAAATTGTTGTTTTCAAAAGTAAATTGTCCTTTTCATTAAAATCACAGATTAGCAGTGACTTCATAAAAACAACGATTGAGGAGAAAGAGTTTTTATGCCAAAAACAACAGGAGACTTCTTATCAAAAAAGACAAACATATCTTGTAAAAGGTCTCTTTGCTCAAACAAATTTGCTCTCAAATCCTATCTGTATACTAGCCTAGAAAGAAAGTAGTGATAATTAAGGGGAAACATAGTTTGTTTTGAAGGCTTATTACTCAGTGACAAGGAGACTGCCTTTTGTTTTAGAGAAGCAATATGTAATATTCCTTTTTCAGAAACATTGTCAAATTACAATGGAATTCTATTCCAGAGATGGACTGAAGGGGTATTTACTGAATTTTTCACCTTCACAAGGAAGGATGAACTCCAGAGGCTTCCTGGCCCACTATCATACTCTGTCTATAGAGTATTGTCAAGGGACAATATCCCCAAGAGGGAATAACAACAAGATTGGGAATCTCCCAACATTGTAGCTACAACAATAAAAAATACATCTAATGGAAATAGCAGTGAGACATATATACATGAAATTTCGGAGAATACAATGGCCATCATATATTATGACATAGCAGAAATAAGAATACAAATCTTGAGGAAGAATGATCACTCAAGCAAAGCACTAGAGCCCTCAAGGAACCTATACATGTAAACATGAAATACATAGCTACATAAATAAAGCCCTAGGCCATGACTGTGCAGTTATAGGAGGAACTGCTACATAAATAATGAATATACAAAGATATGGCATTATGAGCTCAAATAAGAAGGGGGAGCAAGATCTCAGCCCCTGAAAATACATAATATCAATCCTCTAAAAGGATTGGCTGAAATCTATAAAAAAATGGAATTTTGCAGAAATGCTAGGGTAGCTGGGTAGCAGCTACTCAAAAACTGGAAATACATGGAGAAGGCTGAAATGGCTGCAAAAAATGTAGAATCCTTCTCCAATATAAATCTGAAGTGAAAGGCTGGTCCTTTCACCCAAGACTTCTCCTCCAAGTGACTGTCAATCCCTCACTGCAAATCTCCTCTCTGAAAACACTGTCTACTGAAGGGAATGCGCTGCTAATGATGGAATATGGTTGGCCTGATGCCAAATATGGTGGGATATGCTCAAGAACCACCATTTCTGATCCTCCAATGAATAGAACCTCTTCCCACTGGAAAACAAGCTTCGGATGGTGTGTGGAAACCTCCCCAGCAACACCCAGCAACACTACACAATATCTGCTGCAAAAACTGCGCTGATGTAGATGGCCGAAGCTAATGGCCTGAATGTCAAAATATGGAGGATGAGTGCAATCCTTCATGAGATACTCAAGGAGAGGAAATCCTCAACAGGACTCCCTCGTGCCCGAAGGCACTGCAGCTCTGCTAAACAACAAGAGGCAGAAACAAGTCTCTAAGACTCAAATGTAAAAATGATCAAAGATGTGTATAACGGCTGCCCCGCCCCTCTTTTATACAATGAGCTTTCCCTCCATGAACCCTATTTTGAATTAGGGTTTCCTTTTCTCTAGAAACTTCCCTCCTACGTTGTCCCACACAATGCTTTCCAACTCATGCCAACGCAGTTTGACTTGGTCAACCTTGGCCAAGCATGTTTGCAAAAACCTCCTTTCACACATGGAGGTGTGAAATCCAGCTCCAAATAAGATCCTCTTTCATACTCAGAGGATTTTTATTCTCTAAATATGCAAAGAATGGGTCCCCTACCCATTTTATTAATCTCTTTAACAAAAATTAATGTTCCATAAAATTTGGAACATTACAGTCCTCCCCTCTCAAAATATTGCTTTCCCTCAAGCAATTGCAAGGAAGAACTGAGTCTCTTTCTGCCCTTCCTCCTATAGCATCCTTATGTGATGATATCCTAAAGGAAAAGGATGCCATATCAGCAATGAAGTCTCCAAATTGTCCCTCCAACATATGCAATCTAGCCTTGGGGTGAACACTCCCAAAAGAGCTATAATGTAGAAACAAGTATCCATGAAGGAACAAGAGCTATCTAAGGGCCTCCTTGAGGCATGATATATTATATATAATGGGACTTATCATCCAAAATATGAATCTCTCATTCCAAGCCATCAATCATAAAAATAAGTTTCCTTCCAACAAGAAAACTCATGAAAAAAAATCTCCCTCCACCTTGAGCTCCGGAAATGAAGGTGTGCTGAAATCCGATCATGGAAAGCACTATAAATTGCCCCATGTTGTCCTCTCCCCCACTTATGACAAGTGTGGAGTGTATGCTGATCCTGGGCTGCAAATATATTGCCCTCAAATGGAAAAAATGAAGAGTAATTCCCCAAGAATCTCTCCTCCATCAATGAAAAATCAGCTGGCCCAAGACATGTCATCTATGATGAATAGGACAAGATATCCATAGAATTCCCCCATGACATGTTTTCTGTAGGTTATACCATGTGAAAAAATTGCAAACAATGCCTCATAGGGTTATAATGCAACCTCATCCACCACAGCTGCAGAAAATAGCATGGCAAGTATTGTACAAGAATATCACCTCTACTACTGAACAGTAAAATAGATGAGTGAATCAGCAACATAAGGTCAAACACCTGCCCATATACATACAATGGATGGATAAAATTACCAAGCCCATTGCTGTCCCCACAAATGAGCAATTATGTGGCTGTAGCCATGCCTCCTTTCATGTTCCCTTTAGAACATGCACTACAGAAAATGTGAGGGTTTTTCTCACTCAAATACACATCCAACTCATGTGCCTTTCTCATAATCATGATTCTTTAAAAAATCTGATCCATATCAGCAAGGGAATTCATGATCATAAATAAAATGAGGAAAATTCTGAAGGTTTCATGTGTTTCAAGAGTGTACCAACATTTTCCCCAAGAGTGACAACGCAGTTTTCCCAAACTGCTGCTTTAGAAAATGATATGGCAAGTTGTTTTAAGCTCATGAATAATAATGCATGTTTTGATAATGCATGGTAAGTGGTTGACATAAAAGCTGAAAATACATGGAAGGTAACACTTGCCCAAGGCCATATAAAAGATGGATGTCTCCATCATACAAATTGGCCCAAATTTGACCCATGGAGCAATCTGAAAAGCTTGCCCTCTTGTAGAGCTATGCACTGCAAAATAATGGCAAGAGTATGCAAATCAGCCAATGTAAGAACAAATTTCTTACCATATACCGAGAGTAACATGATGTATGGATCCATGAATGAACCCTCCATAGTTGTTTGGCATGCTCCCATGAAGAGGAATGAACTAGTTGCAGCAAGAAGACCCTTCTTCTCATGCTTGGAAATCCAAGTCAAGAAGAATGTATCATAGATGACTTCTTCCACTACCTCATCCATCTCACCTCCTCTTTGTCTATCAAGTGCAAAAAATATGAAATTTTCCTGGGAATTGTGGGTTATGGATTCACCACACTTCCGCTGGGCACACTTCATCCATCGGTTACTGCTCCAAAGAGAGAACGTTGTTGGCCTATACCCATAGGCTCTTATCCATACCAAGCTCCATTCTTTGACATGCTTTCTGTCAAAGATGTTTCTTATAATGCTGCAATACATGAGAAGCCCCTCCCAAGGTGGAAGTACCTCTCTATCATCAAAGTCCAAGGAGATAATGCCATCTCCTCCTCTTGCAACATCATGCAAAGTATGAGAGCAATCCTTCCCTTGCTCTCTCAAGCAAAGCAACAAAGTATTTTGCTTCTCTCCCATACTTCCATAATACAACCCATGTGATGAAGACACAATGAATGATATGAGCATCACATAAACATCATGCATCCATACTCTATGCTACTCAATGATGTAAGTATCCTGCCATCTTTCCCATTCTTTTGGTACTCCTCCCATGAGGGCTACCACCAATTCTTGCTCCTTGCATTTCATGAGAGTTTGAAATGGAGCTCCTTGGAGACCTCTTAGGAAAGGCCTCTCTCCCATGGCTATGTTGGATCTATGAGGATCCAAATTTGATGGAGGTGATATCTCCTCCCCACCCATGTTCAACAGCGCTGCTGGTTCCTCCAATGATGTAGCAACTATCTCCTCCACCGATTCACAAATTGTTTCATGATTCTCCATGGAGGTGTCATGGTTTTCTTTATCCTCCAAAAGTTTGCACTCCCACCTTGAAGGTTGAATTCAAATCATCAAATATGTATGAGGATGAGGGTTCTTCTCCTCCTTGAACCCTTTGCACAGTGCAGTGAAAACATGAGGCCCTAAAGTGGCCATGTGGTTTGATCCTTGGACTTCTCCATATGAAATTCCACCATCCTTAAGATTATTTGCTGAAATAGAAAGTGGAATTTTAATCATAACTTGGTGGAACTTGGGACCTTATTGTGTGGCTGAAATGGATTTTTCTCCCATGGCTTCCTCACCCATAGATGTAGAAGGCTGCTTCTTCAAAGCTGTAGCAGCGTTGGTGCAATCCTCCTCCCATGGTGGTGTGAGCTTCTCTTCCTTTCTCCATCAAAGGTTTGGATCAACCTTTGAACAAAGACTACAAAATAAGTCACCCTTGAATGGACCAAGGGTTTGAACCACCAAATAGAATTTTCCTCCTCTATGTACAGTGCTTCCATCACCACTGCTTCTTTCTTTTCCACTGAATGCAACAATAAATTTGCCTCCAACTCCTTCTCCCAAGCTCTAGCTGAAGTAACCCCATCAAATTTAGACAATAGAAACCGATTGCCTCTGATTTCTCCTTTTCCACAGGGTCTTCTTTCCTCCATATAATGAATAGAATGTGGGAATGTTGTAGCTCCCTTGAATGCTGCAAAATGGTGTTTATAGACACTCAGGTACTTGCATAAGATCTGAAAATCCAAGCATCTTCCATGCTGGTCTTCAAGAGAATAGGAAGTGCATGGACCTTCCTCTTCTCCCCTTTTATTCTCCTCCTCCTCATGGAGGCTCTTCTTTATTTAAAAATTAGATGAGATGAGTCTCATATTCTTCAGAATTATCCTATGAAATCGAACTCACAGGCTGTGCCAGTTCGAAGCTCTGATACCACTGTAATATTCCTTTTTCAGAAACATTGTCAAATGACAATGGAATTCTATTCCAGAGATGGACTGAAGGGGAATTTACTAGATTTTTCACCTTCACAAGGAAGGATGAACTCCATAGGCTTCCTAGACCACTATTAGACTCTGTCTATAGAGTATTTTCAAGGGACAATATCCCCAGGAGGGAATAACAGCAAGATTGGGAATCTCCCAACATTGCAGCTACAACAATAAAAAATACATCTAATGGAAATAGAAGTGAGACATATATACATGAATGCTAGAGAATACAATGGCCATCATATATTATGACATAGCAGCAATAAGAATACAACTCTTAAGGAAGAATGATCACTCAAGCAAAGCACTAGAGCCCTCAAGAAACCTATACATGTAAACATGAAATACATAGCTGCATAAATAAAGCCCTAGGCCATGACTGTGTAGTTATAGGAGGAACTGCTACATAAATAATGAATATACAAAGATATGACATTATGAGCTCAAATAAGAAGGGGGAGAAAGATCTAAACCCGTGAAAATACATAATATCAATCCTCTAAAAGGATTGGCTGAAATCTATACAAAAATGGCATTTTGCAGAAATGTCGGAGTAGCTGGGTAGCAGCTCCTCAAGAACGGGAAATACATGGAGAAGGTTGAGATAGCTGAAAAAAATGTACAATCCTCCTCCAATAGAAATCTGAATTGAAAGGCTGATTCTTTCACCCAAGACTTCTCCTCCAAGTGACTGTCAATCCCTCACAGCAAATCTCTGCTCTGAAAACGCTGTCTACTGAAGGGACTGCGCTGCTAATGATGGAATGTGGTTGTCCTGATGCCAAATGTGGTGGGATATTCTCAAGAACCACCATTTCGTATCCTCCAATGAATATAACCTCTTCCCACTGGAAAACAAGCTCCGGATGGTGTGTGGAAACCTCCCCAGCAACACCCAGCAACACTGCACAATATTTGTTGCAGAAACTACACTGATGTAGATGGCTGAAGCTAATGGCCCGAATGCCGAAATATGGAGGATGAGTTCAATCCTTCATGATATACTCAATAAGGAGAGGAAAAACTCAACAGGACTCCCTCGTGCCCAAAGGCACTGCAACTCTGCTAAACAACAAGAGGCAGCAACAAGTCTCTAAGACTCAAATGTAAAAATGATCAAAGATGTGTATAATGGTTGCCTTGCCCCTCTTTTAAACAATGATATTTCCCTCCATGGACCCTATTTTGAATTATGGTTTCTTTTTCTCTAGAAACTTCCCTCCTACGTTGTCCCACATAATGCTTTCCAACTCATGCCAACGCAATTTGACTTGGTCAGCCTTGGCCAAGCATGTTTGAAAAAACCTCCTTTCACACATGGAGGTGTGAAATCTAGCTCCAAATAAGATCTTGTTTCATACTTAGAGGATTTTTATCCTCTAAATATGAAAAGAATGGGTCCCCTACCCATTTTATTAATCTCTTTAACAAAAATTAATGTTCCATAAAATTTGGAACATTACAGAATAATAATCAAAGAAGGACAGTTTATTCAAATGGAGAGCATAGTGTTTTTTCTAAGAGTGCATTATTTGTTCCAAGTTATTCCCTTAAAACAATGATATAAAAAGAAACATTGATTTCAAAGAAACCTCTTTCTTGCTTCAAATAACCACAGAAAACAGTGAATTGAGGGAGAAGAGTTCTTATTGTCAAAATCAAAGGGAGCTTGTTTCACTTAACAAAATTTGTTGGCTAACTAAGGAAAAATTTAGTTCTACAAAGAGTAAAAAGTGTTTTGATTGATGGCCTTTTTCAGTAATCATCTAAACAAGTTTGCCTTGGTGATTCAGTGAAGAATATCAGAAGCAAAAATGCCTCCAAAGAAAGATAGCAGGGGTGGTTATCACAATAGGTGTGAGCCTTTTTCAACTCAGGAAGTGAATGAATCTCCTTCAGTACTCTTTAATTTTCATGAAGTAGGGTGCTTGGAATTCTTCCAGAAGGTGCAAGAAGTAAAACGTCACCTTCCTTTGACACATTTATTTGCTTTAAGGCTGCAAGGGAAGCATGTTCATCTAGCAGGTTTAGATTTCAAACTCTCTCCTAGGGCTATATCCAAAGCGACCAAAATTCCCTATATCGGAGAAAAATGGTTCAAGCAAACATACCTAGATCTGAATCACTACAAACCCTTCCTAGAACCAGACCATCGGGATGCTTGCCAAGCTATTTTCCCTTTTTCCCACTTGTTGACCAGATATGCCCCTCTCATGAAAATCATCATGAAGTATTTCACATGTGAAGGGAGGTTTTCCTGGATTTATGCTTATCATATCAAGCTTCTTATGAATTTCAGAAGAATTCAATTGGTAAACCTACCTTTCTTCCCCTATAGAAGCATTGACAAGATGGCCTCTATTTCCAAAAGAAGCCCTTCGCTCAACAACAAGCTTGTCTATTTCATCATTCCCTTATCAAGATCATCATCCTCCATCAACTTGAGAAAAAGGGAGTTTCTTGGGAATCTTTCATCTCTCATCCCGATTTTTCCATTGCATCTTCATCTCATGCACCTTCCTCACCATCCACTCATCATGTTTCTCCTTCTTCCAGTAAATCCACTTCTAAAAGAAAAAAATATCCTATGATTGAGAGTGAAGAAGAGAAGAGGCAAACTAGTAGTGAATAAGGGCAAAGTGAGAGGAGGCAAACTAGTGATGAAGAAGGACAAAATGAATAATCTAAGCATGACAGTGAGCATAAAGAAGGAAATGATGAAGACCTTGAACAAATTGATGTGAAGCACAATAGTCATAAAGAGGAACATGTTGGAAGCCCACACAGCAGTGAGCATGATGGTAGTGAGGCACAAAATAGTGAAGGTAAAAAGCACAAGAGTCATGAAGAAAGCAGGGACATAGATGAACAAGGCAGCCCTCAAGAAGACATACAAAGTGGCAGCCAAAACACTTCTGATGAGGGTCATGAAAATCCTCAAAAGTACACTTATGATGAGAAACAAGACAACCCTCAAGCAAGTAATGATGGTGACAATCAAACACCAAACAATGAGCATTCTAAAGAGGGCAGCATAGAACAAAAGGACAAAATCAGTGACCATGAGCATAATAGTGATAAAGACAAACAAGGAAATCTTCTAATGAAAGAAAACAATGACAAAGATGATGATGGAAGCAACAAGGTAAAATACCAAGTTGAGCAAGTGAAAATAGATAAAATTCCTCCTTCTTCTCCTCCACACAGCCAAGAGCATGTGCTAGCTGCCTCTCCTAGGCAAGGGGCCATGACTCTTCCTCCAAAAGTGAAAAAGCCTAGAAAAACTAGATCAGCAAAGAAAAATACCACTCCAGCAATGACTAGCAATGTCACAAGAGCACGAAGAAGTAGAGGTAAACTGCGTAAAAAGAGCATTGTTGAATTACCAAAGAAGAGGAGGACCAAGAAGTCTATCCAAGGCAAGGGGAAAGCGAAAGAGGAGAGTAGTCATGAGAAGGAAAGGGAGTTTGATATCATACAGATAAACAGTGATGATAGTAATAATGAAGCTAGAATCCTTGAAGCTCTCTTGTGAAATAGAGAAGACCAAATTCATGACCTACAAGCTGATCTAGAAAGCTCAAAAGACTTCATACATGTTGTATAGATACAAAACAAACAAATGAGTGGTCAAATGGCAGTTTTTGAGGCCCGGGCTTTCAAATATCAAAGGGAGGCCTCCAAAGCACAAACCAAGATTGAAGAGCTTATGGGTGAATTTGATGATACTAAAGAAGAGGAGCAGCCAAGAAGAAAGAAGCCTAGGACTATGGGACTCAAGAGAGCTTTGGAGAAAAAGAAAGAGGAAGAGGCAACCCTTGTCCGATATTATCCTCTCATTCGTTTGCTCGCCCAAGAAATAGAGGATGATAGAGAATCATGTCTTGAAAGGGCCAATAAAAATTTGGAGGATAAGATAGAGAAAGCTAACAGAGACTTGAGCCTGCAAAAGAAGATGACCGGGCACTACAAAAAGCTAAATCAATTCACCAGAAAGAAATTGGAGGTTGCACAAGAAAAACTCAAGGATGCCCGAAAGAGGCGCCCGGTAGAAAATGTGGATAAAGTCACATCAGCCCTTGAAATATTGGCCTCCTCTTCTCTACATGTTTCTAGGAACCCATGAGGGCCTTGCTCGCCAAAATTGATCAAATTTTGACAATATTTTATTTTTTCACATATTTGAGCCTAATTGCATAAATTAATGGGCGCTGCCATTTTTTTTTGGAGAATCCTCAGCTATTTAGAATGGTATCATTAGATGCATTAAATTCAAGGGCATCTACTCAGAAAATTTCAGATCCAAAGGATGAGTTTTGACCCCCCAAAGAGGCAAAAAACAATGATTTTTTGACTTTCTGCCTCTCATATCAGCAAAGGGATAATTTTTGGTTTTTTACACTCAGTTCAGTTTTTCACATACTTCCATTGATTATTTTGGTACAAATAAAGTATTTTCAGAAACTAGACATCCAGGGATTTCAAACAAGCCATCATGGGCCTCTTTTTGACATCGAGAGGTCCCTCAAAAGCTGTCTGCAAAACAGAGAATTTTCTACTGCTACGTTCCTGTAGCATTTTGTCAAAAAAACAATTTTCTAAAGTGGCTTATCCAAATGTGCACTAGGCCATTTTTAGCCATTTTCAGTAATGAAAAGTCAATATTTTTTCATTTTTTAGCATTTTATATATATTTAGAAGATATTTTGTGCCTTGGGCTTTGCAAAGCCTCAAGGACAAAATTAGATATTTGTTTTAGCCTATGAGCTTCTAGTCAGTTTTGTGAAGCTTATATTCTCATTCTCCTATATAATTCATGGAGAATCATTGTAATATTGTTGGTTGAAGAGTTGATAAACAAGATGGACTTTGAAGAGCTTAAGAACTTGACTGAGCTTAGAGCAATATATGTTATGAGTTTTGATGATCAAACTTGTTTTATGGAGTGAATAGCTTGACTTGCTTGCCCAGATGATGGAGAGAACTTATGTGCAGGATTCCATGGCTTGGTAAATGGTATTGTAATCCTTTTCAATTACGTTTTATTAGTTTTCCACATATGTATCCATGTTTCTTGCTTGTTTTAGGTCAGTAAAGAATATTTTGAGGTATTCCCATGGAGGCTCATCAAATTTGCTGATTCATTACAACTTCTATGTTTTCATCCTTCTTAGTCATGTCAAACGATTCTTAACTGCCCTTTGGTCCACTAGGAACTTGTTATTTATTTCCTTAATGATTCATATGACATGCTATCTTGTTTGATTCATGGTATGTCCTGCTTACTCATAGCTGTTTAAACCTCATTAAAGAAATCTCCTTTGAAGTATTGATTGTCTAGGTTAAATCAGAGAGGTCTTGTTTCGATCTTGCGCTCTGCCATATACTTGCAGAATTATTTCAAAGTTCTCATCAGTTTGAATGTGTTGCTTAGGAGTTTCCTTTCCACATTTTGAGCTGTTGGTTTGTCTTACATGTGTTCTCAACCACTGAAGGTGATTTTCCCACAGTTATAGGGTCTTATACTTCTATGCATCACTCAAATGTTTATTTTATGCATATATCAGTTTGAGTTTGATTCATAGTGATTAATGGTTAGCCCTACCACGTGAATTCTTGATGTTTAAACTATTTATGATTAAGATACCTTTTTCTTTCACAAACTTGATTTTCATTTCACTTCATAAACCACTTGAAATATCCATTTGCTATACTAAATCAGCCCTGCAGTACACCCTACTCATTGTCTTGACATCCTTGGCTTGCTTTTGACCCCATATCCCAGTTGATCTCATTTTCTTGTTCTATTTTGATCCACTTGATCAGTTTTTCATCCAAACAACTAAAAAAAAGAAAACAAACACACTTTACAACTAACGTAAAATCCAAACAGCTAAGCGAACAAGCTCACATCCTTCGCTTCATTAGAGAGAGCCCTCTCTGAGTCCAGGACAGCCAGGTCCTAGGGCTCCAAAGATTGGTTTGATGTTACTCTGACATTTGGTCCATCAATCTGCCAAATCATGGAAACCGAACACACTATCTAAATATGACTGAGTATCGGTTCTAGATTTCTAGAAACAAAGTTCATGAACATTGTGAGTTCTACAAATCTCATGGCCTTCATTATCCTTAGGATAATTTTTTCACTATTTCATCATTCCGTCATGCCAAGCTCATCTCACCCATCCTAGAAGACCCATCATGGGCTCATGCCACTCATTATCACTATGTTTCGCCACCTTTGGCCTTAGCCCTCTATTTTTGTTTTGCCTAAACTCCTCTATTGCCTATCTAGGGTTTTTAAGGGCATTTTTCTTGGTTTCATGACCTACATGGTTAAATAATAAACAAGATTTATATCTTGATGCTCTTACACCTCCTCCTATCCTTAAAATACCTCCATAAACACTTCCCATCACTCTTATCCCTCAGAATCATCATTTTTCTACAAAACCTAGTCTATTGCCACAATTTGACACTTTTTGAGACTAGGCCTATGTTTTGACCTTTTGGACCCCTTCCCCTCACTAAATTCTTGAAATTACACTTTCCCCTACTCCCTAACATCTATCCCTATCCCCCAAAATTTCCCCAAAAATTTAGACAACCCTTAACCCCTTCATTCCCCTCCCTCTGCAAGGTGGTCCTAAATCCCCTACACCAAACCCTAATTTCCTCTTCCAACTAAGCTAGGGTTTGATATGAAAAGGATTAATTTGATATATCATTTCAACAAGAATAATTCTATACTAGCTCATAAACGTCATGCCTCCATCATTTTCCAAGAATTCATTCCAAGAGACAAGCCATGTGTCACACCTAGGGATAGTTTTTCTTCAAATTATGTTTCTAACCAAACAGAGATGAATTTGGAAAATGTGAGAGATTTTCTCATCCATAATAGGGCAAAGAAGAAAAACGTAATTCAGTTTTTACACAGGTATCATGGTTTGAGATCAATGTCAAAAATACAAGTGTCACGGGAGAAATTCTACACTTCTGGAGTGACCTTGGGAAAATAAGTTTTTCTCATAGCTGGAGTGTCCGAATGACTTTATTAATAAGTAAAATGACAACTATACTTTAATATATTTTCAATGAGCTATCCTGAGCTCAATTTGTAATTGAAGAAGTCATCCAAAAGTGTTATGCACCAGCACTCTGCATTTCTGCACCAGCATTCAGCACTTTTTGATTAGTGTTGGGAGAATCCGTTTTTGTACAGGTAAATGAACACCAAATAGAAAAAAAATAAAATTGGGAAAGTAGACTCAACCATATTTCTAATGAGCTATCATGATCTCAATTTGGATTTTAGGAAGTCCTCAAAAGTTGTCTGCACCAGCACTCTGCATTCTGCACCAGCACTCGGCACTTTTTTACCAGTCATGGGAAAATAAACTTTTGACAAGGAACATAAACTTCAATCAAGAAAAAAATTGTATATTGGGAATGAATACAAGTCAATATTTCCAAAGAGCTATCACAGAGTTCATTTTGACACCAGGAAGGCCTCCAAATTCCATCTGAAAAATGGCGCTGCACACAGGAGAAGTTTTTATGTTTTTGAAATTTTGAGGCCCTAGGAGCATAGCACCCTAGGCGCTACACTCTTTTTTGGGGCATCCTCAGCTACTAAATTTTAAATTTTTGGGTTTTTCATGTCATCAGCAGTCTATCCACAAAATTTTAGGTCAATTGGGGCATTTTTTCCCCCTCAAAAGGTCAAAAAACACCTCAAAAATGACCTTTCTGCCTCCTTTTTAGGCCTGGTGCTACGCGCTGAGCAGTCACGGGAGATTGAATTTTTGATCCAGTAAATGGAATTTCAAAAAATAGACTCTTCAAGCTTTCCAACGAGCCATCACGGGGCCAAATCCGATGCCGGGAAGGGGTCCAAAACTTAGCTCCAACAAACCCCAATTTCTGCTGATAGGGCGTTGCGCCCCTGGACTATCTTTTGCCAAAAAGTCAACAAAACACACAAATTTATGGCAAGATGATTTTTTAATTTTTTTTGGGAAAATCACTCCAAATTTGATTGAGGAGTTATTTTTTGGTTTTATTTATTTATTATCTTATCTCTTATGTGTCTTGGGCCTTGCATGGTCATTAAGCACATTTATGACATTTATGGCTAAATTAGGGTTTCCGGAAGCCTCTTAGGGTTTCCACCTCCTCATTTTCTCCATAAATAGAGCATGAGGCTCTTATGTATTATTTGGATTTTGATGACTTACGCTGAAGAAAATACATAGTCTCTTGGAGCTTTTGATAACAATTTTATGTCTTGGAGCTCATCCATGCCCTGGTTTGCTTGTTGATGGAGAGAGACTGTTTGCAGGATCCATAAGCTTGGTTGATGGTGAAGTGTTTCTTATGTTCATGTTTTCTATTTTTCCATCTTTCTATTTTGCAGTAGGACAAAAAATTTATATTAAGAAATGTTTTCTGATGGCACCTTACTTCTCTTTTTTCGTCACTGCCTCATTGTTTTCTTCTGTTGAGATATGTTAGGGAATTCATCTCTTGCTCCCTAAGTAGTTCTTGGTTTGTCCATTTATTGAATGGTTTAGATCAGTTAGTGTCAAGTATGATTTATGGCTAACCCTGCATATTGTTGCCACTAAAATACTCTATTTTGGAATCAACTCTTTAGAAACATCTTTGCCTAGGTTTATCAAAGAAATATGTTTCAATCATGCTCTTTTCCTTTACTTAGCTAAATTTGTTTCAAGGAACCTTCATAGCTATAACTTTAGATGTTCAGGGTTTTCTCTCCTTCTATGGTTATATTTATTTATGCATCTTAAATGTTTTCTTCTCTTGATAATGAAATCTATGAAAGTTAAATAAGTTTCTTTCCTTTCTATAATTTCATTTGAATGTTTGTCTTGGATAATCATCTGTGTTTAGTTTGAAATCAAATGGATTAGTTTTCACTTATGCCTTTGATTATCTTTCCATGCTTATGATTTTTCTAACTCCCTTAGTCTGAAAAGTTATTAAGGATTCAGTCCTGCCCTTCACTAGATTTTATTCTCAACCTTAATGTTCATCTCATCATCCACAACAACCTCAAATATCCACCAACCAAGTTAAAATTTCCCTGAAAGTGCTCTTGAAACCATTGATGAACTTATCATGACCTTGTTAGACTCCATTTCCCAATGACTTAAAAATCTTCCATGTTTTCTATCTAAATCCATCTGAGCATTATACCCAACCAAAAACTATCAAAATACCCTGCACTTAACATCAAGCCTAAAATCAACCCTAATCAGCAAAAAAATTTCACATGTTTGCACCTACTAGAGAGATCCCTCTCTGAATCCAGGAAGGCTAGGTCCTTGGATTCCAAATCTTGGTTTGATGTTACCCCTGTCCATTTGTATCTCAATCAATCTAGCAAATTACGGGGAGCTAACAGTGTACAGATATGATATAGATCTATTATTTTGTACACAGATTCATTCTAGATCTGAAATGTAATAAACATCTGCTTCATCCCATAAAATAACGTTGTTAATCTTTGTAGTCTCATATTGTTGTTGCAGCCCTTCAATCTTGAGGGATTCTTTCTGTAAATCTTATTTTTCTCTCTTGTACACTGTATGGGCCACATTATAGATCTGTTTTACTGTTGTACATGTGATTATTAAGTCACCATATTTATCTACTGCTTATATTCAAAGGAACTGTGTTATTTCTGAAGCAGTATTTTGCATATAGCTGCAGCCCCTCTCTTTGGGTGTTTTTCAACTAGACTAGGTTGGGGGAGATCTATTTAACTCACCTAGTTTGATTTTTTTTTGCTCTCCTTTTGGATTTAGATCTTAGATAAGCTGATCTAAGGGATCCAGGAGTTGCAAACTCATTTCAGTGCACTAAATTCTCATAAGTGCGTTATTTTAGTAGGCTTGCTGTGTGATCCCAATTTTGGGATATTACAAGATTTCCTAGGATGGGGTGAATTGATCAAAAGATTTTCAGGAAGTAGAGAGGTTTTCCAAACATCACACACTTGTGCCTGAATGCATATCGCACTGGCTGGGCAACAACCAAAAATATTAGAGACAATGATTAGTGTTTTCCTTCCAGAGGATAAATTAGGGTATATCGTTGTTTCATATCAGCCGTTAGGGGATAGGAAGTTGTGCTCAAAGAAGCATCACTTGAATGGTAGGCTTGCCCAAATGAGCTAAAATATAGCACAGTTGTGCTGAGAGGAGTATGATATATGGGAACCGTTATTTCAGAATCCTTACTTTGAGAAACCCTAGTTTGACTTGTTTCAGGGGTCTCATCAGGATTGTGAGAACTTGAGATAACAGACAGTAGAAGCTGAATTGATTCGATTTCCTGATGGGTCCCTGAATCATCACAAAGAGGATCATCTAACTTTGGTGGCTTCATATGGTCGACAGAGAGATACGAATGATAGTTCTCAGAGGCGTGAATGAATATGTTTTCAGATAAGAAGTGATCATTGGGGTCATTAATTTGATCAGGTTGGGTACCTGGCATGTTAGGCTTCCCTTGGGTTAACAATTGGGATGAATCAATAAAAGAAGCATCTCAAGGTTGTTGAGACAAGCAGTCACTCATTTGGCTATTTAAAGATTGCGAATGAAAAAGATCTGGCGTGGTTGTGAAACACCACTCGTATGTTCGTGATTGCCGTCAATACTAGTATAAGATAGTTTTGAATGACTTGAAGAAATTATAGAAGTGGCCTAATCATGAAATAAATCAGGAAAAAATGAAAGAAAAGATTTGGAAGTAGGGGTATCAACTGCACAAGGGCTTTCCTCACGCACATCAGTCTCATCCGGAGAGGCCAATGATTTCGCATGCCCATCACGGTCCAATGATTTTTCCCGGGACAAGAGTCAATTTATTATCAGTATGAGAATGAGATTTAGAATCTTACCCAGGAAAAATTCAGTGGACTCGAGATAGGTTTCATTGACAGGGGGAGATGTTAGGCCAATATGCTTTTCAAGCTCCAATTTGACAGGGTATGTGAAATATTTCGGGACAAAGTCTGAACAGCTGGAAAATTGAGGATTATCATAACAAACACTGGGATCAGGCTTTGTTTCCGATTGAAATTGTTCTAGGGAAATGAAAACCACCTGTTAAAACTGTTCAATTAAATATTTCCAATCGACATCTCTTTCAGGGAACTCAAAAAAAAAATGAACAAACCTAATAGAAAACTCCTCTAGAGATTCTTGAGGTTTCATCCTGACCTCAGTTAACTTCATTAATAAATTTTAAAAATCGTACCTGTGAAAATCTTGTTGTAGTTCACTGGCGAGCTATTTGAACGAATGGATGGAAGATGCCAGCAATGTGAGGCACCATTGCTTAATGCAACCTTTAAGAGTGAGGGAGAAAAGCACACAAGCCAACCCCTCATCATCAATTTCGTAACACTCACAAAAATCACAAAAATTCGAAAGGTGTTCGATTATGGAAACTTCATTCTCCCCATCGAATTATAACTGGGACAAGTGATACTGAGGTTCATCGGGGATTGAGAATAGATAACCAGACAAATCCGATAAAAATCTTAGGAGAATGATTTGGGGACGAGCCATTACAGATATGAGACTAACTGCAGGCTCTGAGCACTCAGCTTGTCATCAGCCCTCCTTCTAGCGCCAATTACGAGAAAAATTGTATTGCCGACAACAAGGGGGGTCTCCCCTGTGAAAGCTCCCAATAAGACCTCACACTGTTTGGGATAGGAGCCCCATCCAATATGTGGGCTTGGCTGTCGCCATAGTTGTTTCCACTCTTGGTTGTTGAATGAGAAGATGATGGAGCAAAGGCAAATATGAAATGACCAATCAGTGAAGCAAAATCAACCCAAGATTAACGAACCATAAACAAATATACAAGCAATTCTAAGCAGCAAAATAAAAGGGGGGGTATGCCGTGACTGGGATCGGTGAGCCGAAAACCAGTCAAACATACGTGAAAGAGAACATGCCGGAAGTTAACTGAAAATTAGTTCACAATAGATCACTGCCGTGGCAAGGAAAAATAAACACTAATCCAAAATAAAACATACATGCAACCACTGAGAAATAGTTCATAACCAATGGCATGCATGAAAGCAGACGTACAACATAATGAAGTATTAGATAGCTAGTACTATCACCACAAGCAAGCACGTGAATCAGGGCCAGAAAGGAGAATATATTATTAATGCTACTACAACATCAAATACATGTTTACAACTTGTAAAAACCCAATAGAGGAACATGGGCTATTCCTCTCAATGCATGATACCAAACCCTAGCCTCACTACCGCTCCCTCTACTTGATACCAAGAGATGAGTGCCTTTAGCTCTCTAGCAACAATTCCTCTATCATACTGGCTTTGATTGTCGAGCTAAAAGTCCTTTCTCCTTTTCCCGAAGTTGTATGTATAGGCTGAGATGACTCTTGAGTTGCCTTTGACTCTTGGTCTTCCCGACTGTTGGGCTGGTTTGCGACTTAGGGAAAACTACGACCTACGACCCTGGGAAATCTGTGGCCTGCAACCTCGAGAAATCTGCGACTTGCGACCTCAAGAAATCTACGACCTACGATCTCGAGCAATTCGTGACCTGCGACCTCGACCAATATGTGACTTGCGACCTAAATCCATCTCCAACTTCTGACCTGGAGTTTCATCCCTTCTACAGTCTTCTTTGGTGATCTCTAGATTTCATAGCAATATTGATTTTCCTGCATATCAGTCTTGTACATGTGACTGGGTTCCTTTAAGCTTAGAGTGGGGTTTTTAGGGATTCGTGAGAATCCATCTTGCTTTGAGAGGGCCCTCTTGCTTGTTGGGGAAAACCATGGTTTTTTGTGCAAACCAATAGCCTTCACCTACAATCAAATAGCATAGGTCACTTGTCTTTATGATTGAATAATAGTGCTAGAGGCGTATTTAATTAATTGCGAGAGTGATTAAAAAAAAAAGCTATTAGCTTAGACCCCTGGGTAGTATTTTGTCACATCACAACATTATTGGTGCATGTGGTTTTGCATATGGTGACCCTGTGCCATTTTCCCCAAATTTATTTCTTCTCTATGGCATAACAGTGAAGAGAAAAGTTGATTTGCACCGACTGCACTTCTATTCTACGTGTTGCCTCCTTGGTCACTGCCTTGTATAATATTCGCATGGCTAAAATGTGACGTGTCACTACATCCTTGACGAAGCTAATATGTATGCACGTGAACATTTCCTTGGCTCATTCTTGGTGTTATTTTAATAGCGTGATTATAGGGTCTCCTGCACAATACTTGATCATTTTTTGTCACGTAAGCTCAATATCCTATTTCCATACACCTTCGTGTTACATATCCATGCTTTTTTTCCATAGCCCACAAGGTTCTTTCTCTCCCCTTTTAAAGCGCCTACCACCTCTCATAATCTAAATGCATGTTCACCCTATTTTAAGAGTGTGACTTTTGCGTCTGGAGAGGCATGGGAGTTGCCTTTGAGGGAGGTTGCACTTTGGAATGGAGGTGAAACTTTGGAATGGAAGTCACACAGTTGGAGAATTTCCCCTGTCGTAGTTTCTCTTGGACACACCTTTTTGTGACCTTGCGGCCTCTCCGCATTGGATTTGGGTTGCATCTCCTGGCCGAGAGCAAACGTTGCAATTCTACGACCTAAGGCTTGTGAAGTTCCCTTTTGCGACCAAGGATATGTGAGGTCTGCCTTCTCGTGTAATTTATGGCGTATGAATTTTCACCCTTCAACAGCCATTGTGGTTATAATACCAAGGACTGTGTGACATTAGAGGGACCGCGCGACTGTCCAGAGCACCTTTGGATTTCCATGCCAAAAAATAGAAAATAACAACGAAAAATGCATTTGAAGAGACTAGAGACACGATCTGGCACTAGAAATATATTCAACATTTCTTTTTAGCATTACGATTTGAATTGTGTTCTTATTTATGTGCTTGCGTCAAATGCGGTTCTTGTGTGCATGCATATGCCACACGCGATTTTAGGTATGGCTCCCACAAGCAGTTACCGTCTGGGAGGTCGAGTCTCATGGTATTTCAAAATAATAGAGATAGCCTGCGAGTTGACTATGTTTCCACTCTGGTCTCATGGCTTGGTTGCGCGTTTAAAAACACATTGTATGGAGGTAGCAGCATGGATGTAGTCGCGACTTAACCAGGTCACCGAGTCGCAATCTCCACAAGTCGCATCCCTGGTTACTCCCTCAGCATGTGCGACTTGGCAACTTATAGACCCAATCACCTTCCTCCTCTTGCGCTAGCCACAAATGGTCCTCACCGGGCATTGTGTTTTCTTCTTTGCATGGCCTGGAGTCGCAGTATACTAAGATGTCGTGGACGTGTCATATGTTAACCTTCTAATAATTACTTGGGTTTATGTGGGGGAGAGCTGAATATAGTTTACCATACAAATACCTTTGACCAAATTTCCTCCCAATTAACAAGGCTTCACGACACATATGTATCCATTCCGTGCAAAATTGTTTTCAGGATTCCACGAAAAATGGATCTTCATGTAGTCAATAAGGCACGCATTTTATGAATATATATTTATGCTTATGCCGCATCACGACCCTTTTTTTATATTCCACAATGGACAACTGTTCGAACCCCTCTTATACCTTAATATAAAACCAACTCCGGCCTTCAGCAGATGAAAGTATATGAGTTCGATTTGTAATTTCGCCGATGCATTGGAGTTGCTTTGGATTTACGAGATGTGGAGACTGGGCTTAGAGCAGCACATTTCAGAGGATTTTGATTATTTAGGTGGCCATACAAAATAAAAATTTATTCCTTCGCCCTACGAGATATGGATTATTAGGCCAGCATTATCTCGATGAGAGGTTACTTAATGCCTTTTTCTGTTTTTGAACATTCTCTAGGACGTGCGCTTTTGATGTCAAACTTCTTCGTCATTTACTTTTTTACACATTTCTTTTGAAGTGCACCGGACTTTCACAATGGTTCCCATGCTAACTCTATGGCTTTTGAATGTGATGGACTATTGGAGTTTTTATCTTTGTAGAGTATTTTAATGATGTTTTCATGGTCAAATTTCATAAACCAAAACCAATCTCTGAATAACTTATTTGTGGTACGTTCAAAACAGCCATAGAAGATTTGTAGTTTGTTTGTAAAAATTGATATGTGCTTCCCAATAAAATCCTATCAAACCATCCAATGCTTTTTCGCACCTGGAACTTTGCTTTTCCTAAGACATGAACTACCCAAGCTCTTTCACATCTGTGAGGTCACAGATGTAAAATATGATATGTAGTCTCCCAAAGGGAAATACGAGAGCTTGATAGGTTTATCTATTTGCTCAACCGCACTAAACTTGATATACATGTCTAGGCTATAAATAACTTGATGCCAAAATTCATCACCCCCAACATTGAAGGAATCACTAAATCCATATCGAGCAATGCACCCATAAGCTCCTATATATCCCAATCCTTCTGCAAGAAACCGTTCATGTGGTAATATAGTTTTAGCAGGGATATACTTGATGGTTGTTAATACAATTACCTCGTGCAAGGAACCTATATTTTTCACATAATTACCAACAATAGGAGGAGCACCATGGTTGATATGGGTATAGAAGAAACAAAATCCTGGCACTCACTAAATTTCCTTGCCAGAGACAAAATTACCCAGGATACCACAGTCTATGCTGTGGGCCACTTCATATTGAATTTTCTTTTGTCTTCCATGATTCCAACTAGGCATTATAACAGTAAGTACAATGGAAAAAGAAAAAGTAATCCATCCTCCATTTCGAACTTTAACGAGCACAAACGAGACATATATGCTTTCCATAATGGAAAAACAAGTGAAGAACAGAAGCACAGCTGGTAAAGGAAATTCTGCAACAACGATCATTACTAGTGCCAATAAGACAGTTGTAATCAACATCACCATAATCACCACCATCAAATATGCAGCAAGAAAAGCTATCATGTCCTCTTGCAAACGAAGGTGAACCACAATATATTTTCCACCAATGGTGGACTTGTGTGTAATCATGCGTTCTACTAACTTCCTCCAAGTTTAGCAATGGGATCAACAAATCGTAACACTCCATAATTAGCTAAACATATGGGGTGCTGAATTGGGGGGTGGAATCTCTTGTGACAATTGATTGGCAAATAGATAAATCTGTATCACATCAGCCTCAAAATTTTTAGGGAGAAATTTTTCTTCATATTAACTAACAAGAAACCAAGCTTTAATCCTGAAGTTGAAAATATTGCTCATGCTGTTGTCAAAATTTCCATCATGCCCTTGGGTAGCTTTATAACAATCCTCAAATCATTTCTAAGAAAATCGATAGAGTGATCTTCTTCATATATGTCCTTAAACTTATTAGGATCTCGCCGAATGCTATGAACATGGAAATTTGGAATGACAAGGGTTGCACTAAAAAACCATGCCACAGCTACCACATTGCAAGTTAATGTTGCTAATTCAAGCCACCATTTGTTTCAATAAATATATAACCATTTGAATCCAGTAACCCTATCTTTTTAGGAATGAAACTATACGCTTCGAAAGATGTGGCTTAACCATGACCGGAAATTCCCCCCAACTAGTGCACTCTTTGTTACCTGCTTATAAACGATACACATCTTCCATTTTTCATATTTCATCTCAAACTATTCTTACCCTTGTCATTCGCCTTGATGAGGTCTTCAACTGTAGCCTTATTTTTCATCCCCATATGGATAGGGTATGAGAGTGTCATGTTCCACAACTGCGCCCTTGTTGTTTTAGTTTCAGTTTCTTTCCCTCGGTGTGGTGATGACATTGTTGGGCATATCATCTGTGGGGTTGACCTGCATGAAAAATTATAATATTAATTAGTTCATAGTTACCCTTTAGAGAATGATGCCCCCAATAATTTACATGAGCTTGGTGAAGTACCCAAACATAATGCCTAAATGGTCCATGGTGAAAGGGCTTCTAACGGATATACCTATAACACAGAAAAGTTTCCATTCGAGTGTATGCATGATGACCCCCCCCACACATGGCATTGTTGCGAAAAAAGTATCTCGTCATTATGGTGATAAGGTTTACGAGGGGCTGGGAATAGTTCATAGGGATGTCACTGACTACAGGCCGAGTCAAAACCTTAACGGCTAAGCGAGGAGAGGAGGACCCGAAATTTTGAATATACCCAAAATTTTGGGTGGTGTTGTAGCGGCTAGCAAAAGATCAATTTTTCTCACTCAAAATTTATATTCCTTGAATAGATATTTCTAACGAGGTATTGAGCGCATCAAATGGAGATCGCATGCCAAAGTTATGTCCCTGGGAAGATTGATGTACCAATTTACCCAAACGGGGCCCATATTTTTGGCGCTTCATCTCCTAGGGTTAGTTTTTTGGATGTTTAGCGTTTTCCATTATTCTCAACAATAAATAGGCCTTTGAGCCTCATTGTAACATAGTTGAGAGGCCTGTAGCTGCCACATATCTTCTCAGAGATATGCTACCAACGCCATAGCTAGTTTATTTCCATTATGTATGTACGGCTATTTATGTTATTTGATATTAATGAAATGAAATATTATTTCCACTGCATCTCTGTGTTTATGTATATTTCTGTGTATTATTACGATCCTACATAAATATGGTCCAAAATTACTATTGAATAATTCAGATTATAAGAATACATAAGCATTGTAAACAAAAGAAAGTAAACACAAAAACTATAGATGCACTTCACCAATAGTTTGACACAATAATCCTGTGAAAGAGCTTTATGTATTACTGATAAGTCCACTAGAACTTGAAAATGTACAATAGCCTTCTTGGATGCAAAAATTAACCCTTCATACTTTGAAATGAGAACTGTTTATAAGTTTATTTACAAAATATCCTGATATAACAAATTAGGATGTAATTTAGGAATATCTAAAACTAATTACATCTCTTATTACAAAAATATAGGATAAGTTGAACTTCTTGGATATTTGGCACTGCTTTTGTGGAAAATATTTTTGATCTGCCCCTTGACTTTTACTTTGTTGTTTGTCTTGTTTCTGAAAATAGAACTCATCTTTCAATAAGTAACTCACATAATTGTCCCACCTGTATTCACTTGCGATGGACAGCTTGAATAAATTTCTGTAAATTGCATCTACTTTTGTATATTTGGAAACAATGAATTTAGTGATAAAGATGTGTTTGATCTCATGCTGGATGTTTAAATCAAACTGCAGTGTCTCTAAGAAGGCTTTCCCTGTGATACTTCCCTATATCCTTGCAAATTTTGAACTGTATTTGGCAACGATCATAAATTTCTAGTTATAATTAGGAAAAGTAATTAATTTATCATTAAGCACTAATAAATCCAAAAGTCATTTTTTATTGAGCACCTCAAATCCGTTAAAGATCTCAATTCACCAAACTCCAAGACTTGACATTTTTCCTCCAATACCAACATGATATTTCTCTTAGTTAGTACTTTCTTAACTTCCAATATAGTCTCAATTTTTTCTTCAATCCCCAATTCTTCTAACTCATACATTTTTTAGAGTTGAGAAATTTGATGAGGTTTGTGGCATTAGTTGATTTTTCTTCTAGCTTTTCTCTGATTTTTTCAATGGATTTTCTGGATTTCTGAATGATCTCATTCTGTTCAAAGATAATCTGTATGGATTGTCAGATTTCGGTCATAGATTTGTTGATATCTATCCATATATTTTCCTTAGCCTAGGCTAAGGTTTGAGCCATGGCAGTTTCCTTCCCTAACTGTTGTAACCTTTGAGTGAGTCTATGGGATTTATGTACCTCATCTAGGTGATAGGTCTCAATCCTAGATTTATGTTCTTGTAGGGCTTTTACCTATTCTTGTAACCTCTTTATTTGCTCTCCTTGCATATACATGTTTTCTGTAATATTCCCAAATGGGAAAAGTAGGAATATAGTGCAAAACCATGGAAATAGTAGTGTAAACATTAGATCAAAACAAGAAGCCAAAATGGAGACCTTCCATTCATTATAACAGCAGCATATAAGTACAAAATAGTAGGCCACAAAATGTAGAACAAGATATAACAAGCCTCCAATAGACAAAACCCTCAAACGAGGTGCTGCTACTATATATCAAAATGTCGGAAGACTGCTATAATGCAATCATAATGTGAACTGCTACAACAAATTAACATACAAAGATATATGGCTATTTTATGTTTCAAAATATACATCAAATGTAGATCTAGGCTCTATACAACCTTCAGAAAATAACCCCCAAAGGGTTTTCAGCAATACACCAAGGTACAAGATAGGAATCAAGTCCTAGGGCTAAAGATTGACTGCAACAACAGATATGGAAAGTTGTGGCTGGTCTAATATATCAAGAAAGATAGCCTCCTCCAATATATCCTCTAGATGAAAGGTTAATCACTTCACTAGAAAACCTCCCCCCCAAATGGTGTGCTGAAACCACCCTGCAATTCCTCCCTCAAAATAACGCAGTCCAAGACAGAAATTGAGATGTAGGGGAAAATAAATAAGTGGCTTGATTCCAAGATATGAAAATAGGTTCAAGGGCCTCCCTTACTATCCTCCCAATGGAAAGGAACCCTTCTCCACTGAAAATGAGCACTGAAGTGACCCAAATATGTTCTCCACTGCTGCAACCTGCAACACAACTCAACCCTCAACAAAATCTGTGTTGTAGATGAATGATGAAGCTTGGCCTAAATCCTGAATGTGGAAGTAAAGTACAATGCTCTTCTAAGAGGCCTCTCAAGGGAAGATGTGGGATTCCTGATTAGGAACACCCTGTTCTAAACAACACTTGAAATCTTAGCTAAACATCCAAAGAAAGATATATTTCTAAACAGAGCATATATTCAGAAATACCATATATCAATTCATAATATAATATGGCTGCCATCCTCTTCCTTATACAAGAAATGAGCTTTATAACCCTAAGCCCCATTCATTTATGACACTACTTCCATGCAAATATTATCCATCTAAAACTGTGTTGTCCCTCATTGAATGCTACTACTCCATGACAACATTGTTGATTTGGTCAAAGTTGACCCAGTCAAGGTGTTCCAGCTCCTTTTCATGCCTAAGGGTGCTCAATTAAGCTGCCAATATGTCTTCTTTTCACATTGGCATTGATTTATTAATTATTAAGGAGATTTATGGATCTCCATTATCCTCTTATTAATTAAACATAAATCAAAGCAAAATTTAATATTCCAACTAGCTCATGGCTAATTGGGAATATTACAGTCCTCCCCTCCCAAATGTTGCTAGTTCTCAAGCAACTGACAAGGTGAGTGCTGCAACTCTTCTCCTCCACCATTGTGTTGGGAAAAATATTGAGGGGGGGGGGGGGGGGGGGGGGTGAATCAGTATTTAGAGCTGACTAAAAACTTTTTACTTTTTCTTTCTCTTAAAACCATACACTACTTTACTGAACCCAACTCACGTATACACGTGGATATCCTTAAGAAAAATTATGTATGTCCAGAGATCTTATTATGCATTTAATTCTTTACTTAGATCATTGCATCATTCATTCATCAGATGTTTAGTAAGCAGTAAGCATGTGCAGTAATAACAGAATAAACCATCACACATAAGCAACACACATGAACACCAGTATTTAAGGTGGAAACCCGATTTGGGAGAAAACCACTGTTGTTGTCGTCTCTCTCTTCAATATTTATTATAAAGAAAACTTCTTACACCCACTCGGGGTACGTCGTACTCATACCTATATCGTTATGCACCTGCCCTCGCGTAAGGCTGCAACCTTCTCTCGTTCTCCAGCCTCTACTAGAAGGGAGCTCCAACCCCCTGATATCATTTACCAGCCTCTCCTGGAAGGGAGCTACTACCCCCTGCTCTCGTTTACCAGCCTCTCCTGGAAGGGAGCTACTACCCCCTGCTCTCGTTTACCAACCTCTCCTGGAAGGGAGCTACTACCCCCTGCTCTCGTTTACCAGCTACCACTGGAAGGGAGCTACAACCCCCTCACTGAAGGCTTTGACCCTCAACACCACTGCAAACCACGTTTCATCAATTTTCATACTAAATCCATTCCACACATTTAAGCTCAACATACATCAAACTAAAACTTATAACCCCATCAATTCGTTCATTAAATCATCAACCAACAACTTGATCTTTAATCAACATAATCAGCAGCATAATCAACATTCAAACAACCCAGATTTGTATGAATAAATCATTTTTAGATAGCAGTAAAATAGCTTAATAGATCAGACATTTCATTCCACACTCTTCAGAAAAACCCTAGATTCCATACGCGCTTCCATAGAGACAAACCTGCGTATATATCTGCACATATTTCAGGACTGACCTCATATTCCATGTGCGCTTTTGCTGAAACCAACCCGTGTATATACGTGCTTTCTCTACCATGAACCTGTGTATAGATCTTCAAACATTGTAGGGTTGCGCAACTCTTCAGAACAGATAAATAGCTCAAATCTTACCCTTCACTTCAGAAAATATTCACCATATCTCAGATCTAAACATTCCATAAACAGATCTAGAAAATACATAGTTATTTCAGATTTAGAGATCCCTCTTCATCATTTTATTCATAAGTGCATTATTAATTCGGATCAATCAATAAACTGTTACCCATTCCATGAAGATATACTTCAGAGTGAAGTATTCATTAAAACCCAGACCTATGCACACTCTTGCACTATGATCTTCTTCTCCTTATATAGTTTTAGCCTTTATCAATACCATGAGTCAAAACCACTTAACCACTGATGGTATTCCTGGATGGGATCAAATAGATAGTCCAGTGCTCAGTACTATGGGCCAATACCATGGTAAAGTTCCCTGGTTTTATAAATTTAGAGCGCAAATAGGCATACGCTACTTGGTACGTACTTTTCCGCGTACATAGGCTACTTTGCCTTTACAAACCCGCATATGCTTTGTGACATGCCTTATTCATCATTACTCTGGCACTTTCTGGAATTCCTTTCTTTTGTTACTTCTGAGCTGATCTGTAGATACATCATTAACAAATAGGTTTCTATCCAAAGACAACTCATCAAGTTAGTTTCCATCAAGGACAACTTCATCAAGTAGGTTGCCATCAAGGACAACACATTGCATCATATTGCCAACACATTGGTGACACCTTCATGTGATAAGCTTCCCTCATAAGCTAAGTGTCTCCCAATCCATCCCTCCATGAAATGCTCCTTCCAAGTTCTCATGAGATGCAAATGACTCATGCCACAGGGAAGCAATAGATCCAATGAAACAATCATGGTTTGCCCAATGTCCTCCCTGAAACATGTAGCATAATGAACATGGAGAATCTCTCTCCCAAAGGGCACATCCATTCCTCCCATCCTCCCTCTAATCATTCCCATAAAAATAATAAGTACATCATCAATGTATGGGATCAAAACCAAGTACATACAAACAAAAATATGCAAAAATGGAGGTGGGTCATGTTATCACTCTAGTAATTCTTAAGTTGTGTGATTTTGGTTTTCAGTCAAAGAATTCTAGAGGTAACCACAAACCTACTTCAAACTCTAGGATCTAGCCTTCCTAGGGTTTAGAGAGGGCTCTCTCTTTAAATTTTAACTTTGTTTTAATTTGTGAATATTAGGCTAGTTATGAAAGTGTAGTTTTGGTTCTGTTTTGGTAGATTTGGTGGGAAAAATCACTTGAAAAGATGGATAGTGGGAAATCTATTTGTCCATTGGGATATGGAGTCAAAATAAAGAAAACATGACTTGGATCAAGGGCAAAAAGGTCAAATGTCTTTAGGGCAAGATAGATAACCCTTGGAGATCTTGGAAAATTGGTTTTGTGGGGTGGTATGATCGAGATAAAGGGCACTTAAGAATCCTTAAATTCAGAAAAAGGAAGTATTAGGAGAGGTCAAATGAGAGAGGGAGAAATTAAGGGATCCCTACACTGGAAATCAGAGGAAAACATATAAATGATAACTGTTAGTATGAATCCTTTGTCGAAGTGTACGAAAAAGGACCACTTTAGCTACGCATAACTAATAGCCCTAACAACAAAAGTGGCTACCAATATCTTCAGATCTGCGGTTAGTTAGACACAAAAGAGCTGCAAAAAACCAGATCTATGCATGGAAAGACATTAAGCAGAAAAAATAAGGGTTTGCTCCATATACCAATAGACAAGACAAGAACAATTTTTGAAAGAATTTTTATATTAATGGGGCACCGAAGAGTACCATGTATCCAATTTCCCTGTATTAGTTCTGGAATTCCTCAAGACTTCGCATCTAAGATTTCTCTCTCTTGTTGGTGTGAAACCCACACAAAGAATGGAACTCAAAGGGAGCCGACACAACATATGCATAAAAATGGTGACCATGTATAGATCCGCAGTGATCTAACAAATGTACAGAAGAATGGTAGCAACCTCCTATTTATAACAAAATATTAGTCTTTCTAGATCTTGGTGCATGGGTTAAACTGTATCTAATCCCTTTTTATGGAATATTTTATTATATTTGTTGGAGGGAAAAGGTATTTGACTTGGGTCAAATCCCTTAATTTGTCAAAAATAAATAAATAAATGATTTATTTATCTTTTTAAGGAAGTGGTTGAAAGATAATTAAATAAATAATGATTTATTTAATTATTTAAGGAAGTGGTTGAAAGATAATTAAATAAATAGTGATTTATTTAATTATTTGTGGGTGATTTGGTCATATTTAACAAGGAATATTATCTAAAATAAGGTTTAAATAATTATTCCTAGAAAATAATAAGATAAATAAAGGTTTATCTAATTAATTTCTTTGATTTTGGGTTAAACATGACTGGGAATAATAATTAAATTATGGTTTAATTAATTATTCCATGAGGAAAATCAAACAAATATGGGTTTGTTTAATATTTCCTTTTAGGGTTTCCTGTTTTAACATAGTGAAAGCAGTTTTACTTAGGGTAAAACTGGTCTTACATGGTGTACTTGGGTCCATCTAATGATAATAGGTTAGATGACCAAAAAATGGTGTAACAGATTGCCCCCCAGCGTGCGAGCGTCAGGAGAAAATCGTATGACCGAAGTACGTTGTAAGAACACAATCACTAGACAACAAAAGGGATGTCAGAGAGAGAAATGTGAGGTAGATAGTGTGCTAAAGGACTAAACCCTGAGGATACGAAACTCGCAGGTGCAACAAGTCTCTTTTTATGAGAGGGTACCTGTGCTGAAGGCAGCGGGGAGGCATACCTATGCCCGCCGAGACAAAGTACAAAATAATAGTGTGTCCAGTAAACAAGGGACCGAACCATAAAGTACAGCTGGCATAATCATGAGCCAGATAAAAATACAATGAGGAATCCCACATACATGCTGTGCCTGGGATAACAGCCAGGACTTGTACAATAATATCCGAGTACATGAGATACAAATACAACCCAAATGCCCCCTGTAACTGGGGAAGGGCTCACAAAATCTGACTGATACATGCAAGTCGAAGAGGCGCTGCAAGTGGCTACGACCAACATCATCAAATATCTGGAGCTGCATCGAAGGCTGCAATGAAGAGGTCATCCGGGCATGTGGGGGGCTACCTGCAGGGCCACCCCCTCATGAGGGTTGAGACATCTCACACACACCCGAGGAATCATCAAGAGCTGCTGCTGGATCACTAGACCATCAAGTATACGGATCTCGATCATGCTGAAAGGAGCTGGAGAAACAATCAAGCCAAAGGGAAAGGAGATATCCCTTTGCCTGATCCGAGGCACCGAACAAGAGGGAAGCTGGAACCAAGGCACCGCCCTGGACCAAGGTTCCGAAATGAATGATCCGATGTCGAAAAAAGGCCGCCATAAGCTGAGGCAACAGGTAGACCCCAACCAAGGCACGAGAGAAAGAGGAGCGACTACAGACCGACACTAATGATGTATATGAAGGGAAAGGACTGGAAAGGCTAATGGACGCCTTCGTTAGAGCATAAAGGGTATGAATGACATGGCAAATAATCACACAACATCATACAGATGTAGTCAGCAATCCAAGATTTGTAATGCGACACAAGAGAGACACCAAGCACAGTCGAAGGATGGAGGTTGCAAGCAAAGGGATTCGTATAGACTCCATGGAGGGGAATGATGACTCAACTTGGATGTCAACAAAGGTGACTCGATGGTGCTGCCACACAAGAAAGGCCCCAATGGGGGAAGGCCCCAATGGGGGACCGTGGAAACATGAGTACATGATGGGAACTCATGACGAAAATCGACACGAACGAAGACAAGTAAGGAGGCAAGATGGTGCCCCAAGCACAAGTGTCGTAAGTGAGGAAATTCGATTTTAAGGAGAGGTGAAGTGACCCTTCTTGGACAAAATGTGTCCTGGTGAAGTATCAGATCACAAAAAACTAATAGATACCCATTTGAGGGCTCGGTGAGAGCTTTCCAACGGTGCAGACGGTTCGTCAAACGGGGCTACGGTGTGGTCGCAGCAGTCGAAAGAAGAAACAGGGGTTCTCTTTTAATAAGGCAGTTTTCCCTCCAAAATCACTCATTTGCTATTATTGCTGTGGTGAATGTAGAGAGGAGAGAAGGCCCTAAATCTTGCGGCGAACGTAGCGGACAAACCGACCGTTGGAATCGAGATCCGTCAGTTGCAGGTAAGAGGCCTAACCTTTCTCTTGCATTTTGATGGATTAAATTTTCAGTTTAGGGCCCAGAAATCCAGAAACAGCCCCTCCTTCATCTCTACGGCCGGGTCGCACTTTTCGGGCCAAAAAGTGCGACCTGGGAAGCAGGTTTCAGGCAGAAAAGTGTGACCTGTCCCAGAAATGGGCAGAAAACTGCGACCTGGGAGATGAGGGGGTTTTGGTGCTGTTTTATGGCTGGAAGTTGGGTTTTGGTGTTTGGTTATGGTTTTCCCGATATGTACGCTGACAAAAATGATGTGTTTGTGCAGGTATGGCAGAGTTACGGGTCAACTGGAGAGAGAGAGATCTGGGGACACTACGGACAGAGATCCAGGCGGATCAGGGCGTCCACCGTGTATTGGCCAGATTTGGGGTTCTCAAGTTTTTGGAGAACCCTCTGATGAGAGCAGGGGAACCGTTACTGGCCCGGATTATCAGTTACTGGGATCCAGATCAGGAGATCTTTGTAGTGCAGGGGCAGAGGATTGAACTGACGGTCCAGGACGTGTACTTCCTGACTGGTCTCCCGCCACTGGGGATGGTGGGAAACACACAGCCAGTGTTGCCGCGGGGGCGGCATATCATGGAGTTCGTGGAACGTCATTGTCGACCGGGTCTCCAAGTCAAGGGGACTCGAATACCGATCGGGGATCTAGAGAGGCTAGAAACCCGTGCAGTGGCCGCAACTGTGCTGCGTATCCTGGGCAACCAGGCGCTCCATCACATCACTGGGGGGCAGATGATGATAGTGGAGAGTGTGCTGGGTGGGACCTACTATGGGTGGGCCCAAATGATGTTGGTGTCGCTAAAGCGATAGTTGTCGCTATGCAGGCGGCAGGTGAACCATGATTGCTCATATGGGACTTTGTTGTGTGCCTTCTTCTTTGAGAAGATCCCGACCTTGAGGCCTCGTGTACAGCTTCCAGATGGGGGCCCGAGAGAGCCCAGGATCCGCCGTTGGGGATGGCTACTGTGCAGAGGAGGAGTAGGGGCGGTCAAGCGAGTGTTTCGACCTGATTTTTTTTCCCATTGGGATCAGATGCCATTGTACATAGACAACTATCCCTATAGTGGGATGAGCTACTGTGGAGATCTGAACCTACCACTTCCGCCTGGTCGAGTCTGGGGGCCCGATGGTAAGTGACAGATTGCTATTCTTGTGTGGGCATGTTAAAGTTTTTTGAATAGTAATTTACGGTACTGATTCATGTACTTTTTGTATGCAGATATAGCACCGGTAAAACCGGCTGGATATATGGGATGACCGGCAACATCTGGAGCTACAGGTCCGAGTGGGTCGAGAGCGGCGCATAATGAGGATGCAGCCACCCTGCTGGAGGACATCCGCTGTAGATGCTAAATGTTGTTGACAGGAGTATCAGAGCACGGGTGGCAGGACTTAGACGACCAGTTCATAGAGCCATGTGCTGGTCTACCCTCAGAATGGCGAGGTGTCATGTGGCGCATGGCGATGGCCGGTCAGGCGATGCAGGATCTACATGCTGCAGGAGCAGAGCCATTGGCCCGGGATCCTCCAGATAGTGATTAGGAGTGGGGCATGTGGTGCCCCCTATTATGTATGTAAAAGGGCAGGTGGTGCCCCCAATTTTGGGTTTTTTGTAACATGCTATGGGCATGTCATATGTATCAGAGTAGATGGACTCTAAACACATGTTTTGCGACACATATTATCGATATGCATCGTTTTTTGATGGTTATGAATGTTATTGTCTTGTATGAAATGTGTGTGATAAATGCCAATTTAGAACATGGTTTGCAATACTATCTACATAGTGATTCTGTTCTCGAGGTACATGGTTGAAAGTTATGGTTTCAAATGCATGTATCAAGAGTTTCACTCGTAAATAGCGTCTAAACAGCACAGGGTTATGCACATGATAAACACCATTTAGTTGCATTACAAGAAGTAGGGAATCCAAACGAACGTGTAGACGGAGGATGCGATGAAAGAGGGCATCGGCTAAGAGACCACGCACTGCATCATATTCGGCTTGATTGTTGGTGGAAAAACCAATGCATACCCCGTTAGAAAGAAAAAGGGCATGCAAGGGGGTGAAGATGGCCCAACCTGCCGAGGCTAGATTCCTGGAGTAACGACTTGCACCATCGGCGTAACCGATAAAGGGTGTGGACGGGGGGTCCTTCGGAATGGTGTGACGAGACAACAAATGAGGGGAGGAGAGGCAATGAAGGCAGTGTGAGTGCACAGAAGTCATCGGGTGGCAACCACGGTAGGGAATGCAAGGAGCAGGATGACTATGACTCATATACAAATCAGGGGGTGGTATATGAGGGCTATCGGAAGTATGGCGAGGACTCGGGCTGCGGAGGTCAACAGAGACACGGGTGGAGTGATCTCATGTATGGGTAGGAAAGGGGTGGTCAAGGGACACAACAGGGGAGAATGCAGAGGGGCTAGGCTCCAAGTGTCTCGCAGAGGAGGATAGGTAAAGAATGGTTACAGTAGACTCCGTCATCTGAACATCAGGGGGGGGGATGTCGATGGGAGCGGGGGGATCCTCAGGCTGACCTGAAGCGTACTGTGAGAGGATGGGAGAGGTGGATTGATTTTGTTCAACCTCATACTCTCGGATCACCTCTAAAGAGGCATGGTAATGCGTCAGGTGAGGAAAATGGTGGGATTAATGGCCATGAACACCGCACAAAGCACAGGGCTTGTTGGTGCGGAGAGTCTTGGGGTTCTTGGTTACGGACGAAGAAGGAATGGAGGTTTCAGGGACCGTACACTCGGGGAACGCGACTTTAACCATGGGATGAATACGGGGCAACTCAGGACAAGCATGGGTGGCATGACCGGTGACATCACATAAGGCGCAAGGCTTCGCGGACGGAGAAGGGGCCGGGTCAGTCATGGTGGTCTTGTCTTTAGGTGCCCCCTTGCTGGCTTTGCTTTTCTTCCCGGGAGCCGTCACGACAGGAGAAGGGTCCTGTGGAGGTGCTGGGGGCACAGTGGCAACGAAGGAAGCGAGGGGGACCGGTTGAACCGGTGTCAAAGCCATATAGGGTTTGGGGTGACCAGGAGGGGTGGCGGCTGGGGGACCACAAAGTCAGACTAAGAGTGCTCAAGGTCGATGGGGGAGAGGAGAAGGGCGCACGGGACAAGAGGGCCCGAGAGGGGAGCGGAAAGGGATCTCGCCCAAAGAAGTTGCACACCGTGGAGTGACGGTTTCGAGAGCGGTTAAGGGCGGGGAGGAACCCATCCAGGAGGATAAAGGGGTTCGTGGATACCTACCGTAGGGGAGGCCGGCAAGGAGAAGGACTGGCTGGCTGAGATGAATGGCTAGGAGCGGGTTACGGAGGGCGAGGAGGAGGTTGCTGACTAGCCGAGGCAGGCCGCTTACGGGCAGCCTGGGACGATTGCATCATGCAAACATTCGATGAGCTGGGATCGGTGACAGGAAGGGGGGGAAGGTTAGGGAAATTTCCAAGCAGGGAGGAATCTTTGTAAACGCCGGGGGAGACACTGGTCAAGGAATCAACGATTTGCTTGTTGGCTACAAAAGAGATGGTCGTCTCAGGGGAGGTCTGAGATTTTGGCTCATGATATGTCAACTGGTAAATGGTGACTATCTTTCCATTATGGGGGAAAGACATGTTGCAAAAGACCGCGGATGGGACAACAGACATAGCATAGGTGTAGCTTCGCACTAATAGAATGTTGTAATCTAGCGGGGCGTCGATGACTTCGACGTCAACGCAAACAGTCTTACCGGCGAGGGTGATAGGACAATTACGAAACAGGCCAATGGGCTGGGAGGCATGACCGTCCCACGCTCGAAGGGTGATCGTGGAAGGGGCCAGCCTGGGGATCTCGAGTTGCTTCCAAAACCTAGTTTTTGACACCACGTGGTGGATGCCCCTCATCAATGATACACCGGACACGTTGAAGTGATAACAAATTTTCGAATCGGGATTTGGCTTCTCGAAGGAGAAGATATATTTGGTCCGAAGGAGTGGCGTCGAAAACAATCAGACAATGCCAGGATCTACGCGCCCACTCAAAGAGAGCCTTCTTTTGGGAAGGGCACGACTGGAGGAGTTCCAGTGTGGAAATAGCAGCAGGAGATTGCGCCAAATCATCTACTATGCTATACGAGTGAGCAGCTCATCCAGGAGCAGCGTTTCGACGTAATGGGCCCTTAGGAATCTTGGTATGAACCTCAACTTTCGGTTGAGGGATATGTAAGGGGCCACTGGGTGTCGAAAGAGGCTCTGTAGAACCTGAAGAAGGAAGCTCGGGGGCAGACTGAGCAGGAGGCTTGGGGTACTGGCGAGACCGAGTTTGAAGGTGAAGATCGACAGTCGGGTTAGGATTGGAGTGCATCATAAGGATCTGGTAATTAGAGGAACCAGAAAGGGAAGGGGGAGTGGCGACCTGGCTGTCAGGCGGTTGGGTAGCCATGAATCCTTGTTGAGGGAAGGGGTCAGTAAACACAGCCGGTTGGGTAGTGGCCATATTAGGAGGAGCATGAGGGGAGGCGTGCTGTCCGCGCAATGTGGCTTGAGACTCCCACATATGCCGCATCTGGGGTAAGAGGGGACAATCGTGGGTGTAATGACCATACACACTACAACACGAACAAGGCTTATTTGTGCGAAGCGGCCTGTCCGGCTTGGGCTGAGTGCCCTGTTGCTGGTTGGCAGTGTTAGGGTCCATACCAAGATTGGGTCCACTGCACTAGGTGGGCGGGGGACATGCTTTGATTACTCCTCCGCCTTTCTTGGGAAGAAGGGGATTGGTCGCCACCGTGCAAATACCCCGGAGGGGTCAGAAGTGTTGTTGCGGTCAAGGAGGCAAGGGGAGATGGAAGCGTGATATGTCGGGATGAGCTCATGACCAAAGCGCTGATAAAGGTGGTAATGGTTAGGTTGGGCAACATTGAGGTAAGCAGCAGGTTGGGCAAAAGGAGGAGGCATGCCGCATCCTGGATACATGCTACCGGGAGGGGGAAGAGTGCTAGAGGTGTTGGCCCCTCCCTGAGGGAGACCATAGCCCATAGGAGGTTGAGCGTACGGATGGGAAAGGGCTCCAACGATACCGTCGGTGGAATGAGATGCCCCCGGGGCGTTAGCGCCGCCGGGCCTGGGGAGGTCAGGAAGAACGGTATAAACATAACCAGATTGAGCGTAGATCAGGTCATATTTCAAGGCTATTTGGAGGGCGACTTCTTCGGTTTGAGGAAAATGGGAGGCGACATCTTTGCCGATGGGATTTGGAAGGGTGCGGAGGAACCAGTCCATATAAACCCGATCTTCGAAGGGAGGGGCTTGACATAAGCTCTGTCTTCTTCGCCATTCCTGAACATGGGCGAAAATGCGGGTTGAAGAGGATTGCTTAAAGGAAGTCAAGAGCTCCGTGCCAGTGTCATATTAGAGAGGGAGCTGGAAATAGGACAAAAAGGCTTGGGCAAGGGTCGCAAAGGTGGTATGGGAAGAGGTGGCTTGTTCAACATACCATTTAGAAGCTTCGCCGGTAAGCGTGCGTTGGAACAAACGAAGACGGATAGAGTCATCGGTAATGGAATTGGAGGAACACCACATGTGGAAAGATCGGACGTGATTGGTTGGATCTTCCAAAATTTTTGGCCTTTCAATTTAGCGAAGAACAGATGGCTTTGGTTACATGGCAAAGCCAACCAACACTTAAGTGATAGGGTTTGATCAACCCGATTGAAATCGGGAGTGCCCAGGCCCCAGTCGGTCGGCGGCGGGGTGGTCATTCCCCGTGGCGGTTCCTGGGCGGCAGTAGCTCCGGCCGGCATTAGGCCGGGGAGAACCGCTAGCATTAGGGCCTGACCCACATGGTGGCAGAGAACCGTGGAGAAGGGGAACCCGATGAATCAGGAGAGGAGTCGGAGTGCGGACTCGGAGGAGAACTGGCTCGACGACGGCGGGTCGGAGCAGGTCGATCGACCGGAAATTGAGGGTGAAGGCCAAGAAGTCTCCGGGAAAGGCGCCTTGGGGGCGCAATGACGACAGGAAGAAGGAAACCGACAGGGGCAGAAAGGGATAGAATCAATTGAGGTCAAGGGCAGAAAAGGTGCAGTGACAATTGATTTTAGAGTCTTTGCCAGGCGATGTTAACCAGGCGCTTCTTCACTTAGGGTCAGTGTGTGGCGTACGTTAATTTTAACTTTTAAACCCTTTCCATTTTCAGAGCAAGAAAAAAGTGTGCTGCGTAACTGAAAATAAACCTACAGAGAACAGTATATAATGCTGAAGTAACAGAAAAATAACAGCTACTTGTGCATCTATTTAACCTAAGAAGGCGGGTCTCTCAAAACTAATCTGAACAGAAAGGGAAAAATCTAGGCAAAACACACAGAGAAGAGGCCAATAGATCTAAGGTCGAAAGGGACAGGGATCTAAAGGATAAAGCTGCTGAAAAGAGGTGCAGATCACAGCCAAAAGACAGAGGCAAGGTGGCTGGAAAAAGGAAGGAAATCAGCAAAAAACGGAGGGGGCAAGGTGGAGGCCCTAAAAGTAGATCCAAGAAAATATTTAGGAGGTGATTTGAGAGGTAGAAGAGCTAATTTCAATGGATCTGAAAGGGAGGTAACAGATCTGGAAAAAAGGAGGCTGAAGCTCTGAAAAACAGACGACTGAAACAGCTAAAACTCTTCCAAAAAAAGTGGAGGGTACTAAAGCCCTAGGGGGCTAGGTTCCCACTTAGATTAGTAAAAACATATCAGAACTTGGTCGTTTTACCAGACAGAATGAAGACCCCCGAATAGGTCGTGCTGTGAACCTTAAAATTACAGAAAATCATCGAAAATGGTGTCGCAGCTTCGACCGTTTTCGGGCACGTAAAAGGGGGTGAAGGTGCGACCGGAGGTCCGTGCCGCGCTTATGGGGTCAAAAGGGCACCTCTGCCCGCTTGTCCCGCCCAGATTTTTCTCGAAAGTTTCGTCCCGGGCCGTGCTACTGTGTCGCTTTTACCCGGCATTAATAGCGCCGTAAACACACCTGAAGAAATTTTAATGTTTTTAGGGTTTTATGTGAGAAAAAAAACATAAAAATAGTAAAAATAAACAGCTGAAAAGAGGCCCTAGGGTTTCAAGTAGCTGGATATGCAGGAATATGAAAAACGACAGCGGTCGTAATTTAAAACCCGTGTGGAGTCGCCATTTGTTAGTATGAATCCTTTGTCGAAGCGTACGAAAAAGGACCACTTTAGCTACGCATAACTAATATCCCTAACAACAAAAGTGGCTGCCAATATCTTTAGATCTGCGGTTAGTTAGACATAAAAGAGCTGCAAAAAACCAGATCTATGCATGGAAAGACATTAAGCATAAAAAATAAGGGTTTGCTCCATATACCAATAGACAAGACAAGAACAATTTTTGAAAGAATTTTTATATTAATGGGGCACCTGGGAGGAAAACAAGAAGGTGTATCCAATTCTCCTTAGTGGGATGGGTTCTTGGAAGTCCTCAGCACTTCAGATCTAAGATTTCTCTCTCTTGTTGGTGTAGAAAACCCACACAAAGAATGGAACTCAAAGGGAGCTCACACAGCAAATGGTAGAAAATGGTGACCAAGTGTATAGATCCAGAGTGATCTAATGGGCAACAAAAGGTGAAGAATGGTAGAAAAAACCCTCCTATTTATAACAAAATATTGGGTCTTTCTAGATCTTGGTGCATGGGTTAACCAAATCTAGATCCACTTTTTATGGAATATTTTATTATATTTGTTGGAGGGAAAAGGTATTTGACTTGGGTCAAATCCCTTAATTTGTCAAAAATAAATAAACAAATGATTTATTTATCTTTTTAAGGAAGTGGTTAGAAGATAATCAAATAAATAATGATTTATTTAATTATTTAAGGAAGTGGTTGAAAGATAATTAAATAAATAGTGATTTATTTAATTATTTGTGGGTGATTTTGTCATATTTAACAAGGAATATTATCTAAATAAGGTTTAAATAATTATTCCTAGAAAATAATAAGATAAATAAAGGTTTATCTAATTAATTTCTTTGATTTTGGGTTAAACATGACTGGGAATAATAATTAAATTATGTTTTAATTAATTATTCCATGAGGAAAATCAAACAAATATAGGTTTGTTTAATATTTCCTTTTGGGGTTTCCTGTTTTAACATAGTGAAAGCAGTTTTACTTAGGGTAAAACTGGTCTTACATGGTGTACTTGGGTCCATCTAATGATAATGGGTTAGATGACCAAAAAATGGTGTAACAATAACTAGTTAAAAACAGGGTGCTATTAACATATCCTGTAGTAATATTCCTAGTTAGACATTCAGATTTAGCATAAACATAAATGGATGCATGTAACAAAGAAGGAAAAAAATGACAAGTTTAGAGAATAATTCACTCCTAATAGTTGTTTCCTCAAAGCTGCTATATCCTCATTTTTCTTTTTCACCAATGCTTCTATTTCTTTGATATTTGTAGGATCATATCCTACCTGTAACACTAGTTCTTCTAAGGCTTTTATTGTTATATCTTTGGCATACAATGAAGCTTTGTCCATCTTAATTTGATCTTTAATTTAGAGATGGTGTTTTGAATCTTTGGAGCACTCATATCTTTTGTTGTAACTGTGGAATACAACATTTCTGAGCTTTTCCTGTGAAACTCTATTTGATCTAATTCATGGATACTGTCTGTAAATACTTCTAGATCAACTTTCTTATAGTTAGAAATTGTCTATGGCACTGCTACTATGGGCTATAATACTGACATAATTAATTTTCTACTTAAGTAATCAATTTTTGATAGGAATCTGTTTTGATTACCTGTCTTTTGTTTCAAGAAATGAGAGTAAATTTCAGTTTTGATTTCCTCATTCCTAAGTTTAATCTGCTTATATTTCTCCTTAATATCCAAATACTTTTCCTCAGCTGACTGTGAGGAAGAAGCTTCCATACTTTTTTGTCTTTCCATCATCTGTGTATCTTCATTATTGAGTTGTTCTTCATTCTAATTTGGCTCATTGATAATTACAGTAGCTACATTTGTCTCTGGAAAATCTGTGTTGGTATTTAAAAGCTCTGTTTCCTCAACATCTATTGTCACTTTTCCTTTACATGTTGTATCTAATTTCGGCCTTTTGTTATAAATGATCTTGAAATTTGTTTCTGTTGTAGTCTCTGCCACATAGGCTCCTTCTTCTCTTATTCTTTTGGTGGACTTCTCTGGTTGATTTGCAGCCTCTAAGGTATGACTAGTATTAACTTTGTTCACTGCATCTATTAATGTTTTTTCAATCCATTCAAGCTGATTGGAAAATTATTTTATTTCTGGTGTAGCTTCATGAATAAAGGGTGATAATCTGCATTTAACCCTAAACTTGCTCAATATCCTTTGTGAATCATAGTTCTAAGGGAAACTCTCCTCAAATTTATATTCCAATAACCGAATTGTAGCTTCTTTCTTTGCATCCCTGTGATTGCATATGAATGGCCCATTTTTTTTTTTAAGTTTGAATTGGGTCTCCTTCTTAGTTGCCATGAAATTGATTGAATCAGAGTTTAGTATCTACCTGATATACTCCAAGGAAAAGATCCTCATTGAAGGATGTTTGGGTAACTTGTAAGGTAACAAATATGTCCTAAAAACTATGATTTCAGTATATTTCTCATACAAATACTAGTCACCAACTTTACTTTGCTCTAATAACTGCAATATCTTCTTCATTTCTTCACTTATTCTAGGTTGCTCTGTCTTAGTCAACATGGTGATCACTAGATGTAAAAATAACTCTGAAAACGCTAAATAACTAAAATTTGTACATTCTTTCCTGAGCATGGATGTAAAAAAAATGACAGATAGAGGATTTCCCTCTATGTCCAGTTTTTGAAGTGAAATTGGAAAACTATCTGATTGGAAGTATAGGAACAAATGGAAAAGGTAGGAGGTATATTTGAACACTCCCTCAAGTTGCAAATTGTTCAATTGATAGTGAATACTATCAGCAATGAAACCAGCATAATCAAAGATTACTGAAGGTGGTTGACCTGGAGAAAAGGTGGACAAAAATTCCAAGGTAGACTCGTTAGTGTGTTCATCTTTGAAATACCCAAGGATGAAGGAAAGCATGGAAATCACTTGTCTTGAGCCTTCAGGGAATTTAGCACTAGAATATAGAGGATTTAACTTGGTAATTTCTACATGTAGAGGCATAAAAGAATAAAAAATCATGAACCTTTTAGGAAAATCTAGGCCAATATAAAGCTTAGTGAGGGTCTTTATAGATAAAGGGACTACTTGGGGTTTAGGTTGAAGCTGCAACATTTGGTTAATTGAATCTGTAGTGATGGTAAAAAGGACCTCTTTATTTTCATTTACAATGGCTCTTTGCTCAGGAATATAGTACTGCTGACACAATTTAATAATCTCCTGACAAGGGTGAGTCAGTGGGACAACATACTTGGGAAAATTGAATTCCCAAATATGGAATTCTTCTTGATCATATAAATACTTCTCATAGCACCAGTTATGGATATCTAACAGGTTGAATTCAACTATTGGATTTGCTATCTTGTAATCAATATCAGCTAGGGGAATGTGTTCAATATCAACAACTGGGGGTTGTAATGGATTAACAACAATAGCAGTGTTTGAAGTCATGACAGGAGTAGGTTTAGTTGCTTTAGAACTTTCAGTCTTACTTGCACTCTATTTTTTAGGAATTTTGATCTACTTCTACAAGTTTAGACAGTTTTTTGAGGCAATTTACTTTTAGGAGAGGCTTAATTGGGAAAATTTGGCAAAGTATAGGCTTTTCTTTAGGTTTTCTGTTTAATTAGGCCTGTCAAAGAGTTTTAGAGGATTGAGAGTTGGTTTAAAATAGAAAACAGGGGTTTCCTGAGTATTTTTAATGGGAATAGGGTTGAAAACTCGTTTAAAAAGGATCACAGAGGGTTTGGGGTACCTGCAGAGGTTTTCTGGCTTATTTCAGGGCTTGAAATAGACTAATAAATTGTGAAAGCTCACCAAATTTCCTTGAAATAGTGCACAATAGAGAAACAAGTTTTCTGGGAAAATTTTGCCAGAGTTTGGCCTGTTTTTGGGAATTTTTGTTAGTTTACTTAATCAATTTCTTGACTTAAATGTGTTTTCTTTCTTTCAAAATGATTTTTCAACTTGATTGCAGGTTCGAATTCTAGAAAAATACCTTTTGTAATGAAGGTATCAGTTTCTGGAAGGGTTTCTCAGGTTCTTTGCTGAGTTGAAGGCTTCAGTAGCTTATCTAGAGCAACATGGAGCTCCTTGGTATTCTTAACAGGTTTCAGGGAAAATGTTGTAGGTTTCGAGCACAGAAAGGGCAGAAAATGGCTTAAAATTGTGTTTTACAGTCAAGGAAACTTTGCAGTGGGTTAAACTTGAAATATAGAATAAAATGAATGTATTTCAAAGTTTTATTATGCATCTTGGTCGTATTAATCTGGCATTGAATGCATGTCGCATCAGGCGGGAGAAGCGGTTTTGGTATTTCAATGGATTTAAAACCGGTGGTATCGCATGGTGTTTTGATGGTAAGTGGTTTTGATCCTAACCCACAGGATCCAATTTTTGAAGGGCACGTGGAGGAGAGAGAGAATTGTGAAACCATCCATTTCGCGTGGGTTTGGTGGTTGGGTTAATGCGCAACTTATCTGCACGATATCAGATCTGTGCCGTCGGATTTGGAGTTTATGAGCAAATGGTCCAGATTCCTTTGGGAGCTGCGTTGGAATGATAGGTGGGGCCGAGGTTTATTATATGTGCGCAAAGGTTTTTGAATTTATAAATAATCATTGGTTTAATTCAAAAATTAGGTTATACGATGGGGAAGGGAAAGGTTTATTGTTATATGGTGAATATAATTTTTTAATTTAAAATATTTATGAAATGTTTTAAATAAAAACATATGCGGGCAGGTTTATATTATATAGTTTTATCAAATGCACTATACACTTGCTTAAAGTACATGGGGCAGGTTATTTTAATTAACGTTAGGTTTAGACCAATGGGTTTTGGGAGGGGATTTATTTGTGCACATGGGAATATTTAAATATGGTCTAAACTTTAAAATAGTGGGGTTTTGGGGTTTATTTAAATATAATGGAATTAATAACTACGGGAGGGTATTTTTAGGGATTTAATAAAATAAGTTAAAAATTAATATGAAAAGGGTAGTGAAAATGAAAAACACATGTTATCTCTAAGTAAAGTGCAAAAAATAAAGCATAGCTCATCTTTATATTACTTCACAAATACTTAGGATAAATGTAATTTTGAGGGTTTTATGAATGTTTTTGAAGGGAATGAAATTAATTATTTTAGGGTTATAATTTTACTAAGTAAGAATGTGTCTTTACTTAGGAAAAAGGGGTTTTGATGTATGAATGAAGTGTAAATGTTGATAAATGACGTTTTAAGGTAGGAATTCAATATTTTTTAACTTATCAGTCATCGAGCCTTAGGTCTGGTCCCAACAAAAGTCAGAGAAATTCTCTCAGCATTTTTGACTGAAAGTTTAGAATACTGAATACCTATAGGGGAGGGGAAATTAGTGATTTTCCCCGATGATGTCTTATTACATGCTTACTCCACTGATTTCTACCTACCCAACTTTATTTCTAACATTTTTTCTTCATTTTGTAGGTGCATTTAGGCTTGCAACCTTAAAACATTTTTCTTTCAAAGCATAAAACTATTTAGATCTACCTTATTTCATCCAAGGGCTCAGATTAAATTGTTGAGCTCCTCTTTATTCTCTACCTATCTACTGATTTTTCAATTTTAAACTTTTTGACAAATCTTTATTCACTATCTAAAACATGAAATTGAAAACATGAAAAGTTAAGGTTAAACGGTTTAACTAATCATGGATTGTGGCATTTATTGATACTCTGCACATAATCATTATTCTTGCAGTAAAAGTAAAAGTAGTGGCATTTGGACTTGCTCACTTTCAGATATTATTTATTTTTTCTTTTGGGTTTATATTTTTCTAAGTCTTTTGATCTTTATTCTAGGACTTTTTACCCTCCTTTTGGCTTTCTATTATTTTTCATTTTTTCAAAATATGGGAAAACAACTTGTAGAAATCAAAGTATGTACATATTTAAAAGACTATAAAATTCAATTCAAAATTTATGAACCCTATTATTATAGGACCCTAACAGTGGCTCCACATGGGTATTACATTTCTTGGTGAAATATCAAGAACTTTGAGACTAGTATCCTTTGGAGTTTGACTGTGATGATCCTGTAAATTTCTTCTGATATCTGCAACTTATTCATACTTATGATATTCACCTCTCAAAGCTTAGGGCCTTCCCTTCGAGCTTCAACTTTGTTAGGGAAACATCCAATCCAATCTAAACTCTGCAATGTATATCTACAATTATCAAAGTGAATAAAAACTAACTATTCATTAACTTAGGAGAGTAGTAGTGCTTCAACATTCTCCCATTTACTGGTCCTTCTTGCAGATATGTTCCATTAATTTCTCTTAGGAAGAAAGCATTATTACCTCTATATCCATAAATCACATAAGGTCCTTTCCACAAAAAATCAAAATTTCCACGTTTTCGTTTGTTTTCTCTTCTGGAATCCCACTTTAATACTTTATATCCTATGTAGAAATCATCTTCTTTAGTCTTTTTATCAAAAAAATTCTTGATTTTATCCTGAATGACTTGAGATTTGATATAAAATTCTTCCCTTGTTTTTTGTAAGTGAATAATTTGATTGATCCTTCTTGAATGTCATTTGTTTCAACTTGTAACTCTTGGATAATTTTCAGCACTGGTACACCTAGGGAGGATGGAAAAACAACATCCATTCCATAAAATAGTTGGTAAGGGGAAGTACCAATGGAATTTTTAGTAGTAAGTCTATCTGCCCATAAGTCATTGACTAAATTCTTATTCCAAGTATTTTTATTGTCTTCAAGTAAATTTTTGATGATATTTACAAGGCTCTTGTTTGAGGATTCAACTAGGCCATGACCTTAGGGGTAATATGCAGTAGAATGACCTAAGGTAATATGGTATTTGTGGAAAAATTCAATCATTTTATTGGATTTAAATGTTGCTGCATTGTTAGTAGTTATCTTTTGGGGGCATCCAAATCTTGAAAGAATGTTGTTTTCTAGGAAGGAAATAATGACAATATTTGTGGCTTGTCTGGAAGGTATGGCTTCAATCCACTTGGTAAAATAATCAGTGGCTGTCAAAATCCACTTATGTTGGCCTGAAGAAGGAGGGTGAATTTCACCAATGAAGTCTAAACCCCATTGTTGAAATGGAATTTCAGTTGAAATAGGCTTTAAAAGGATGGGTAATAATTTCTTCTTACCCTCAAAAATTTGGCACTTATGACATGAAGTAATATACATTTTAACATCAGCAAACAAGGTAGGCCAGTAAAAACCAGCTCTCAGGATCTTATCTGCTGTAGTTTTCCAATATAAGTGTCCTCCACGGTCACCTGCATGAAATTCTTCAAGTATTTTGTTAGCTTCTTCCATTAATAAGCAATTTAATAAAATCCGACTATGATCTCTCCAAAAAAGTACATTATCTAGAATGCAAAATATTATTGCTTTAAGTTTTAAGAATCTGGATTTGGTTCTTGACAATCTAGGAGGAGCTTGTAAATTTTAGACTACAAATATGATGTCTGTATACCAAGGTGAGTCTGAGAAGGCTTCACTGATCGATGGAGTCGCCATCTCTTCCTGATCATCTACTTGAGCAATAAAATTTATGTCTAGAGCATTGCAATTATATTCAGCCATAAGTCTGGCTAATCCTTGACCTTTGATGAGTTTTGTGGGTTTTATCTCTATTTAATATTCTAAGATAGTGGCAATCCACTTACCTCTTCTTCCATCAAGACCATCCTGAGTAAGAATGTCTTTTACTACAGAATTTGGGACATAGGCAATGATATGAGAGTAGAGAATATAAACTTTGAAGTCTTTAATGGCCTTAACCAAGGCTAAGGCTTGTTTTTCCATAATGTTGTAATTCAAAGGGGCATCTCTAAGGGTATTACTAAAAAAATCTATCGTTTGTTCAAATCCTTGGTTATATTTCTGCAGTAAAACTACAACAATAGTGTGTTCTGAAGAAAATGAAAAAATTTTGAAATCTTTCTTAAAATCAGGACTTGTTAGGATTGGAGTTTTGGTTAAGGCTTATTTGATGGAGTCAAATTATTTTTTAGCCTCAACAGTCCATTTAAGAACTGAATATTTTTTTAGCATGTTATTTATTTCTCTAATTATCTCAGCTAAATTAGATATGAATCTTCTTAAAAAATAAATCTTACTTAAAAAGGCTTATAATTCTTTGATTTTTCTTGGTGGAATGATGTTTAGAATTGCTTCTATCCTAGCAGGATATATTCTGATTCCTTCTTTAGAAATTATGTGTCCAAGTAACTTACCTTCTTCTAATCCAAATATACTTTTCTTAGGATTTAAAGAAATGCCAAATTTCCTGCAGTTAATAAAAACTTGTCTCAAATGATCTAAGTGTTGATTATCAGTTTTTGAAAACACAGTAATGTTATCTAAGTAAATTACTAAGAAATCATGTATTTCCTTTACAAAAGCTATGTATGTAGCCCTTTGAAAGGTTTCCCCTGCATTCATTAGACCAAAAGGCATTTTTACATACATAAAAGTGCCCCAAGGAGTAGTAAATGTTGTTTTAGCTTGGTCTTCTTTTTGGACTAAGATCTAGTTGTATCCTGAAAAACCATCTAAAAGAGACATCCTGGAAGAACCAACTACCCTTTGTAATATATGATCCATTTTAGGTAAAGGGTAATTATCTTTCAAGGACACTTTGTTTAGATTCCTAAAGTCAACACATAATCTTATCTCTCCCGTTTTCTTTCTTGTAGGAACTAGGTTTGAAACCCAATCAGAATATCTGATTGGTGCAATTATCTATGCATCATACATTCTTTTCACTTCTTTTTCTATCAAAGGTAATAAAACAGGGTTAATTCTTATCAAATTTTGTTTAAATGGCTTCTGATCTTCTTTTATTGGAATTTTATGTTGAATTATGCTGGTGTCATAGGATTTGAGATCTTCATAACTCCAGGAAAAAACATCTTGATATTATTTTAAAAGAGTAATGTATTTTTCCCTCTATTGTTGAGGTAAAATTTTGGAAAGTTTGATTGTTTTGGGGTTTTAACTTTGTTCCAATATTGCATTCTTCTATATCAGATCTAATTGGATCCATTTTTTTTTTCTATCTACATCATTTGAGTCAAAAATATCTTCTAGGGATTTAAACCTTTAGGTAAAAAATGATCCTTAAGATTCAATATGTTTGATTCATCATAAATAATTTCTTCAATCTCTACTTTCTCTAAGCTATCTATATCAGCTTGACTAAATCTAGTTGGTTTATCAAACTTTATTCTCTTTACATCTACGTTATTTAAATCTATTTCACAATCCAAATCATAATTTATAGTACAATTTGTATCTATATTACAATTCTGAAATTCTCCTTCATTGTTCATAAACTTGTAAATCTATTCATCCTGAGAAAAAAATTGTCAATACTTAAGATTGCCTAGAATTATTGGCCTATGTTTGACTTCAACAGTATATCTGTGATTAGGTTGGAATGGTAAATTGCATGTACTAGCAAAGGTTGCCAGACAGTAAGCTTGTATATTTTTTTTTCTAGGGATAGCAGAAAATTTACATTCCAATAAATCATCAGTTAAATCTAACACAGTGTCTCTGTATCTGCTTAGTATAGGATTGTAAACAAAATAAACTCCATTTACTTGTTTTTTTATCAACTCTGAATCTCCCATGATTAAAATTATTTTACCTCCTGAGTTCCTAATGATTTGGAGTCCTAGGATGAGAGCTTCATACTCAGCCATATTATTTGTACATTTAAAATTGAGCCTGAAAGCATGGCCTTCTGAGTGATTAGTCTCCATATTGGTTATCCAAACTCCTGCTCCTGCTCCTAACTTATTTACTGAACCATCAAATTCTAAATTCCATAGAGATTTATGAAAAATATTATCATTGTTTGGTTCTTTCTTTTTCTCTACTAGTTCAGTTTGGATTTCATTAGTTTCAGAGTTACATAGGATAAAAGAATCAAGGTCAGTTGGTGTAGAGTAAATGGAGTAATTTATAGATATTTCTGCACTACTGACCATGTACTTCATCAATTTTTCCCTGTATAAATTTTTAGGCTGACCAAAAACTGATATAGCAGCATAAGACATGTCTAATTGTAGAGATCCCTGTAACTTTGCTCCCCATAAGCGAGAAAGTAACATTCCATATTTAGGTGGGATATCAACTACTACAATGTCCATTAATATACTCTTACCAGGGTATTGAACTAGTGTTACACACAAATATTTGATTAAACCAAGGCATTTAACTTTATTTGAATCAAAAGAAAACAAATCTTTGTATTGCCTTGTAATTTCTAGATTGAGAGTTTCCATTATAGCTTTAGGAATTAAATTATGGGAAGCTCCTGAATCTAGCATGGCATTGTGTAAAATTTGATCATGAATGGTAAGATTGATATAAAATGGAGGACCTAATCCATATGCATGTTTTCCATTCACATCTGGGCCAAAAATCAAGTATGGCTGATCATCATTTAGATTTATGGAATCTTCTCCATCATTCATATTTAATGTTTCAGTTATGGTTGATTTATACAAGTTATGTTTTACCAATTCAGTCAAAGTAATTGGTATTTTAAGCTTTTCAATTTCTGATTGTATGTTGAATGTAGGTTGAATTTTATTGATTTGAATCAATTCTTCTCTAGTAACTGTAGTTTGTGTTGGTTTGTCTTGTTTTTATACAATTATTTTTTCATTTTCAAGTGGTTTGACATTCTCTGTTTGTGTTTCTTGAGTTTTACTACTCCTAACTTTATTTTCAGGGATTGTTTGTGAACCAGTAGATGTTCTTTCAGACTTAGAATTATCAGCAGATTTTTTTGAGGTAGCAGTTTTTAAATCTACTAATTTAGGATTAGCAGAAGGTTTTTTAGGATCTAAATTTGTTATTTTAATAGAATTATAAGCTTTAGCAGTAGTAGATCTCTGTGAATCTTTTACAGCTTGAGAAACTTCATCAGTAATATCAAAAATTTTAGGGCTTGATGCTTTTTTAGGACTAGAAATGTTTTGGGAAGAACTTGAGTTTTTCTTATTATCCCTTGGGAGAATTTGTAAAAATTTTGGTTTGGGAGCTTCTACAGTTTTCTGATTCTGAGTTTGGGAATTTTTCTTAGTAGAAGACTCATTGTTTTTCTTGTTTCTAAGGTTATATTGACTGTGTATTTCATTTATAGCATAATCATAACCTTGTTTATAATTAAAGGATTCACTAGAATCTAATTTGAGCTGTTGGAGTTCAAATAATTCCTGATTTTCCTGAGTAAGGAAAATAGTATTATTATCATCTATTCCTATTATATTTATTGTATCCTCATCATTATCATTATTCTGAGAACTTTCAGCATATTTCTCTTGGAATGGGGGCCTTATTGTTTGGTCTGGGGTTGTTTCTTTTGCTTTTCTAGAATTTATGTTTTTTCTAAAATTGGGTTTTTTGATTTGTTGTTGATTATCCCACTGAGGTCTTCTCTCTATATTATCTAGTATATCCATCACCCTTTCTAAGGTTTTATCTATCACATCTATTTTTGTGTCCGAGTTGACAATTTCTTCTTTAATGGTCACTCTTCTCTCATTTCTAAATCTAGCTTTTTTGGCTAAGATTTTTACTTCTACACTAACAACATCTTCTTGCCTTTTTTCTAAGGTATCTGCATCTATTTCCCTTAATTGGTAAGCCATATTTGCATCAAATCCATCAGGGAATTTGAGCAGGACAAAATAAGGAGTGGGTTTAAGATTTGCAGGGATATAATTATAAACACTATTATATCTAGTGCAGTAGTCTTAGACTGACTCATTTGGGGCTCTTTTCATGGAATCAAATTTAGACAATATCTGGAGGCGATTCTTTTTATTTTCCCATTTATTTAAAAACAAGGTAAAAAACACAGCGAAATCAGTTACACTACCAGTAGCTAGGTCTTTAAATCACTTCTTAACTTCTCCTATCAAAGTTTGTGCAAACAGCCTTAGTTGAACATCTGAATCATCAATCTCATAAATTTCAAAGAAGTTCGTCATCTTAGTAATGTGTTGTTGAGCAGTTCTTGTGGTGAAACAAACCCCCCCCCCCCCCTCCCCAGTTTTCACTTATAAGTGAAAAATAGGGACCCTTTTAACTGATCACTTGATAGTACTACTATTGGAATTTGAAAATGAGGAAAGGCTAAAATGAGTTTTATTTCTCCTTATGTGTCTATATAAATTTGTTTTGACCTCATTTGGATTAGTTGTTGTAAAATACACTTGACTGAAGAGTGGATTGGTGAATATTTATCACAGGGACCCTTCATTTTCCAACTCCCTTCATTATTGGCATTTTGAAAATTTCTTGACTTTTTGAAACATTACCACTTGGCTCAAAAGTTTATAATCATATTGGTTTTGATCATATTTTTCACACATTTTTGTTTTATCATTATGATTGATGATTTTTTATTTTTGGCACCTCCTTGCTTTCTTTCGTATTCATGGAAACATTTCCATGTTGGTCAATTGAAGACAAAGGGGAACCTTTGGTTGCTACATCACCTCACATTCTACTTTTGGTCACATCGGTTGTTGTCTCATACACTTATTTTTATACATCACAAAATGGGCTTTGATGAAATAATATCATATTTTTGGTCAGCACATCATATTGCGTTTGTACATATTATTATAATATACTAAGATATACATTTTTATATTTTATATGTTTAATTTAAACATATGAAATATATATATAACATTGTAAAGTTATATACTATATTATAATCATATGTATAAAAAATTTCTGAAAATCATAAATAAGTAATGAAATATTTAAAATATTTTTCATTTCTTAAAAAATGGAATTTTCATTTCATAACAAAATAACATCAGAACTCAAATGTATAAATACATCGACATTTTAAATCCTACATATGAGGCATATTTTATTTGGCTAAAACATTACAATGTTTAATTTGATCGAATCACTAGTCACCAGCACCATATCAACAATCCTACCCACCATTTTAAATGATTATGTGTTTACGCAATGGATGGGATATTTGACATATATTTTGGATTTGTTTGTTAGGATTGGATCCAAATGAATTATTAATAATCAACTCTTCCATGTTTGCAGTAAAATCAACATTTTGACATATTGAATTCTAAAAAAAAAAGGCTCAAAGATCCGCTCAACTGATTTGCGTACATATGGTGGAAAATTGACGGAAAGCATGTGGCCATCGTGTGACTATGAACTGGCAGTTCACCCCTTTCCCGTCCGGTGGTATTTACTTCTATTGAGATTCCATCCAATAATATTTAACGCAACCCTCAGACGCAAACTCCTCTATTCCATACATATTATTTTGATAAAAATTTAATCAACTCATATCTTTTTGAACGATCCTGCTATACAGATTAAACCAGCCCAGAAATGCATTCGGATTATGCCAAGTAAAATCAAGATCTGTCACTCATATACCTACTCAAATTATGCGTTTTCTGAATGCTAGGTTTCTAAAAAAAAACGCAATGATATTTCAAAAAACTGTCATCACGCTACAAATCTCAAATCCAAAACTCATGATTCATCACACGTGTTCTGTATATCCAAAAAATTATGATTTGGTTTGATTTTCAGGTAAGAGAAATTCTACTACAAGACGTTGGAGGTTTAACCATTACAGTGGTTGGCACAAACCGTAAATACGCACCCAGAGCTGTGGCAAGACTATCAGTAAGGGTCACAAAGAGATTGTTGAAGATTTCACCGCAGCATAAATCCCAATTATGGATTCACTCTTCCAAGGAAGTCTCATGCCATCACTCATCAACGTGATTCATGCCCCAAATCACTAAAACGCAATTATTGAATTGGCACTCAACTCGCTTACTGAATCAACGGTTTCGAAATATACAAGCATCCCCACTACAATGAGATTTCATTTTTTACAATAGAGTGATTAAAATAATTGCAAAACCTCCTCGCAACTTAACAGAAAAATCCTAAAAGCGGAGAGCCAATAAGAATAAATTGATTTCATTGTTGAAATTTTAAAAATGATTTCAAGAATTATCACATAGGAAAAAGCTTGCAAGAAAAAGGAAATTTTATGTGTTAAAATAAAAAAGGTTTAAGTTAGGTTTAATCTTTAAAGTTTTTATATTTTATTCAAAAAACTTTTATTTTTATATATAGTTCCATTTTATTATTTAAATCATATTTGTATAAGTCTTATTAACAATTTTTTGGTTGAGATTTTACAGAAAATTCTGGAAACAAAAAAAATCATGGAATCTAAAGATTAGGAATATTGGAGGATTTGAAGCCTTAGATCAAGGAGAAGGAAACAATTTTTTTTGGCTATATAAGAAGGATGAATAAAAATTAAGAATGAGGCTGGAAGGAAACTCTCTAGGATAGCCATTATAGGATAACCATTCTACTAGGGTTATGATCCATCACAGGGGATTTCTCTGTAATTGATCAATTTGTGCTTTTGCACTATTGCAGAGTGTTTAGTGTTTAATTGTTGAGATTGTAGAGAATCTATGATTCTATTATAAAGTGGCTTCACATTATTGCGGGTACTTTTATTTAGGGTTAGAGCTGCTCTCAAGACTATGGTAATGGGATTTTAATATGATTTTAATTTATTCTCGTTATTGTGTACTATTACCGGAAACGAAGGATTATTTTCTTACTATTAAAATTTCATTTTTGTTTTGATCTCAAATTCCAGAAAGTACTATGTTTCTTTGATATCATACATTATTTTTATTGTTGTGTCATTAATATTTTACTATCGAAGTCTTGTTAAAGCTATATTTGCAAGACAGAATCAGATCGAAATAAAATTCTAATTCATTCAAGTATTCCTGTGGTGGTTGATAACTATTTATTAATCATTTACAGGTTTATTTTTGTTTTCACTTGTATTGATTAACATGAATTTTTTCCTTTAATTAATACAAAAGTTTCGTGATGAATTACATCAGTCTTTCCCCCTATTTTACTCAAATTTCTCTCGAATTAGAAAGAGATAATTATCCATTTTTAGTCTGAGATAGGATTTAAATTAGTTTTGTATTTATAGCTTAATCACGCAACAAGGCCTCTTTAAAGACACACACTCATTCAGGTGAGGTTTAGTCAAATTTTTTGTATTGATCTAAATCTTTAATTTTACATCATTAATAGATCAATAAAAAGAGTTATAATTATATATTTTGTATATATTAGTTTGATTCTTTTTTAAAGATTGTTTAAATTAGTTTTTTGATAAATCTAATTATAGAATTTAACTTTTACAAGTTAGTGATAATTAGTAATTTCTTTTCACTATCAATAGAATTAGAAAGGTTTAGATTTAAATAGAATTAATATTTATTAGGATCAATCTAATTAAATCTAATAATGATATTATTATATTTAATTAATAATTAGTTTATTTTTTAGTTAAATATATACATTTCATATTAATATTAACATAAGTTTAATAAAATAACATAGATTTAATATAATTAATACAAGTTATAGATTGCATTAGATTTATGATAAATATTACATAAAATAACTTAGCATGTTATGGATAGATTAACTCTTAAAGTCTAGCCTAGGTTAACTTTGGGGTAGATCTTAGTGGTAGTTTGGTTGTATCATTAAAAACATCTTAAGGGTCATTCTCTTACCTAACCAGTAAGAAGAATCGACCTGATATCCCTGGCTATTGGAAACTAGAGACACCTCTTAAACCAATAGCAAAAAAGGGAAAAGGTAACTGGACCTAGTTTGACCAGTTGTAACCACCATCCCAAATGGAAAAGGAGCTGCTTTAAGGTCCAAACCTGGTGGTTATCCCCCTTGTTGTTGCCACAAATTTATGAGGTCTCAACAAAAGTATAATTGGTAGTGTCATCAAACAGTGGTATTTTATTTTGATAGTATTGAGGCATATCATGAAGTTGTTGTGGTAAAACAAGGGGAGCATATCTGGCAGCCATAGCTTGAAGCTTAGCTTGGCTAGGAGGTAAGGTAGAACTGCTTGGAGCTGTGCTGGAAATGATAACTGATGAAATTAAAGTTATATTTGAAGTGATGGGAAATGAAACTGAAATGTATATGGAACTACTAAGGAATGAGGATGATGTGTTTAGGAAATCAAAAGGTGAACTAATGGATATAGTTGATGAAGTGAGTGGTGGAAATAATACTCTAGGTTGTAAAGGCAATATAGGGATAAATGGATCTATGGATGAGCTGGTACTGAAATTTATAAATGATGTAACAACATATAGAGATGAATCTCCAGCTGGTATTATTGTGGTATGCAACTGAGAAACTGAAGGTTTGTTTTCATAGGTCAAAAATTGAGCTAATTAAATAGCTTCATCAATATCTTTGAGAATAGTAAGATTAAGTTCTTCAATTCTAGTCTGATCTTGAACTTTCTGTAATTTAGAATCTGCTGTAATATTTTTTCTTTTTTGTATTCAAGAATGAAATAAAAACAGGGTCTAAGATAGCAGTTTTGAAATCAGTTTCAGATTTACTTTTAAATAAAGAATGCTCAAATTTTGGATCAAAATCAATATCTTGTAGACTTACTAACCGTTGTGGTAATGAATTGACTCTTTTTAATGATACTTCAACTTCTAAATCTTCTAACTGTTTTTTGTTTTTACCAATTCAGTCTGGGTTGTCTACTATAACTGCAGGCTTAGGATCCGAGTTAGACCTGGTATAATAAACTTTCCTAGAAGCCAGAATTATTGTTTTCAATATACACAACTTATAAAAACAATCTTAAAGTAAAAGGATGTATAAGTTAGTTCCGCAGTATGGTCGCCAGTAATGTTATCACTCTAGTAATTCTTAAGTTGTGTGATTTTGGTTTTCACTCCAGGAATTCTAGAGGTAACCAAAAACCTACTTCAAACTCTAGTATCTAGCCTTCCTAGGGTTTAGATGGGACTCTCTCTTTAAAGTTTAACTTTGTTTTAATTTGTGAATATTAGGCTAGTAATGAAAGTGCAGTTTTGGTTTTGTTTTGGTAGATTTGGTGGTAAAAATCACTTGAAAGGATGGATAGTGGGAAATCTATTTGTCCATTGGGCTATGGAGTTAAAATTAAGAAAACAAGACTTGGATCAAGGGAAAAAATGTCAAATGTCTTCAGGGAAAGATAGATAACCCTTGGAGATCTTGGAAAATTGGTTTTGTGGGGTGGTATGATCGGGATAAAGGGAACTTAAGAATCCCTAAATCCGGAAAAGGGAAGTAGTAGGAGAGGTCAAACGAGAGAGGGAGAAATTAAGGTTTCCCTACACTGGAAATCAAAGGAAAACATATAAATGATAACCAGTTAACAACATAGTGCTATTAACATATCTTGTAGTAATATTCCTAGTTATACATTCAGATTTAGCATAAACATAAATGGATGCATGTAACAGAGAAGGAAAACAATGAAAATTTTAGAGAATACTTCACTCCTAATATCTCATCACATGAATCCTAAAGTATGGTGCCAATTTGGTTTGATCCAGCCTTGCTACTCAAATTCTAACACACAAAAGCTTTAAATTCCAAGAAGAAATGACTATAGCAATCCCAACAATTTTATTCCACACCAAGTACTTCCAAAGATGAAGTATTTATACATATTTTTTTACAAAATATCCTAGAAGACTTATAGGTATTATCTTAGAAAAATAAAATATCTTTACAATAAAAAAAGAGACATTTGTTTAACAAATCACAAAGCTATCCTATTTTATCCATAAGAAATAGAAACAGTTTTGAGGATAAAGCAGCTGGCCGCCTTGGTGTCCTCCTTGCCGGCCTTTAGATATTTTATGAATCTGATCTGCCTTGTCTGATACTCTTTCTCGAATACTCTTTATTCACTGATACTCTTTAGTTGATACTCTTTAACTGATACTCTTTAACCTTCAGTCAAAATTTATTTACTGTTGTAAATAAAATATGTTTTGACTGTCGTTCTGAAAAAATGATTTTTTGTCTTCTTTTCTTCTGCTTGTTTTTATCCTTCATAGTAAATCTATGAGAGCTTGCCAATCCTCATTTTTAAGAATTTCAATATTCTTTAATTTCCTAAAATTCTCATCAGCTTCTGTATATCTAGCAAAGGTTGGCTTGATGAAAAACAAGTGTTTTATCTCATATTGTAAGTAAAATAAATCTTCAAAACTCTTCAGTAACCATTAGGGGAATTTTGAGGTCTAAAATGGGCCTCTTAATGAAAATGTACAATCAAAATTCACTTTATGAGAATCAATAACATTTTAGGGGATGAAATCATCCCTAATGGTTGAGGTGGCATTGCTTGAGTTAAAGGTACTTACTTGTCACATTCTCAATGGTGGATAAAAACTCATGGTTAAACATGGTAGTGCTCTAAGTACTTTTAAAGTCAAAGTAAAGTACTCATAATAAATGCCATTTCACACTTTTTGAATAAAAATATATTATTTTCATTTCATATTTCTTGAAAGAAACAGTGCATATCCCTATAAATTTATTATATTATATTATATTATTTTTATATAGTATATGAATTACATGTTATTATACAATTTAAATAATATAAATTTTAATTAATAGCATATAATATAATTAAGAATTTATAAATTTATATTTATATTTTATTTTAAGTTATTTAAGTACAAAGGACAAATGCATTAGTTGTTCAATGATAATGACATTTTCTTGAAAAACTCATTCTTATTTATAGTCACATCAATACAAATTTTTTATTAATTTTATTTTGGTACAACTTCTGAATTGAATTTAACTATGGTTACATGGATTGTGGTGCAAAAAGTGAATTGCAAATTCATAAATATTATTTTATTGGTTTAGCTATTATTTTATTATTTCCTTAGGAGGCCCATTTAGACCTCAAAATTCTCCTAATGCACTTTTCTTGTAGGGATGCCCTGACCTGTTGGTTTATTCACCTGTTCCTTGGAAAATTCTCTTATCTTCTTATCATACTCATTTTAAGGAATCAATTTATCATTAATAACCATGATATCAGGAAGTCCTTTTTGCCTCAAATTTGTGAACTCAACCATAAATCCAGTTATGATAGTATTCATACCTCCACATTTTTCTTCAAGTTTCTTCATCAAATTTCTTTTTGTTGCGACTTTCCTAATTTCTAAGATAGTGGTAGTTCTGTCTGTTATTTTGAGTTCTTCCAACTCCTGTCTATTTTTGTTTTTGAGGAAATTAATTAGCCTTACAGCCTGCTCTAGTTTGTCAGCCAAATCCGTTTGAGTCTTTTGAATTTCTACTTGGGCTGCAAGTAATAATTCTCTTTGCTAAAAAATCACCTGAATTGAAGGCCATATATCATGGATGGCTTCAATAACATTATTCCATAGGTAATTTTTTATGTATGATATATAATCCTTCAAAGTTAACTCCTTTTGCAAATTTTTTAACTCTTCACTCAATATGCTAGCATTTTGTTCATGTGTCTTAGCATTTACCTGAGCTAATCTATTTGAATTTTCAAGATTTTCAATCATTTTTGTCAATCTGTTAATCTAATTTGTCTTTAAAGACATCCCTTCCATTGCTTTCACTATCTTGTTGGCCTCATCAGTAGGCTGTAATACTATTGTAGAAGATTCAGTGGCTGATGTTGTGGAAGAAGTCACTAGCACTGCAGTAGCCAATGGTTCTTTGGGTGCAAACTTTTCACCTAAAGTTGAAGGCACTGCTGCAGTAGTAACTGGAATGACTGTAGGAATGACTGTTTCTTTCACTGTCTCCTTTTCTTGGACAAGTTTGTCCATTTTCATTTCCATTTCCTTAACCCGAGCTTTCCATTAAAGAATTAAATTCATCATTTCATCTTTTTCACTTTTTCCCTGTATGACTTCTTTTGTCTAAGGATGCTCACTCTGAGGAAGTTTGAGCTATTTCCTCAAGGCTAATATATCCTCATTTTTATTTTTCACCAATGCTTCTGCTGCTTTGATATTTATAGAATCATATCCTACCTGTAACACTAGTTCTTCTAAGGCTTTCATCCTTAGATCTTTGGTATACAATGAAGATTTGTCCATCTTCATTTGGTATTGCATGTTAGGGATGGTGTTTTGAAGCTTTTGAGAACTCATCAATTTTGTTGTAACTGTGGAATAAAACATTTCTGAGCTTTTCCTGTGAAATTATATTTGATCTAATTCATGGATACTATCTGTGGCTACTTCTAGATCAACTTTCTTATAGTCAGCAACTGTCTTTGGAACTGCTAATATGGGCTGTAATAGTGACATAATTAATTTTCTACTTGAGTAATTTTTGGGTGATAAAAGGTGCTTTTTAAACTCCTAATTATCCTCACATTAATTATCAATTCGAGCAAGTCCTTCTATTTCAAGAGTGTACACAGTATGTGGATGCTATTTAAATCAGAGAGTAATGTTTCATAGATTGCAGTATAGATATTTTAATACAAGAGTAAATGGATGCAGCAAGTAAATTATAATTGCAATTAAATGAAAACTCAATCCTCTAATGAAATCAAATCCTATAGCATTTCAAGTAACAACAATATCAGTGGAGAGTACAGTAGTGATAACTCTTCTCCTCGAAACTGATTGAATCTAAATCAAATGAATTCTTCAGCAAAACAACAATGATATTAATCTGAGAGCCTAACAGCAATAGTTAATACTTGTTACAGTTGATCACATTGAGAAGAATATTTATCTAAGAAACTCAATCCGAAAGCGGAAGTAAATTGAATAGACAACAATACTGTAAACTATATAAAATAGAACTATTCAGTTAACATAGGAAAATAATGAACAAGAAAGGAAATAAAATCACAGGAAGTGATAATACTATCAAACCATCACACTTGCGATAATTGGAAATGTATGACACATATGAAGAAGTGAATTCCACCTGGAGTTGGGCCCTTAGCCACCAGCAGGCACTGCTAGATTACTTCAGATGATGCGAATGAAAACAACAACTTTAATTAATCATTGAACTTTGAGTAGCATTACAATGTAATTTTGTTCTCCAACTACCGAATCTATAATTAAGCTTACAATTTGGAAAAACAAACGATCTCCCCTTTCTTCCTACAATCGTTTCCTTTTATAATCAGAAAGGGTAAAAAGTAAATAGTAAATGCGATCCCTCAGGATCAGGAGATCCTGAGGGATTCACAACCAATTTCTATCTTTAAGACATCTCCTCTATTTCACACTGATCCCCCTGATTTGTTCTTAGCCTTCTCTGCAACTGACTCATTCCTTTATTTTCTTGTTGGATTTGGCTGTGCCAATAGTAGGGAACAACAATCATTCCTTGTCCACTTTCTTGCATGAAGAAGGGTAGACATTAGTTAAATCGAAACTGCAATCAATCATCATTTCTTACCATAATTCCTTAATATATTAGCGCATTAAGACACGAAAAATATAAGAATTAAGGATAACAAGGATGAACTTACTAGCAAATACATACCCATTTCGCAACCCAACATACTCCCCTACTTACTCTATTTCGTGTCCTCATGAAAATAAGTAATTCCGATGGAGTGTAGTTAAAGAGTAGGCTGGAGAAGGGGCATAAAAAATCGGTCTGAAACCATGATGTTGAGCTAACAGTGCAAAAGCGGTCCTTTCCTCTCCTTCAAGCAATTCATAGGTGGCACAGTAACCTTCAGGAGGATACCAAATGATAGGGCTACAAAATCGATAGCCTAACCAGTAAAGTCCTCTATTAAGATGTGGTTGCTATAGGTGATAAAACAGGCTGCAGTTGCTTTAAAATTTCTATAATGAAATGGCTCTCTATCCTGCACACTACCAGTAGAGACCGCCCACCTAAGCTTGGATTCAATCATAGAACTTTCTTGTATGGATTGGAAATATGACACTCCATTTTGTACAATCTCTTTATGAATAGGCCCTAAGACTTGAATTACCCCTTCCCGTTTCATCAGACTCTTTTGGTTGGCAAGAATTTGCAAAGGATGCTTGGGTTCACTTCTTACCATAAGATCCAAGCCATGCTCTTGTTTTTGGAAGGCGTTATGAGCTTTGAACCATTTAACTTGATTAACTGCAAACGAAATAAAGGCCTGGAACTAAACATCTCCCACGAAAGAGTTGGGGTTCTTTTCCACTTCATCTGCTAATACAATATTGTGCAAGTAAAATTCGCAAAGCAACCTTTGAACCTTTACACCATATAGTTTGCAACAACGTATAAAGTCTTTGACCATGTTTAATTAAATTGGTTTTCCATCTCTTACGGCTTTAATTTTTAACAACAAGTATCGTTCTAGAAGAAACAAGGCGTAATTAGTAGCGGGAGCCCTGCATGCCAAGGCATCTGTATATAATGAGTAGCTAGTATCTATGCGAGCTAGGACCTTATTCAATCTAAGCTTGAATTTCTCTATTTTCAATTTTGCCTTTTTTATTTTTCGAAGGTCTCGTTCTCTATCTCATTCATCTCCCAAAGTTGCCTCTGCAATGCTTGATACTTTTGCTAGGGAACAATTTCTTGTTCAAGTTGTTCTATCATGAGTCGAGCCTGTGCTAATTCTTCCTGAAGATTCAGAATAGTGGGATCATTATGTGTCGTGTTGTCTTCAGCTAGTGCACTTGTCTGGGTCTCTTTTTCATGAGAGGTCCATGTTGTTGGGGTTCCCATGTTTTGGCAGGTTTGGAAATACCAAAATATGAGACAACATCAAAGCAACTTTCAGACCCTAGGATCTAGCCCTCCTAGGTCCAGAGAGGGATCTCTCTATATATGCAAAGGTTTTATGTCCTTTGAGCTCTGTGTTAAGATATTAGGCTAGTTATAGGCACGGGTTTGTTTGATGGATTGTTTGTTTGGTTGCTGGGAATCAGAAAGGAAGGGTTCCATGTGAGGCAAGGATGTGCAAAGAGGATTTTAGGCAAAGGAGAGATGATTTCAAAGAAAACTCGAGACCATTGGGCAATAGAGTCAGGAAAGGGTTTACTTGCTATTCAATATTCAAGCTTTCAGTTGGGCTAGTCACCTAAAGCATTGGATCTTAAAGATGATAGCGTGGCATGAAATGGCAAGAAGGAAGGTGAAAGGCAGGGAAACCTCCAAGATGACCATTTAGGAATCAAGTCCAGGGATAGGACATGCCATTAGACTCCTGTAACCCACCTCCTAAAAGGTAAACTCTTCAGACAAGGAAACATAAAATATTTTAGCACAAAGGTGAAAACCTAAGATCAGAGAGAGACTTTGAACTCTCAATGCTTTGGTATTCAGCTTAAGGGAACTTAGAAAGGTTCAATTAATTGAAGAGGGCCCCAATGAGATAGAGACAGAGTGCTAAACTCCCAGTATCCCCATTCATTCAATTAAAGCCTAACAAGAACATCTAAGAACAGATTCATTAATTCATACATTAACTAGCAGTAAATATTAGCCACTACACTAGTTAAATTAACTTGAATCAGTGCTCAAATAACACATATAGCAGAAAACATTGAAGGCAGGGAGAGAAAAAGATTAGGGTACCATTGAGGGTATATCCTAAACCAGATTTCTGATGCATGCCAGAAGAAATGAAATGTGATGAAATACAAAGGAAAACAAGGACAAAGATAGAAAAACATCACCGCTTCTTTAAATCAGGATCTAAAGAAATGTGCTTGTCATATTTAAGAGCAACACCAGTCATGTACAACATTACCAACAACTGGATATTCAGTCTGAAAACATCTTCCTCAGCCTATCTTACAACTGTACACAGAGAATTATGTCTCAAAGAGAAGCAGCTTACAGTTAGTAGATATCCGATCAACAACCTTTACAATGTTTTCTCATGAGTTCTTATATCAGAAAGAGAGGTTGAGGAGGTATATGAAACACTAAATGAAACATTAAACAGAGTAGGAGCAGTGAGTCAAAACCCATTCTGTTTTAATGTCTATGCATTGAACTTCTGTACTCTTTGGGTGAAAGAGTGGTCTTTGACAGGCTGAAATTTACTCCAGGTATGTCTTTGATGTATCCTCGGCTGTAGTACTTGTGGTACTCTAGTGAACTAAACAAAAGGTAGAACAATGATTCTGGGTTCTGCCATACTGTGTAACCAATGCTTCTGGTAGCACCAGGACTGTTTTCAGGGCAGAGATCTCCTCTGGAACACGGTATAGAATGAAAACAGTATGTGAACTTTGTCCTTTCATGGGGAAGAATCATTCTGCAAATGGTGATGCTGGTATCTCATTTTCTGAGCCCTAGTCTTAAACCTGCGTCTCTGTCTTTTAATGCGGGATCAGGTGCCGAATGTGCAATTAGCAGGCCATAATCCCTCTAATCCATCTCTGCTGTGTTTTGGAATCACAGCGTGCTGTGATTATGGAGGCAGAGCAAAAATTTCCACTCTGCAAACCTTGCAAAAATGAAATAAACCAATTATGAAATCAAGGGTGGTGAAAGATATGTGGTGAAGGCCTGGAGAATAGGTGGCGCACAATGGGAACAGAGGCTGGGCAGAAGAATGAACACGGGCCGTCCGATCAACTGGGATGGCGATGATCAATGGTGGAGGTTAAACAGTGGAAAAACATCGGAATTCGGGTCAAATACAAAGGAAACGGAAAATGCGATGAAAAATATATGGCATGGACTTCCGGCAAGGGGACCCAGTCAAAGGCAGGGGAGACTCAATCTGGACCATCAGATCTTAGGAGGAGATCGACGGTTGTGATCACGTCGGAGGGCGATCGCTTGTGAGCCAGGGGTCTTGTTTGCTTCGGTTATCCCCTAAGCATCTTTGGGGCACGATCACTATCGAATGGCCAACCTCAGATCGGATGGCGTAAACGCATATCACGTCGGGCCCGCAGTCAATTTTTAACGTGCGATGAGAGTGGGTTTTCAAAACAGCTTAAGGACATGTGTCGGCTGGTGACATTGATCGCTGTCGAACGAGAAATACAACCTTCCTTTCAAAAGCGGTGCGATGAAAACCACCGGTTTTGGACAGGACATGACCGCGGGGACCACCGGGGTAGATGATTTGCGAGCCATCGATTTGCAGATCAGATCGATGGTTGATACGCGATCGGAGGGGTGAACGGGGGAGAGCGGGTGCGATGAGACTTGCGAAGACTGTTGGATCTATATAGATCGATGGTGGGTATTGCACCCGACCATTGATCTGATAAGTGTGCTACGGGCTACCACCTGGTTTAGCGCCCGGTTCATGCTGGGAAATGATTCAAGGGAGCTGGCCAAAGGGGGCTAAGCCTGATATATGAAGAATATGGGTTTGTTGGCCTGTTTTCAATGCAATTTGAGGCTGAAAAGGGATAACGGTATAGGGGAAAAGGGGTTATTTGGCCAAAAAAAGGGTATTTGTGAGGCTTAGGAGGGTTTTGGGATATTTATAGGAATTAAGGGAGGGAAAAGGAGAGGGAAACAGAGGCTAAGAGAGGATGAAATAAGGAGAAAAGGCCTTTGGGTATTCTTCTTCACAAAAAAGAGGCTTATTGACTTATGAAATAGTAGTGAGGGTTTATCAAAGGATAAAGGGAACGAAAAGACTTCAAGGATGGTGTGTTTTCAAGAGAAATGCACTCCTTGAAGGCTCAAAAACTTTGTAGCTCCCTGTTTTCTTGTCAAAAAATTATAGGGGGCTAACAGTGGCTCCACATGGGGATGGCTTCTTCCTGAAGGGGTCAAGAATTCATATAATGGTCTTTGGTGTAGGACAGATGCATGCTGCTTGTACCATCCATTTTCTTTCTTGGACCAGCTGCCACAAATCAGGAAGTCATCATATCAGTAGTAAAATTCTCCCAAACAACTACCTACCCAGACTATAGTCCTATCAATTTTTCTTCTGGGTGCATTTGGACTAGCAGACCCTTTACATTGTCAATCTTTTACAAACAGGAAAATAAACCTATTCTATTTCTACCCTTATTTCTCCATGAGACCAAATTAAACTATTGGCCTCATATGTTTCTCTACGTAATCTAATATCTGTTGGGATTAAAATGTCTAGCAGATTTCTTCTCTACATTCTACAACATAAATTTAAAATAGTCAAACTAGGATTAGATAGTCTAGTTTGCTATGGATCCAGGGTGTAAGGAAAAATTGCTCTTTGGATTGAAACTTTGCAGAAAACTGAAAACAAAATCTTGAAGGCTTGAAATCTGAAACTTTGAAGCATCCTTCCTTCTTCGTGACTCAAGTTTTGAGCTTGTTAGAGTCACTTTCTTCTTTATTTCAACTCTGGTTTTGGGCTTGTTAGAGCTAATCCTCCTTCCTTATACGCTGGTTAAGATTTTTGGCATGTTAGAACCATCTATCTTCACTTACTTTGGCTCAAGTTTTGACCGTGTTGGAGCCAATATTTGCACTTCAAAGGTTCATGTTTTGAGCATGGCTGAACCTCTCTTTTCCTCTTTTTGGAACATTTTCTCTTTTTCTTGAAAACATAACACAGCAATGGTATTTACAATGGAAATGGAAACTAGAAATTGGAAATAAGCAGTAATAATGTTTGAGCATCCTGCCATTGACAGGACCCCCAAACAGATCTGTACCATCTAGCTCTTGCAGGAAAAAGGCATTTGGACCAACAGTGGCTTGGATGATGTATGGACCCTGCCACAAACTATCAAACTTGTCGTGCTTTCCTTTGTCTTCTCTCCTTGAGTCCCACTTCAGAACTTTACCTCCAATTTTGAAGTCAAAAGCCTTGGTTCTCTTTTCAAAAAAATTCTTAATATTTTCTTGAATTTTCAGAGCTCTGTTATCGACCTCTTCCCTTGTTTGTTGGAGATGAATTGTTTGGTTTATCCTCCTCACCATGATGTCTTATTTTGTCTAAATCTCTTGGAAAAGTTTAATAAATGGTACCCCAAGGCTGGTAGGAAACACTACTTCTGTTCCATAGACAAATTGGTAAGGTGACATGCCAATGGATTTCTTTATTGTAAGTCTGTCAGCCCACAAAGCATGCACTAACTTTTTATGCCATGAATTTTTGTTCTCTTCCAACAGCTTTTTGATGATGGTAACCAACCTCTTGTTCGATGATTTAGCTAACCCATTACCTTGTGGGTAATAAGAAGTTGAATGACCGAGTGCTATTTGATACTTGTGACAAAAATAAATCATTTTCTTGGATCCAAAAGCAGCAGCATTATCAGTGATTATTTTTCTTGGGCAGCCAAACCTAGAGAGGATGTGGTCTTCTAGGAACTTAATGATGACAGACTCTATGGCATTCCTAGAAGGTATAGCCTCTATCCACTTAGTGAAGTAGTCTTTGGCTGTAAGGATCCACTTGTGTTGTGCAGAAGAAGCAGGGTGTATTTCTCCTATGAAATATAGGCCCCATTACATAAAGGGACCTTCAATAGTGATGGGTTGTAAAGGTAGACGGAGGAGCTTTCTTTTGCCTTCGAAGATCTGGCATTTATGGTAGGCAATTATCATCTTATGGATGTCATTGAAAAGTGTGGGCCAATAATAGCCATCTCTGAGTATTTTGTTAGCAGTGGCTTTCCAACTCAGCTGACCTCCACACTCTCCTGCATGGAACTCCTGTTTAATCCCCTCTGCCTCAGTTTCAGGCAAAAATTTAAGCAATTAGCCATTTTTATTTTTCCAGTATAAACATTCATTCAGTATGCAATAGTTTCTCGACTTTAGCTTCAGGAATATGGCCTTAGTTTTTTATATTTCAGGAGGGGCATTGAGGTTTATGAGCACATACATAATGTTAGAATACCAAGGAGAGTTCTGAAAATACTCCTCAACAGTGGGATCAAGCAATCCTTCCTGCTCATCCAAGGCATCTACCATGTATATGTCAAGGGCTTGTAAATTTGATTCATCCATTAGTTGAGCTAGGCCCTAACTTTTGATCAATTTGGTGGGTTTTATCTCAAGGCCATACTCTAAGATTACAGCAATCCATTTGCCCCTCTTTCCATCCGGATCTTGGGACAAGATATATTTAACCACTATGTTTGGCACGTAGGCTATGATGTGAGAATGCAGTATGCACACCCTAAAGTCTTTCAAGGCCTTTACTAGGGCATAGGCCTGTTTTTCCATTATGTTATATTTCAAGGGTGCATCCCTCAGAGCTTTGCTGAAGAAAGCAATGGGCTGTTCCATTCCCTCTGGATTTCTCTGCAGCAGAACCGTAGCCACTGTATGCTCGGAGGAAAATCAAAAGATCAGGAAATATTTTGAGAAATCAAGGTTGATTAGGACAGGAGCCCAGGTGAGTGCAAGTTTAACTGATTCAAAATATTTTTAAGCCTCAGCAATCCACTTAAACCCCACACCTTTTTTTAGCATATTAGTCGTATTCCTGAGGTGTTAAACTAAGTTGGGAATAAACCTCCTTAGGAAGTTAATTTTCCTAATGAGGGACTGTAACTCTCTAATATTTCTTGGGTATGTGATTTGTAGTATTCCCTCAACTCTTTATTGGTCGATCCTAATTCCCTTCTTAGATATAATGTGACCGATAAGTTTACCTTCTTGCAGCCCAAATACAGTCTTTTTAGGATTTAATGACAGAATGAACCTTCTACATCTTTCAAACACTCTTCTCAGATGTTTTAGGTGCTCCTCATCAGTCTTGGAGTAGACTGTTATGTCATCTAGATAGATGAAAATGAAGTGCCCAATTTCATCTGAAAAAGCGATGTCCATTGCTCGTTGGAAGGTTGCACCAACGTTCATCAGTCCAAAAGGCATTTTCACGTACATAAAAGTGCCCCATGGAGTGGTAAAAGCTGTCTTGAGTTGGTCTTCTGGGAGTACTAAAACTTGGTTGTAACCTGAAAAACCATCTAACAGGGAGATCCGCCTTGAGCCAACTACCCTCTGCAGGATATGTTCCATCTTTGGTAAGGGGTAATTGTCCTTAAGTGAGGCTCTGTTAAGGTTCCTGAAATCTATGCACAGTTTGATCTCACCTATTTTCTTTCTCACAGCTACAAGGTTTCAGACCTAATCAAAGAACCTCACAGGAACTATTATTCCTTCTCCGTACATCTTCTTTATTTCATTTTCTACTACAGGCAATTGTTTTGGGTTTATTCTGTGAAGTTTCTGTTTAAAGGGTTTCTGGTTCTCTTTCAAAGGTATTTTTTGTTGTATGATGTTTGTGTCATAGGCCTTCAAGTCCTCGTAGCTCCAGGAAAACACATCAATGAGTCCTTGAACAGGTCAATATATTTCTTTTTCATGTCTACGGGTAAGGACTTAGCCAATTTAATCATCTTAGGCTTGAATTCAGTGCCTACATTGCATTCCTCAATGTCAGAGTCTGAGTGTTCTATGGTGGGCCTTTTCGCTACATCATCAAAATCAAAAAGATCGTCTAAAGGTGCCAGACCTCGGGGTATGTTCTTATCTTTTTCCTGTAGCACCTCTATTTCCTCATTATCTACGTTTTTACATTCTTCGGTTGGATTTCCAATCTATTCGTTTAAAGCGTTTATTTCTATGTTACACGGTGGTTCTTCCTTGTCTGAGGGCTCTTCACTTAGGGAGCTATCATTGGATTTAGAGTCTGAATTGAAAAATTCAAACTCGTTCATGCCTATCAGGAAATCCTCAATCTGCTTATCTCCTTCAAAAACCTACCAATATTTATCATTATCAGGTACTACAAGTCTGAAATTCATCTGAATGATGATTCGTTGATCGCTGGGAGGCTTGTGATATGAACTAGCTGTACAAGCTAATCCATTCACAATTACATTCCGACTCCTAGGAATAAACACTAGTTCATATTCCACAAAGGTCTTCAATAAATCCATAGCGTCATTCCTATACGCTCTCAGCCTAGGGCGTTTCGCTGTGTATTCACCATTCACTTGTTTGATGATTAATTCAGAGTCTCCTTGAACAACTATCCTACGGGCTCCTAACCTTTTCAACAGATTCAAGCCTAGGATGAGAGCCTCATACTCTGCAATGTTGTTTGTACATTTGAAGTTCAAATTGAAGGCATGACTCTCTGCATAGTCACTCTCTGTGTTATGTACCCACACTCCTGCTCTTGTAGTTTTTCTAGTACAGGACCCATCGAAATTCATTTCCCACAAAGGTTCTTGCTCCGGTTTATCATTGATTTATTTACCAGCGTTAGTTTCATGGTTATGCTGCAATGGAGGGTCTGTTTCAAGGTGTGGAGGGTTTTTCCCTTCATGATGCGAATGGAGTTCAGAGAGCTGACTAGTTAGCTATTTGCATTGTGTTCCTTGTTTCCTCGGATTTTCTTTTTCAGTGCACTGTCTATAGGTTTCATCTTCGTTTTCCTTTAAGCCTAGATTGGCCATTATGTTAAAATCTATGGGCTCTTCCCTATTGTTCATATCTCTGCTTTCTAGCTCTGGCTATTCTAAGGATTCATCATTACAAAGGATAAAGGAGTCCAAATCTATGTGTACAGAGTACAGAGGAGAATTTTTAGGCTTTTCAGGGCTGCTGACCAGGAATTTCATTTGTGCCTCTCTATACAATCTCCTAAGCTGGCTAAAGACAGGGATTGTGGCATATGCCCCATCCATCTGCATTGTACCTTGCAGCTTGGCTCCCCATGACCTTGATAGCAACATGCCATACTTAGGTGGCACATCTGCCACTACCACATCCATAACCATACATTTGGCTAGAATCTGGGTTAAGTTCACACATAGGTCCTTGATCAAGCCAAGACACTTTACCCTACTAGAGTCAAATCAATATAAATATTTATAAGGGCGAGTTATCTCTAGGCCTAACTTTTCCATAAATACCTTAGGCATTAAGTTGTGTGATTCCCCAGAGTCATGCATTACGTTGTGAAGGATCTTGTCATGGATATTGAGATTGATATAAAAAGGAGGTACTACCCCTTCTTGAAACTTCCCCTCTATCTTCGGACCAAACAGAAGGGCTGGTTGATCATCACTCAGATTGACAGTGTCACTGTTTTCCCCTAGATTTAAAGCTTTCAAAATTTGGCCTTTATATACATCCTGAGTGGCCAGCTCAAAGAGTCGGACAGAGATTTTAATTTTCGCAATCTCACTCTCCAAATTGAAGAGAGATTGACTCTTTGTGATACTCAACTCTGTTTTGTTAGCCACTACTTCAGTGGTAGAATCAGTATGTTGATTCTCACTACGTACAATGTTCGTAGTAGTTTTATCGGGAACACTAGCTGTAGTGTTGGTGCTGCTAGTTGGTTGACTTTGTTTATCAGGGGCTTGGCTTCCTTTTCCTTTGTTCTTCCTAGAACTTTTAGTTGTTGATTTGCTATTCTCAGCAGTTGCTTTAGAAGTTTTCTCAGGCCTTTTCTTAATGGTAATCTCGGAAGCTTTTGGTTTGGAATTGTCTAAGCTCTTTTTTCTTCTAAGCTCATATTGTTCTCTAACCTGCATGATGGCATTTTCAAATCCTAGCCTGTAATCCTCAGATTCTGATCTTTCCTCATCCCAATATGAGGATGAGGGCTGGTATTTTTCTGTGGAACAGTTGTGGATTGAATTTTCAATTTCAAACATATTTATTGCAGTCCCCTCAGACTCTTCTATGATTCCCTCATCTTCATTGAGAAATTTCTCTTGAAATGGGGGAATAATTTGCTGATCTGAGTCTCTTTGTCTGTTGGGAGTGACATTGTTTCTCTTAAAGTTCTGGTTATGATTTTGATTTCTGTTTTGATTACTAACTGAGACAACCATTTTTTCCATCATTTGTTGCATCTAGTCCATGTTTTTAGATAGATGGTCATAATTGGGGTCAGATGTGGAAGCTACAGTGTCATCTCTAGATGTCACCCTTTTCTCAGGCCTCATTATTGCTTTCTTCTCAATCAGGTTAGCCTCTACACTAACTTCTCCCCTTTGCATGTCTTCCAATGTGCTGTAATCTCTCTCCCTAAGTTGGTAGCCATGTCAGCATCAAAGCCTTCAGGGTATTTTACTAATGCCATACCTTGGGGAGGTTTCATGTGTGGAGGAAGAGCATTGTAAACACTATTAAACCTGGTAGAATAGTCATGGACACTCTCTGCTACGTTTCTCTTAAGGTTCTTGTATTCTGCTAATATTTGGAGAGGGTTGGTCTTAACTTCCCATTTGTTTATGAAGGTCTGATATAAGGAGGGTAGATCTTGGATGCTATTAGGAGGTAGGCCCTTAAACTATTTCTTCACATCACCTCCTAAGCTCTGGGAAAAGATTCTCATTTTGACTGTATCATCATCTATCTTCATGCATTCAAAAGAATCTTCCATCCTGTCTACATGGTGTTGAGCTGTGGTAGACTCATTTGCAGTGAAATGTGGGATCTTTGATGGTAATCATTAGGTAAGGGTACTAGAGGTTGGGGTAACATCAGAGGTGCATACCAGGCAGCCATAATCATGTTCTAATGAGGTAAAGGGCTGGCTTGAGCGGCTGGTATATGGATGACAGGGATACTAGAACTAGCAGAAGTCTGTTGAGCTGATTTAGGATGACTGAGTCCCAAGTTTTGAATGAAGTGGATATCGGGAGGTGTAGATGGAGGGGTCTCTCTTTCCCTGATGTGTTTACCCCTTTGGGGTGATGAACCAGGAGACTCAAGGTCTGGCTGGTCTAGAGCATTAATTGACCTAGTTCTAAGTAAACTGTTTTGAGAGTCTAGGTCAAAAGGTGGGTCTGATAAAGCTGTAAAGTCTTCTGGTACAGAGTTAGCTCTATGGATGTGGCTGGAAATAGCTGGTCTTTTAGGTGTAGGAGATTTTTTGAGGATTCTCTCGGGTTTGTCAACTATTTCAGGTGGGTATGGGTTAGGATAAGCTCTTGTGTGAATGGTTCTTGAAGCCAGAATGCTGGTTTCCAACAAAGCAGCTTAACCCTACTTGTTACTTCTATTATGGCTGATGTTGTTGTCGACTCTGGTCTCTCAGTGGAGTCTTATGTGAACCAAGATAATCAGCAGGCCTACTGATCACCAGTGGAGTCTTTGATCTTTAAGGAACTATGGAGTCGCCAGGTGGAGGGTTTACGATGTTTCTAGGAGGTACACTATCCACCATAGTGCTTATGTAATGTCCCTTTTGAAGGATATCCTTAAACATAGCAAACTCTAACCAGAGATGGACTGGGAGGGCTTTTACCAGGTATTTCACCTCTGAAAGAGAGTGAGATCTGGAGGCTATCTGGCCCTTTCCAGACTTTTTCTAAGAGTGTGGGAGAAACACAACAAGTGGTGTAGAAAGTTAATTGCAAGTGGAAGTGTTTCCCTGCCAACCTAACTAGAGATTAATTTCTTTCCGAGGCTCTTGTGATGTAGTAAGATGGAAAATACTTGGAAATTCCCCAGTGGAGTCGCCATTATGTTGGGGTTCCCATGTTTTGGCAGGTTTGGCAGTACCAAAATATGATACAACATCAGAACCACTTTCATACCCTAGGATCTAGCCCTCCTAGGTCTAGAGAGGGATCTCTCTATATATGCAAAGGTTTTATGTCCTTTAAGCTCTATGTTAAGATATTAGGCTAGTTATAGGCACGGTTTTGTTTGATGGATTGTTTTTTTGGTTGTTGGGAATCGGAAAGGAAGGGTTCCATGTGAGGAAAGGATGTGTAAAGAGGATTTTAGGCAAAGGAGAGATGATTTCAAAGAACACTCAAGACCATTGGGAAATGGAGTCAGGAAAGGGTTTACTTGCTATTCAATATGCAAGCTTTCAGTTGGGCTAGTCACCTAAAGCATTGGATCTTAAAGATGATAGCGTGGCATGAAATGGAAAGAAGGAAGGTGAAAGGAAAGGAAACCTCCAAGATGACCAATTAGGAATCAAGTCCAGGGATAGGACGTGCCATTAGAATCCTGTAACCCACCTCCTAAAAGGTAAACTATTCAGACAAGGAAACATAAAAGATTTTAGCACAAAGGTGAAAACCTGAGATCAGAGAGAGACTTTGAACTCTCAATGCTTTGGTATTCAGCTTAAGGGAACTTATAAAGGTTCAATTAATTGAAGAGGACCCCAGTGAGACAGAGACAGAGAGCTAAACTCCCAGTATCCTGATTCATTCAATTAAAGCCTAACACGAACATCTAAGAACAGATTCATTAATTCATACATCAGCTAGCAGTAAATATTAGCCACTACACTGGTTAAATTAACTTGAATCAGTGCTCAGATAACACATATAGCAGAAAAAATTGAAGGCAGAGAGAGAAGAAGCTTAGGGTACCATGTGAGGGTATATCCTAAACCGGATTTCTGATGTGTGCCAGAAGAAATGAAATATGATGAAATACAAAGGAAAACAAGGACAAAGATAGATAAACATCACCGCTGCTTTAAATCAGGATCCAAAGAATGTGCTTGTCATATTAAAGAGAAACACCAATCATGTACAATATTACCAACAGCTGGATATCCAGTTTGAAAACATCTTCCTCAGCTTATCTTACAACTGTACACAGAGAAGTATGTCTCAAAGAGAAGCAGCTTACAGTTAGCAGATATCCGATCAACAACCTTTACAATATTTTCTCATGAGTTATTATATCAGAAAGAGAGGTTGAGGAGGTAGATGAAACACTAAATGAAACATTAAATAGAGTAGGAGCAGTGAGTCGAAACCCATTCTATTTTAATGTCTATGCATCAAACTTCTGTACTCTTTGGGTGAAAGAGTGGTCTTTGACAGGCTGAAATTTACTCCAGGTATGTCTTTGATGTATCCTCGGCTGTAGTAATTGTGGTACTCAGGTGAATTAAATAAAAGGTAGAACAATGATTCTGGGGTCTGCCATACTGTGTAACCAATGATTTTGGTACCACCAGGACTGTTGTCAGGGTAGAGATCTCCTCTAGAACATGGTATAGAATGAAAACAATATGGGCACTTTGTCCTTTCATGGGGAAGAATCATTTTGAAAATGGTGATACTGGTATCTCGTGTTCTGAGCCCTAGTCTTCAACCTGCGTCTCCGTCCTTTAATGTAGGATCAGGTGCCGAATGTGCAATTAGCAGGCCAGAATCCCTCTAATCTATCTTTGCTGTGTTTTGAAATCACAGTGTGCCGTGATTATGGAGGCAGAGCGAAAATTTCCACTCTGCAAACCCTGCAAAAATGAAATAAACCAATTACGAAATCAATGGTGGCAGAAGATACGTGGTGAAGGCATAGAGGATAGGTGGCACACAATGGAAATGGAGGCTGGGAGAAAGAATGAACACGGGCCGTCCGATCAGCTGGGATGGTGATGATCAACGATGGAGGTTAAACAGTGGAAAAACTTCGGAAGTCGGGTGAAATACAAAGTAAACGGAAAATGCGATGAAAAATATATGGCATGGACTTTCGGCAGGGGGACCCGGTCAAAGGCGAGGGAGAATCAATCTGGACCGTCAGATCTCAGGAGGAGATCGACGGCCGTGATCATGTCAGAGGGCGATCGCTTGTGAGCCAGGGGTCTTGTTTTCTTCGGTTATCCCTGGAGCATCTTTGGGGCTCGATCACCATCAGATGGCCAGCCTCAGATCGGATGACATATGCGCATATCACACCGGGCCCGCAATAGATTTTTAACGCGCGATGAGAGCGGGTTTTCAAAACAGCTTGAGGACACGTGTCGGTCGATGACGTTGATCACTGCCGAACGACAAATACAACCTTCCTTTCAAAATCGTGCAATGAAAACTGCCGGTTTTGGATGGGACGCGACTGCGGGGACCACCAGGGCAGATGATTTGCGGGCCGTCGATCTGCAGATCAAATCGACGGTTGATACGTGATCAGAGGGGTGAACGGGGGAGAGCGGGTGCGATGAGACTTGCGAAGATCGTCGGATCTGTATAGATCGATGGCGGGTATTGCACCCGACCATTGATTTGATAAGCGCGCTATGGGATAGCGCCTGGTTTAGCACCCGGGTCATGTGGGGAAATGAGACAAGGGGGCTGGCTGAAGGGGGCTAAGCCTGATATATGAAGAATATGGGTTTTTTGGCCTGTTTTCAATGCAATTTGAGGCTGAAAGGGATAACGGTAGAGGGGAAAAGGGGTTATTTGGCCAAACAAAGGGTATTTGTGATGCTTAGGAGGGATTTGGGATGATTTGGAGGAATTAAGGGAGGGAAAAGGAGAGGGAAACATAGGCTAAGAGAGGATGAAATAAGGAGAAAAGGCCTTTAGGTATTCTTCTTCACAACAGAGAGGCTTATTTAATTATGAAACAGTAGTGAGGGTTTATCAAAGGATAAACGACATGAAAATACTTCAAGGATGGTGTGTTTTTAGGGGAAATGCACTCCTTGAAGGCTCAAAAACTTTGTAGCCCCCTATTTTCTTGTTAAAAAATTATAGGGGGCTAACACATGCCTCCGTCTGAGTAGCTATATCTACAAAAATTTCATGTTGTTCTTCTTTTATGATGACTGGTTGTATGGGTTCAGTTTGATGTTGTTCTTATTTGATGATGACTGGTCGAGTAGATATGAGCTCTGTTTGAGCTGCGTTTGTTGTCTTTGGGGTTTTTTCCGGGACCTTCCCCACTGTAATTTCCTTTCTCTTTCTTCTGAGCTTCCTTATTGTTTTACGCAACTTCTGTTGTTCCTTCCTAAGCTTTTTCAATTTGGCTCTATAATTCTTCGAAGAAGCCACTACTCTGCTTACAGTCTCATTAATTTTTTCTGCCTCTAGAGAGCCTAGTTGCTCATCCTGGCCCTGTCCTAATAGAACCATATCCAGATTGAGTATCGGGTTCCCAAAGTATCTCTGTCTCTACTTCTTCTCCTTGGCCTATGTTTTCTGTGGTTAGGCCTACCTGGCTATTTTCCACTGGAAGCGTGTCACCGGATTGATGCTTTGCTTCACGGCTTGCACCTCTCAAGGGAGATGGACATTCGGTGTTGCCAGCATTCTTGGGAGATTGGATTTCTTCTTCATTAAAATTGAGTGGGCTTTCCGATTGCATATAATTACTAATATTGGCCAGGACCTGGGTAAGGTCGAAATCATGCAACAAATCCTCTTGGGGGCCCATGCTTGGTGTTGATGGGAGTCTTGATTCATTTCTTTGTTCATATGAATGCTCTGCTTCTTCCTCATGATTTGATTTAGGAATACCCTTTTCTTGTGGTTCTGGCTACACGCATTGTTCTCTTACCAGGCTAGATAATTCTATCGGTTGACTGGTACTGCCTTGAGTTTTTTCGGCCACTCCTGCTCCTAACCTGAACCTTGCGGACCATCTGCGCTTTTGAGGGATAATATTGTCTTGAGAGTTTTCAGCCATTACTTTCCTCGACCTCAGCCTTGCGGACTGTCTACGCTCTTGAGGTATTTCCCTTGAAAGGGGAGTCCATTTCCTTTTTTGAACCTGGTTAGGTGCAAGTAGGGCTAAACCTCCTTCCAGAGCTGAAAGTAAATCATCCCAGCTTGATTACTACTGGGCAAGGTTATGGCTGAGTACTAGCCTAATCAAACAGTGATGGCTTACCATAGTTTCCACATGTCGGGACTGTCTTAGCCTCTCGGCAGTGTCATGAAATAAAGATTTTAACAATGCAGGTAAATTAACAGAGCATTTTTGTTTTAAAACTGCTAAAAGTTTCAGTTGACGCGGCCTTACCACATCTTTTTTCCCGTCGCATGTAATGTAATTCTGCACTATTTTTGTTAGCTCCCCCCATGGTTCTTCAAGAGAGGATGGTCGAACGCCCTTACCTTTTTTGACCAGCTCTTTTCCTTCATCTCTGAAAACTTCTATAGCATCCTGCAGCTTCAACCGCTTGCCAGACCACACAGGTCCCTCTGCAGGTAACCCTCATGCTTCTGCTATCACCGTGTCTGATACTGTGATTTTCCTTCCACTTACCACAGAATTTCTATTCTATAAATTTTATAAAAACTCGATGGCAATTTCCTCACTGGGTGGTTGGAATCTTGTAAAGAACGTTATCCACCTAGCTTGAGCTAAAATTGCCCTGGCTGCATCAGAGACAGGAAATATCAATGGTTCTCTACGTACTGCTCTTCCTCCCATAGTGCTGTAACTCTGCAAATGATAAGTGTATCAACAAAACATAATGATGCACAGAGCCGAGTAATGGAACAGAAAATGGTTATGTGATGTTTTATAAGTATAAATATCGTTATTGAGCCTGTTATCATACCACATGCACGACAAGCATGGAATGCCGTATTATTTAGCACAATCAAATGAGAGAATGAAATCACACTCATAAGTACACTGGGTGTCCCCACCTCCCTTCAAAATGATAGGTTGTCCCCGTCCGAATGAAAGGAAAAGGGTAAGGTGCTGGCAGCAAGGTACAGGAGTAATGGATTGGTAAGGCATGCGCATTAATGACAAGATCATAAGGAGTATGGGCGGAGTGAAATCAAGGTTTGTACTGTGAATTCTAAAGAATAAGTTGTCGTGATGTGATAAAATAAAGAAAAAGGGAACAACAGAAAAAACACAAGAAATAATACTTTTAACGTCATTATTCCACTTAAACCATTGTGATTGACTTTAAAAATATTCATGCATATAGTTTCAATGGGATTTTAGGACCATAATCTCTCCATAGAAAAGATTATAAGAAGAGGGTATTATAATAATTATTGATGTAAAATAAAGCTTCAATACCATCAGCAGAGCTTCTGCTACCTGCAGGCGTCCATAGCCTCGACAGAGTTTCTTTTTAACCCTTGAGAACCATGGTCCTCTATGTATAACTGGGTAAATGTCTTATGATGTTCTATATTGGAGACCAATGTGCTGGCTTGGTGACCAGGTGAGCACATTGCCATTCACTGGGAAGTAGCGAGAGTGGTCAGGCTGACTCGTGATGAGATCTCCTGTTTCCAAGGACTTAATTTTTTTATGCATCCATTGGATCATATCCCTGGTGTGGTGGCCATAGTGGGAATGCCACTTCGCTTCTTCCTTATGATCATGGTAGGCTGGCTCATGATGAGACCCCCTACCCTCCCTCTGTAGAAAATCATAAAATCATTAGTAAATGCATATATATATATATATATATATATATATATATATATATATATATATATATAGTATCTCCTTTTATTTTATATTGTTTTTATTACTTAATCCCCATTTTATATATAGAGGGTGGCTCATCACTCCTTAAGAGTAGGGACGGTGGAAGAAGTTTGAAATATCAATATAAAATAATAATATACCCATAATCTTATTAATAATATATAGAGAGAGTTATACAGACAAGGGAAAACCAACATGATACAGATAATCAATCAGTTTAATTTATAGTGGAAAGAAAGACAGTAAAGTGAGATAGATAACTGTGTCTTTTTCTTTTTATGGATCATCGCAAAGCAATCTTGTTAAAGATGGTAATATTCACGGTATTTTCCTGTTCCACTATACCTCCATATATATTGTACTTTTCATGTCATTAAGAGGATCATGCAAAATGAAACTGGGGTGGTTGAGGGATAAAAATAGGATGTTCTTCAAAACTATTTACAAAGTGTTGTTCTTTGAAAGAAATGGCAAAAACAACATTAAAAAAAATATTTTCCCTTGAAGGGAATAGCAAAAAAAGCTATACTGAAAAAAATTTGATGTTCCGTAGAGGGAACAACAGTTGTTCCCTGTAGGGAACAACAAAACAAAATTCACACGAAAAATTGTTGTTTCTGTAGGGAACAACAAAATAAAATACACACAAAAATTGATGTTCCTTATAGGGAACAATAGTTGTTCCTTGTAGGAAACAGAAAATAAAAATTTCACAAAAAAATTGTCGTTCCCTATAGGGAATAGCAGTTGTTCCCTGTAGGGAACAGTAAAGCAAAATATATACAAAAATTGTTGTTCCTTATAGGTAACAACAGTTGTTCCCTGTAGGGAACAACGAAGAAAATAGATACAAAAATTGTTGTTCCTTATAGGTAACATCAGTTGTTCCCTGTAGGGAACAACAAAGAAAATAGGTACAAAAATTTATGTTCCTTATAGGGAACATCAGCTGTTCCCTGTAGGGAACAACAGTTGTTCCCTGTAGGGAACAACAGTTGTTCCCTGTAGGGAACAATAAAGAAAATAGAGGAAAGAATCAAAACTAACATACAATCAAATCCAATAAAAAATAAAAAGGAAAAATTATGTACAAGTACTGAAAAAAAAGTATGTTCCTTCATTGAACTAGTGTTGTGGAAGGGTTGCCCTCCTTAGCAATAATCTGTATAGTGGAATATTCCCGTAGCTGTTGGAAAAAGGACTCCCTGGTAAGTGGTTTGTGATAGAGGCGTACTTGATGTCCATTTGCTTTAAAAGAGTAGCCAGACCCATCAATAGTGGCTAATGTGAGGGTGCCATTATCATGCACCTTTTGTATCTCATAGGGGCCTAACCATCTAGTCTGGAGTTTTCCTGGGAAATCCTAGAACCTAGAATCATACAGAAGTGCCCAATCACTTTCATGGAATGTCTTCTTCTTGATGAGGGAATCATGCCATTTCTCTCTTTGTTGTTGGATTAGTGCAGTATGCTAAAGAGCTGATAGGTGGATTTCATCCAATTCATTGATTTGATGTGCCCAAACACTAGCTGATATGGGGAATATCCCATGGTATTTCTCCATGGTGAGCGGTATTCCAACAGAGCTTCTGGAAATCGGGTAGCCCAGTCATGTCTATGTGATGCGACTGTTTTTCTGAGTATTGCCTCGATTAATTTATTGGTTCTTTCTACCTGGCCATTTTCCTGTGGGTGGTATGGAGTTGTGACTCTGTGCAATATATGGTGATTTTTTAATGTCGCAGCAATCTTATGGCCTATAAATTGTGGCCCTCCATCTATGATTATTTCTCTAGGCAAGCCATATCGCATGAAAAGTTGGAAAATAAAGTGAATTACCGAGTCCTCCGTTGCCCTTGGTAATGCTTTTTCCTCCACCCATTCAGTCACATACTCTGTTGTAACTAATATATATGTCTTTTGATTAGATAATGGGTTTATTGAATCGATTAAATCTAACGCCCATCGCTCAAAAGGTTCGATGACTAACTGCGGATGCAGGGGCATCTCATTAGACTGCCCAAGGCGTCCCATTCTTTGGCAACTATCACATGCCTGGACAAACTTCTTGGCATATTTAAAAATGGTGGGCCAATAATAGCCTATGTGTAAGACTTTGTGACCACTCCTGCGGTTTGTAAAATGTCTGCCACAAGGCCCATCATGGCAGGCTTTCAGGATGTCGAAAATTTTGTCTTCCCTGACACATCTTCAAATGTGCATATCGGCCCCTGTATGAAATAAATAACCTCCGATCCAGGAGAAACACGTGCTACGCTATACTATTTGTTTTCTTTCATTAGGCGTCAGGTGTTTGGGTAACTTTCCCACTGCTAATTAGTTTGCGACATATGCGTACCATGGTGTTTTCAAGGTTACAGCAAATACGTGTTCATCAGGGAACCGGTCTTCTACTGCTGCCGAGTCATCTATCTTTGGCATACATGAAAGGAGGTCTGCTACTGGATTTTCCTTTCCTGGTCGATCTTTGATTGTTGTGTCAAATTCCTGCAAAAGAATCAACCATCTTGTCACTCTTCCATTTGTAACAGGTTTATTAGCTAGATATTTAATAGTAGAGTGATCCGTATACAAAACCACAGGGTATCCTGTTATATAATTTATAAATTTACTAATAGCATAGATTATAGCCAGAAATTCCTTTTCAGTCACAGTGTATTTCAATTCAGCAGGAGATAGATTTTTGCTGATGTAGTATATCGCATATGACTTATTATCTTCCTCCTGGCTGATAACTGCTCCAATAGCCGCATCTGATGCGTCGGATGAGATTTGAAATGGCAAATCCAAATTTGGGCCCCTTAGCACTGGGGTTGTTGATACAAGCCATTTTAAATATTCAAAAGCACTGTCACATTTTTCAGTCCAAATAAAATCAATATTTCTTGTTAATGCATATAAGGGTGCAGAAATTCGACAGAAATTCCTTATAAATCTTCTATAATATCAAAAAAATCCCAAGAAACTGCTTACCTTAGTTTGTGTGGAATGGGTAGGTATTAAAAGAATTATCTGAATTTTTACTGGATCTACCTAGATTCCAGCTACTGAAATATAATGGCCTAGGATGAGGCCCTTGGTCATCATCATGTGGCATTTTTCACGGCTTAAACAGATCTTAGTAGCAATGCATCGTTGCAAAAATTTCTCTAGCGTTTGTAATGCTGGCTCGAAGTCATCTCTGTAAGGTGTAAAGTCACCCATGTACACCTCGAGCCCTTCGTTTATCTGATCTGAAAAAATGTTGAGTATAGCCCTTTGGAATGTATCAGGTGCTTTACACAATCCAAAAGGTAAGACCCTATAAGCAAAGGTTGCCCATGGGCAGGTGAAAGTAGTTTTATCTTAGTCTTCAGGGGCAATTTTAATTTGGTTGTAGCCACTGAAGCCATCTAGGAAAGAAAAGAATTGTTTCCCTGCCAATGTGTCCAAGACTTGGTCAATGAATGGAAGGGGAAAGTGATATTTTTGGGTTGCTTTATTAAGCTCTCTATAGTCAACAAATATACACCACTTTCCATTCTTTTTAGGCACTATTACTAATGGGGAGACCCATTTGCTATCGGATATAGGATAGATGAAATTCACATCCAACAGTTTTTGTAGTTCATCTTTCACAATATCTTTAAGATGAGGATTTAACCTTTGTTGAGGTTGTCTAATGGGCCTCACATCCTTCTCTATATAGATGTGGTGCATGCATAGCTGGGGATCAATCCCTTTCATGTCTAGGTAATCCCAAGTGAAGGCTTCTTTATATTTTCTCAGAAGTTGGAAAAGCCTTTGCACCTGGTCCTTAGTCAGGTTTTTATTGATATTTAAGTTTTTCCCTGGCTCAATTTCTATGGTTTTGCTATTATAAATAGAAGTTGTTGGGATTTATTGGTCGCTAAAATCTTTTAAGGGATCCTCTTCGATTTTTTATAGGGCTGCTTCAATCATGTGACATTTTGGATGAGATACAACATCTGGTTGGTTAATATAAGTGTTAATGATGTCATCTTCTGTTTGAACCTTGAATTCAAGAGTGTCTTCTATGGTTAGTGGTGATCTAATGTTTTCAGTTAAATATGATACAGGTTGTTTCCTTTTTTTTATTATTGTTAGACTTGTCTGAGCTGGAGGATATAAGGCTAAATTATTCACATCTTTTCTTCTTGGTATAGTCATGCTGCCTGTCCGACAGCTTATGTAAGCATCTGCGATTGCTAGCAAACATCTTCCTAGAATTAGGGGATGTCCATCTAGTCGATTTCTAGGATTGATGATCAGAAAGTCTGTTGGGTATTCCCAAGAATCTACAGACATCATTACATCCTGTAATGTCCCCTCTGGTTTGACAATTGATCGGTTAGCAAGTTCCAAGAGCGTCGTGGTTGGGTCCAAGGATGTAATTCCAAGCTTTTGACAAGTTTTTGTTGTGAGAATATTGATTGTTTCTCCTAGGTCAACTAATGCATTGGGAAAGGAGCACCCGTTTATTTGCACTGTGACTATAGGTTTTCCTGGGTCCTCATATTTTACTGGTGTTTCTCTACTTGATAATAAATCAGATAGAGTACTGACAACATGGATAGTTGGAGTTGTTTTTGTTTTCCTCTTTGGATTTTTCATACATAATTCCTTGAAAGTTTTCACATAAATTGGAATGTCCTGAATAGCTTGGACGAGAGGTATTTTTACACACAATTTTTTCAATTCTCCCAGAAGATCAAAATCTAGATATTTGATTGAGTGGGGTATAGTTAATCTTTCTGGGAATGGTGGAGAAGAGTTAATAGTTTTATCGTGAGTTTTCTGTTTAACTGGATTCTCCACTTGTGGTGCTTGTTCTACAATTAACAGATTTTTAATTTGTATATTTTTATCCCCCTCTGACTCTATTATCTGCCCAGATCGTAATTGCAGCTCATTACACTCCCTTAACTCAGTTTTTGGCTCGAGTCCTTCAATAATTTGTATAGATTGGATCGGTCTATTGTTGGGGTTCGGGTTGGGCTGGGCTGGGAGCTGTGGTCGTAGGTTGGTCTGAGGGTTCTGTTGCAATGTGTAGGGTGCTGGCAGAGTAGGTTGAGGTAGGGGGATTGTTCCTACTGGCTGATTTGTAGGTCGTTGCAAGCTTGACTGCCAAATCTAGTTTTGTGACGTAGAGGATGGCCATGGATATGTGGAGGATGGCCAAAATGGTGAAAAACGAGGGAAATTTGGCCAAATATTATTTTGGTTTGATTGGTTGCACCAAGGTGGCATAGAGAATGGTTGTTGTGACCAATTGGGAAAAGGTGTCTGGTTTTGCCACATAACTCCTGTGTATTGTTGAGCATTATATTGTGAGGGATGAAAGGAAGAAGATGGGTCGGTTGGCGTACCTGTTTTTCATGGTTTCCATTGGCGATGCTAATTTAGCAGGTAAACTGGTTCTGTTTCTTCTTCTTCCTCTTTATAGACTGATTTTAACCCTGGAAGTGACGAGCAGCTTTCTGTGGCGTGATCTTTAGTACATATGGCACAGGTTTGTACCATATCCAGCGGACACCCTTTGTGACCATGTTTCTTTCTGCATCTCGGGCAAAATATCACCAGGTTCTTTTATGCTTCCACCTGCTTCTTCTTGGCCTGAATGATGTCTAATTGCATCGTCAAAGTTCCCAAGATATCTGTTTTGAAATCCTCTAGCATATTGCCAATTTCTGTACAAGTAATGGTTCCGCCAGAGATTTTGTTGTCCCTAGTGGTCATGTCGCGTTCTGCTGATTTCAATCTCGTACTGTCCCTTGAGCACCTGATACACAATTTAATAATATCAGCATAATCGTCTTGATATATATCACCTTTACCCATAATATTTAATGTCTCTATCCATTATTCTTTCATCCCTTTAATCAGTGTAGTTTTCAGCACATTATCAAGCAAATTTGCATAGGGGGATGTTTGGAGGTTATATTGGAAGCGCTCTACATACTCTTCAAATGTTTCACTGGGTATAGCTACCATTTGGAATATTTCGTCTTTCAATTCCCTAGATTTTCAATAATCGCGATATTTTTTAAGGAAGGCATTTTTCATTTGATCCCAATCATTTATTGTTCCCCCACCTAGCCCCATGAACCAATGCAAGGTTGCACCTTTTAATGTAGAGGGAAACAGCTTTAGTTTTTGGGGGTCACTGGTATAATCATAACCTTAACATAATACATAAAATTCAAAAATAAATGCATCTATATCCGCTGATGTGAGCCCGTGAAAGGTGGGAATATTTTGTAAAGGGATAGCTTTCATAGGTGTGTTTGGAGCTGTGTCAACAATGGGGTATTGCAACGTGGAATTTCGGTGTGCTTGTGGATTGTTAGCCATTTGATCAAATATATGATAGTATCCTTCCGGGACTTCTAGAGTTGGGGAGATATCCCTAGGGTGTCCCAAAGAGGTGGAAATAATCTTAACAACACTCCCTCCATCTGGGATACTGGGTATTCCTTGCTCAATTAATGCCTAAGGGGATATTGGTTCTTCCCCTGTTTCTCCTCCTCCTTCTGTTAAGCCCCTATATTAATAGTGTAGTCCCTTATTATTGTTAGTGTAACCCCCTTATTGTTATTATTGTACCCTTATAACCCCCATTTTGTTATTATTGTGCCCTTAAATTATTATTGTTAGGTCGGCTAGGATTACATTGTGGCCCACTAGGATTACATTATGGCCCCATGGACTCCTATATATAGAAAGGAGGTATTGTAAATTGTACCATCCAAGAATTTTTCATTTATGTAATGTATTGGAGGTTTCCCCCTCGAAGTGGCTCATTTCTAAGGCGTTTATATCTCTTTTCTTCTCTTTTTGGAGCTGGTTACACAACATTTCGTATCAGAGGTTTGGATTCTAGGGTTTCGCTGCTCCAAACAGGTCATCGTGGAATTTTCGCGATAAAATTTTTTATGCGAAGTTTCAAAAGCTGAAATTTTTAGGGTGTGAAGCTGAAATCCTGAGGAAGATTTTCTAAAAATTTCAGATCTTGGTTCGTAATATTTTCGGAGATATCATCTGTGGAAGTTAGGTCTTTTTTCAAGCTCCTAAACAAGTCATCGTGGAATTTTCGCTATAAATTTTTTTGTACGAAGGTTCAAAATCTGAAATTTTCATGGTGTGAAGCTGAAATCCTGAGGAAATTCGTCAAAACATTTTAGATCTTGGTTCGCAATATTTTTGGAGATACGATCTGTGGAAGGTAGTGCTTTTTCAGGCTCCTGAATTTCATCTCAAAGAGGTGATCGTGGGAAAAGTTTAATAACTCTCTCTCTGGGTAGTGGATTTGAGTGCCGTAAAAAGCGGTCACAAGTACACAGACTGTATTTTCTTGGCTATCAATTTCAGAGACAAAGGATGAAACAGTGACACGTGGAAAATCGTACAAGTTCGCTCTACTGAACCAGCCCATAATTAGGTCATTGTGGGAGATTGGACACAACTTTGTCTTGGAGAATCCAAATCAGGTCAGACCTGTGGCATTTGAAAGAAACTTCAGAGGGCTACTACAGGGCAGAATTTCAGATATCGAAGATTTTCAATTACAGAGATAATTCAATTTCAATATCGAGCTCCTTAAAGTAAGAAAAATGTGTGTATTGTTTTTTCCGAATTGCATAAGTCTTGTTTGAAGAATCAAGTTGAATTGGTTCCAAGGGCATATTGAAGAATTTTTGTCAGTAATGGGTTCTATTATGCCTCCAAAAAATAATTCCATACCCATTAAGCCCTCAGAAAGCTATACTATGACACATGAGGAGGAAGAATTGCAATATGAGATATCAAAATTACTGTACCAAGTGCAACAAATTTCGATGTTACGAAGAGCAACTGAAGATGACATAGATGGTTTAAAAGAAAAAATGGAGGCTAATTTGGATGGTTTGAAGGATCAAATAAAATCTATTATGGATGATAAAGTAGTGAAATATCACAATGAGCATCAACAACAAGTTCTCCAACTCTCAAAGGATAACCTAACTTTGGTGCAAAATCAAATGAAACAACCGGAAGATCAATATCATATCGAAAGAAGTTCTGAAGCAGTCACAGAAAAAAGAAATCGACAAGTACAATCCATTTCAAATTATCTTAGCAAGTGGAATAACTTTCCTGTAGAAGATTCCACATGGGATGATGATAATTTTATACAGAAGCATCAAGAAATAATCAAGCGTTGAGGACAACACTTGTTTGAAGGAGAGGGGCATGTTAAGCCCCTATATTAATAGTGTAGTCCCTTATTATTGTTAGTGTAACTCCCTTATTTTTATTATTGTACCCTTATAACCCCCATTTTGTTATTATTGTTCCCTTAGATTATTATTGTTAGGTTGGCTAGGATTACATTGTGGCCCACTAGGATTACATTATGGCCCCATGGACTCTTATATATAGAAAGGAGGTATTGTAAATTGTACCATCCAAGAATTGTTCATTTATGTAATGTATTGGAGGTTGCCCCCTCGAAGTGGCTCATTTCTAAGGCGTTTATATCTCTTTTCTTCTCTTTTTGGAGCTGGTTACACAACACCTTCACGAATATTACAAGAGGTGGAAATAATCTTAACAGCACTCCCTCTATCTGGGATACTGGGTGTTCCTTGCTCAATTACTACCTGAGGGGATCTTGGCTCTTCCCCTGTTTCTCCTACTCCCTCACGAATATTACAAGAATTCCCTTCTTGTGAGGAAATTGGGCACGAATTTTCAATTTCTTGAAAACTCTGCTCAGTTCCTACAATTTTATCATGGACCTCAGCATAGGCTTAATATGGTGAGCCTGTGGCCCGAAGGGATACAGTAGGTTGTCTAGAATCAATGTTTCAAGGACCTACTGATGGCTGAGATTTAGCTTTCTTTAAGATTTCGTCTATGAAATTTGATCATCTAAGGGTCACCGGTCCCTTAGATTTTTCAGGTTTCGGTAGTGGAATTGGATTGATTTCTGGTCTTTTCTTCTTAGTCATTCATACAAACAATTCAAATTTTTACCTCTACCCTAAATTTATAACAACTCTGCTAGAAAGCATGTGAGGGAGCAAGCATTTTGCATACTCCGTACATAGGTTCTTACCTTCCGTTTTTAATACCCAGTTTTCTCTCAACAGGCAACTATCAAATATACATCACTCTTCATAAATGGCTTACACTCTCCCCAACAAAGTCGCAAAAATGTTGGGTGATAAATGTTGTTTTTTAAACTCCTAATTATCCTCACATTAATTATCAATCCGGGCAAGTCCTTCTATTTCAAGAGTGTACATAGTATGTGGCTTCTATTTAAATCAGAGAGTAATGTTTCATAGATTGCAGTGTAGATATTTTAATACAAGAGTAAACAGATGCAGCAAGTAAATTCTAATTGCAATTAAATGAAAACTCAATCCTCTAATGAAATAAAATCCTATAGGATTTCAAGTAACAACAATATCAGTGGAGAGTACGATAGTGATAACTCTTCTCTTTGAAACTGATTGAATCTAAATCAAATGAATTCTTTAGTAAAAAAACAATGATATCAATCTAAGAGCCTAACATTAGTAGTTAATACTCGTTACAGTTGATCACATTGAGAAGAATATTTATCTAAGAAACTCAATCAGAAAGCGGAAGTAAACTGAATAGACAACAATACTGTAAATTATATAAAATAGAACTATTCTGTTAACATAGGAAAATAATGAACAACAAAGGAAAAAAAATCACAGAAAGCGATAATACTATCAAACCATCACACTTGTGATAATTGGAAATGTATGACACATATGAAGCAGTCAATTCCACTGGGAGTCGGGCCGTTAGCCACCAGCAGGCACTGCTAGATTACTTCAGATGATGTGAATGAAAACAACAACTTCAATTAATCATCGAAATTTGAGTAGCATTACAATGTAATTTCATTCTCCAACTACGCAGTCTGTAATTAAGCTTACAATTTGGGAAAACAACCAATCTCCGATTTATTCCTACAATCGTTTCCTTTTATAATCAGAAAGGGTAAAAAGTAAATAGTAAATGCGATCCCTCGGGATCTTTAAGACATCTCCTCTATTCCGCGTTGATCCCCCTGATTCATTCTTAGCCTTGTCCGCAACTGACTCATTCCTTTCTTTGCTTGTCGGATTTGGCTGTGCCAATAGAAGGGAACAACAACCGTTCCTTGTCCACTTTCCTGCATGAAGAATGGTAAACATTAGTTAAATCGCAACTGCAATCATTCCTCATTTCTTACCATAATTCCTTAATATATTAGCGCATTAAGACATGAAAAAGATAAGAATTAAGGATAACGAGGATGAAATTACTAGCAAATACATACCCATTTCGCAACCCAACAGTAATCAAATGCTGATAGGAATCTATTTTGATTACCTGGCTTTTGTTTCAAGAACTAAGAGTAAATTTCAGTTTTGATTTCCTCATTCTTAAGTTTAATCTGCTTATATTTCTCCTTAATATCCAAATCCTTTTCCTCAGCTAACTGTGAGGAAGAAGCTTCCATACTTTTTTTTCTTTCCATCATCTGTGTATCTTCATTATTGAGTTGTTCTTCATTCTGATTTGGGTCATTGATAATTACAGTAGCTACATTTCTCTCTGGAAAAGCTGTGTTGGTATTTAAAAGCTCTGTTTCTTCAACACCTATTGTCACTTTCCCTTTAGCTATTGTATCTAATTTAGGCCTTTTGTTATAAATGATCTTGAACTTTGTTTTTTTGTAGTCTCTACCACATATGCTCCTTCTTCTCTTATTCTTTTGGTGGACTTCCCTGGTTGATTTGCAGTCTCTAAGGTATGACTAGTATTACCTTTGTTCAATCCATCTATTAATGTGTTTTCAATCCATTCAAACTGATTGGAAAACTTTTCTATTTCTGGTTTAGCTTCATGAATAAAGGGTGTTAATTTTCATTTAACCCTCAGCTTGCTCAAGATCCTTTGTGGATCATAGTTCTAAGGGAAACTCTCTTCAAATTTATATTCCAATAACTAATTTGTAGCTTCTTTCTCTACATCCTTGTGATTGCATATGAATGGCCCAATTTGATATTTAGGTTTGAATTAGGTCTTCTTCTTAGCTGCCATGAAATTGATTGAATTAGAGTTTAGGATCTGCCTAATATACTCCAAGTCAAATATCCTCATTGGAGGATGTTTGGGTAACTTGTAAGGTAACAATTTTGTCCCAAAAACTTTGATTCCGGTATATTTCTCATACAAATACCAATCACCAACTTTACTCTACTCTGATAACTGCAATATCTTCTTCATTTCTTCACTTATTCTAGGCTGCTTTGTCTTAGTCAACATGGTGATTACTGGATGTAAAAATAACTCTGAAAATTATGAATAACTGAATCAATACATTCTTTCTTGAGCAAGAATGTCCAAAAGATGATAGATAAAGGTTTTCCCTCTATGTCTAGTTTTTGAAATGAAATTGGAAAACTATCTGATTGGAAGTATAGGAACAAATGGAAAAGTTAGGAGGTATATCTGAACACTCCCTCAAGTTTAAAATTGGTCAATTGATAGTGAATACTATCAGCAATGAAACCAACATAATCAAAGATTACTGAAGGTGGTTTACCTGGAGAAAAGGTGGAAAAAAATCCCAAGATAGACTCATCAGTGTGTTCATCTGTGAAATACCCAAGGATGAATGAAAGCATGGAAATCACATGTCTTGAACCTTCAGGGAATTTCGCAATAGAATATGGAGGATTTAACTTGGGAATTTCTACATGTAGAGGCATAAAATTCTGAAAAATCATGAAACTTTTAGGAAAATATAGGCCAATATAAAGCTTAGTGAGGGCCTCTATAGAAAAAGGGACTACCTAGGGATCAGGTTGAAGCTGCAAAATTTGGTTAATTGACTCTACAGTGACAGTAAAAAGGACCTCTTTATTGGCATTTACAATGGCTCTTTGCTTAGGAATATAGTACTGCTAATACAATCTAATAATCTCCTGACAAGGGTGATTCAATGGGACAACATACTTGGGCAAATTGGATTCCCAAATATGGACTTCTTCTTGATCATATAAAGACTTCTCATAGCACCAGTTATGGATATCTAGTAGGTTGAATTCAACTATTGGATTTTCTATCTTGTAATCAATATCAACTAGGGGAATGTGTTCAATATCAACAACTAGGGGTTGTAATGGATTGACAACAATAACAGTGTTTGAAGTCATGGCAAGAGTAGGTTTACATGCTTTAGAACCTTCAGGCTTACTTTCACCCTGTTTTTTAGGCCTTTTGATCTACTTCTGCAAGTTTAGATAGTTTGTAGGGGCAATTTACTTTTAGAAGAGGCTTAATTGGGCAAATTTGGAAAAGTATAGGCTTTTATTTAGGTTTTCTGTTTAATTAGGCCTGTCAAAGAGTTTTAGAGGCTTGAGAGTTGGTTTAAAATAGAAAACAGGCGTTTCCTGAGTATTTTCAATGGGAATAGGGCTGAAAAATATTTTAAAAAGGATCACAGAGGGTTTGGGGTACCTGCAGAGGTTTTCTGGCTTATTTCAGGGCATGAAATAGACTAATAAACTGTGAAAACTCACCAAATTTCCTTGAAATAGTGCGCAGCAGAGAAATAGGGTTTCTGGGAAATAATTTCTAGAGTTTGGACTATTTTTGGGACTTTTTGGTAGTTTACTTAATCAATTTCTTAACTTAAATGTGTTTTCTTTATTTTAAAATGGTTTTTCAACTTGATTTCATGTTCGAATTCTAGAAAAATACTTGTTGTAATGTAGGTATCGGTTTCTAGAAGGGTTTCTGAGGTTCTTTGCTGAGTTGAAGGCTTCAGTAGCTTATCTGGAGGAACATGGATCTCCTCGGCAGTCTTAACAGGTTTTAGGGAAAATGTTGTAGGTTTCGGGCATGAAAAGGGTGGAAAATGGCTTAAAATTGTGTTTTTACAGTCAGGGAAACTTTGCAGTGGGTTAAACGCGCAATATAGAATTAAATGAATGTATTTCAAAGGTTTATTATGCACCTTGGTCGTATTAACCTAGCATTGAATGCAGTTCGCATCAGGCGGGAGAAGCGATTTTGGGATTTTAACGGATTTAAAACCAGTGGTATCGCACAGTGTTTTGAAGGTAAGTGGTTTTGAGCCTGACCCACATGATCCAATGTTTGAAGGGCACGTGGAGGAGAGAGAGAATTGTGAAACCATCCATTTCGCGTGGGTTTGGTGTTTGGGTTAACGCGCAACTTATCTGCGCGATATCATATTTGTGCCGTCGGATTTGGACTTTATGAGCGAACGGTCCAAATTCCTTTGGGAGTTGCGTTAGAATGATAGGTGGGGCCGAGGTTTATTATATGTGCACAAAGAGTTTTTAATTTATAAATAATCATTGGTTTAATTCAAAACTTAGGTTATACAATGGGGAAGGGAAAGGTTTATTGTTATATGGTGAATATGATTTTTTAATTTAAAACATTTATGAAAATTTTAAAATAAAAACATATGCGGGCAGGTTTATATTATACAGTTTTATTAAATGCACTATACACTTGCTTAAACTACATGGGGTAGGTTATTTTAATTAACGATAGGTTTAGACCAATGGGTTTTGGGAGGGGACTTATTTGTGCACATGGGAATATTTAACTATGGTCTAAACTTTAAAATAGTGGGTTTTTGGGGTTTATTTAAATATAATGGAATTAATAACTATGGGAGGGTATTTTTAGGTATTTAATAAAATAAGTTAAAAATTAGATATAACTTTTGGGATTTAAGTGCATTAAGTAAGTCATTCATCTATGACCATTTCCATGAGAGGTAGTCATAACTGACTAATTTCTCATGATTTTTGAATAGTCCACTTAGCACTCATTGCATTAGGTGATGCTCACAGGGGTGAAGAAGTGGGATTGAAACTAGTGAAATGAATCATATAGTGTCAATCATCACTTCCGGGGCTTGTACCCGGTAACCAGGACTTCCGGGGAGGTCACCCATCCCAGAACTCCTCTGGCTAAAGCGTGCTTAACTGTGGAGTTTTTCCCCACAATCAAGCCCACTTAGCTTGCTACCCCATTTGCAAAACCTTAGCAAGTATTGTGCCTCATGAACCACTCAAGTAGAGATCCCTTTACTCTTTGTATTGTAAAAATTAATATGAAAAGGGTAGTGAAAATGAAAAACACATGTTATCTCTAAGTAAAGTGCAAAAAATAAAGCATAGCTCATCTTTATATTACTTCACAAATACTTAGGATAAATGTAATTTTGAGGTTTTTATGAATGTTTTTGAAGGGAATGAAGTTAATTATTTTAGGGTTATAATTTTACTAAGTAAGAATGTGTTTTTACGTAGGAAAAAGGGGTTTTGATGTATGAATGAAGGGTAAATGTTGATAAATGAGGGTTTAAGGTAGGAATTCAATATATTTTAACTTATCAGTCATTGAGCCTTGGGTCCAGTCCCAACAAAATTCAGAGAAATTCTCTAAGCCTTTTTGACTGAAATTTTAGAATACTGAATACCTATAGGGGAGGGGAAATTAATGATTTTTCCTGATGATGTCTTATTACATGCTTCCTCCACTTCTTTCTACCTACCCAACTTTATTTCTAACATTCTTTCTTCATTTTGTAGGTGTATTTAGGCTTGCAACCTTAAAACATTTTTATTTCAAAGTATAAAACTATCTAGATCTACCTTATTTCATCCGAGGGCTCAGATTAAACTATTGAGCTCCACTTTATTCTCTACCTATCTACTAATTTGTCAACTTTAAACTGTTTGAAAAATCTTTATTCACTATCTAAAACATGAAATTGAAAACATGAAAAGTTAAGATTAAACTGTTTAACTGATTGTGTATTATGGCATTTATTGATACTCTACACATAATCATTATTCTTGCAGTAAAAGTAAAAGTAGTAGCATTTGGACTTGCTCACTTTCAGATCTTATTTCTTTTTTCTTTTGGGGTTTATATTTTTCTAAGTCCTTTACTCTTTCTTTTAGGACGTTTTACCCTCTTTTTACCTTCTTTTTGGCTTTTTATTATTTTTCATTTTTTCAAAATATGGGAAAACAACTTGCAGAAAGCAAGGTATGTACATATTTACAAGACTATCAAAGTCAATTCAAAATTTATGAACCCTATTATTATAGGACCCTAACAGGTCATAGTCCCACATGTGGAACCAACGCAATAAATCTCCTGACTGCATCACATAGTGATTTGGTAAGTGGTTCCCCCACCAATCACTTGCTTCCCAAGTATTCTCACAAATTATGAAAAGATGAGAAATGTTTGGTGCCTTTGGAGTGCACCCAAAATGATACAACATATCCCTATATCCTCCTAGGGAGTGGCCATGTTCAGAAATGTTTATGGCACAAAGTTGGCCATGAATTTTATATGGAAGAATGCTCCTCCTTGGAGAAATGGCCTGCATATACATGGTAAAGGAATGAAAATAATCATTAAGTGAAACATCATGCTCGTAAACATGTTCCTTACCATAATTTCTACTCATACAAATGGAGTGGTCCATATATAGATCCCCTCTCATTCCAAAATAGGAAAGAGGTGGTTGTGATAACTTCTCCATAGAGTTATGTATCTCTCCCATCTCCGCATGGTCCTTGCATATTTTCAAATTTTGATATAGTTACTCTTCAAAGCCTTCCCAAGTGTAGCTCTCCATTATAGTGTTGTAGGCTTTCATGGAATAAGTATGGCTGAAGAGAAAATATTCAAGTGCTCTTTATAACACCTTCTCCTTGAGATTGGAAGATATAGATAAGAAGATCCGACCATGATAGTAGATGACTTCATCTTGGACTAAATATCCCTCTTCAAGTAGCTGGTCATCAAGTATCATGCATGTAAAAATATCCTTGGAATAATCCACCAAGAGTTGGTATTTCCAATATGGATCTATCCTTCATAGTGACAACGATGATTATCTATCACAAATAACATCTATCATATGGCTTCCCTTCTCTTTGACATCTCCCATGACAAAATTACTTATTGGAAGGTTGTTATCCTTCCCATGCTTCTCCTTTCATAACGCAAAATCTGAAATGATATTGGGTAATGATGATGTTGGGAGAATGTCTCCCTCCTCCTTGATAATACCCAAGACTCTCAACACTGTATCATGACCTCCTAATGCCCCCATTCCTCCTAGATTAATGAATGGTGCATCATGATGTGAGACATTTCTCACCAAATCTAGATCAGGTGGCCTCCCAGGTGGTTTGCCATAAATTATTGATGTCTCATGGGTCAACCTCATATGCATAATGGATGGGACTACCATGTCCTTGCCTCCACTACGCAAATCCAACTTTATTTTTTGTATGGGAGATCCTTGATAATTGGGTACCATTCTCATTGATGAAAGAGTCCCTCTAATTGGAGCAAGTGCTCCATCCTCACCTTCGGGTGGTGGTGGATCATCTCCTACTATTCGAGAATTGTGACCCCTTTCTGTTTCTTCTTCTTCCTCCTCCTCATCATCTGAGAAGACCTCTATGTAGCGTGCCCTTCCAGCTACACATCTATGTCTGGGTGCCCATGATTCTTGGCATGTGAAGAAAATATTCCTTCTCCTCAAATATCTTCGGACATCATCATCAAGAGGTTTCTTACTTTGGCTCTCCTTTGAGAAAGGATCCTTCTCATCTTTTCCCTTTGATGGAAAAGATGGCTTTTGCTGAAATGTTGCCTTTTCTTTTGGAAAGGCATCTTGTAGATCTCTAGCCCTTTCAATGGCATCTTTAAGGGTAGTGGGCTTGGTAGACTTAACCAACCCATGAAGAGGTTCTTCTAACCCATCAAAAAACATATAGACCCTTCTTGCTGCAGATAAATCAAGAACCATAACAGAAAGTTTTAAAAACTCAGAAATATAAGTTTCTGGATTGCCTGATTGTTTAAGCTTTTCTAGCCCCATGAATGGTGCCTCAGGATCTCTTCTATCAAGCCTCTCCACCAACCTCCTTGTGAACTTTGAATATGAAGTCACATTGGCATGACCCAATGTAGACAAACCATGGAACCACCAATCATGTGCTTCACCCTCAAGGTGCAGCGCTGCTATATTAATGGCCTCCATCTCTGGTACTTTGTTAAGCTGGAAGTAGATGTCAAGCTTCTCTACCCATGATTTGGTAATGCATTTAGATGACCCATAAAATTTTGGTAAGAAAAATCTTCCCATAGTGCAGTGTAGATCATGATTCTGAATGAATCCTCCACCTCTATTATGATGTCTGGGTCTCATATTGTCCTTGATCTAATAAAATTCTTGAAAACTCAATTGATACTTGAATCTCTGATATTGAGACTCATACTCCATGAAATAGTCTTCAAGGGTTTCTTGTTCTTGAAACCCTTCATTTCCCACTGCTAAGAATGTAAGCATTGTAGAGCAATGAGAAACTTGTTGTTGTTGCACTGGTTGATCATTCCAGTGATGAGAAATGCCAGAGCCTTCACCATGAAAAAATCCTTTATGGGATTCCTTGTATCTATCCATCCTCAACTCCTTTATTTCTCTAGCAATATCTTTCATTTTTTGAAGAAGAATCTTAGGAAACTCCTTCTCTTCATCTTCTCCTGATATGGGGGTTTTACCCTTGTCTTCTTGATCATTTGTATAATCAAACTTCTAGTGTCTTCTTTTGAGATACCTATTCTCTCTATATATGAGAGGATCTCCTTCTTCAGATGACATATTTCCTTTTTAAGATGGACAGGCTGTGCCAATATTATGCTCGGATACCACTGTAATATTCCCAAATGGGAAAAGTAGGAATATAGTGCAAAACCATGGAAATAGCAGTGTAAAAATTAGATCAAAACAAAAGGCCAACATGGAGACATTCCATTCATTATAACAATAGCATATAAGTACAAAATAGTGGGCCAAAAAATGTACAACAAGATATAACAAGCCTCCAGTAGACAAAAACCTCAAAATAGGTGTTGCTACTATATATCAAAATGTCGGAATATTGCTACAGCACATTCATAAAGTGCGCTGCTACAACAAATGAAAAAATAAATATCTATGGTTGTTATATGCCTCAAAATATACAGCAAATGTATATGTAGGCTCTATACAACCTTCATAAAATAACCCCCAAATGGTTTTCAGCAATACACCAAGGTACAATATAGGAATCAAGCCCTAGGGCTGAAGATTCACTGCAACAATAGATCTGGAAAGTTGTGGCTGATATGCTATAGCTAGAAAAATAGCCCCCTCCAATAGATCCTCTAGATGAAAGGTTGATCCCTTCACTAGAAAACCACCTCCCCAAATGGTGTGTTGAAACCACCCTGCAACTCCGCCCTCAAAACAACACATTCCAAGATAGAAACTGCGTTGTAGGGGAAAATAAATAAGTGGCTTGATGCCAAGATATGAAAATAGGCTCTGGGGCCTTCATTACTGTCCTCCCAATGGAAAGGAACCCTTCTCCACTGAAAATGAGCACCGAATTGACCCAAAGATTTTCTCCACTACTACAACCTACAACACAACTCAACCCTCAACAGGATCTACACTGTAGATGAAAGATGAAGCTTGGCCTAAAGCCTGAATATGGAAGTAAAGTACAATGCTCTTCCAATAGGCCTCTCAAGGGAAGAGGTGGGATTCCCGATCAGGAACACCCCGTGCTAAACAACACTTGCAATCTTGGCTACTGAATCTCCATGAAAAGAGTCTCCATCTAAAACTCCATTGTCCCTCATTGAATGCCACTACTCAATGACAACACTGCTGATTTGGTAAAATTTGACCCAATCAAGGTGTTCCAACTCCTTTTCACACCCAAGGGTGCTCAATTAAGCTTCCAAGATGTCTTCTTTTCACATTAGCATTTATTTATTCATTATTAAGAAGATTTATGGATCTCCATTATCCTCTTATTCATTAAACATAAAGCAAAAGAAAAATTTAATATTCCATCTAGCTCATGGCTAATTGGGAATATTACATTTTCCATATCTTTTACTAATTTACCAGAGGCATCTGAATTTTGTTCTAGGGGTGTTATTGATGTAGAAACTCCTGTTGTTATTGATTTATCCATTCCTGTTTGTGTTATCACTATAAGGGGTATTGCATCAAGTGGGACTACAGCTAGTTGTGTAGTCTATTCTTTTTCCTTGACTAGCTTGTCCATCTCCACTTCCATGTCTCTTATCTTTATATTTTGTTCCATAATTAATGTGAGCATATATTATTTTTGGCTTTCTATCTCCCCCATTTCTTTAAATTTTTTATCCTCAGTTGCTGACAATTTCAATTTTGTTATGAGTGTTGTTATGTCAACATTCTTATTTTTAATTATTTCTTCTGTTGCCTTAACATTACTTGGGTCATATCCAATTTTTATGACCAAATCTTCGAGGTATTTTACCATATTATCCTTTTCTAAAGAAGAAATATTTTCAATCTTCAACTTGGACTAGATATTGGTGAGGTATACTTGCAATTTGGAAGAATTCATTGCAGTGTTTTTCAATGTAGAACATATCATTTCCCTTGTCTGCCTCTTCATATTCATCTAATCAATAAGATGGACATATTTTGCATCAAACTCAAATGTAGTCTTCTTGTAATCAACTGTTGATTTAGGATGGGGGTTTTGTGCCTACCAAAATTTCATCTGCAATATTCATTTCTTAGTTTTGAATGCTAACAAGAGCCTATACTGGGTCGTGGTAGTTTGTTTCCAAAACTGAGCATAAGTGTTGACTTTGAGAAGCTCATTTTTATGCTTTATCTCCTTCTATTTATCAATGATACTTGTCTCTTTTTATCCCTGAATCAATCCTGATGTTTGAGTTGTATCTGGATTACCTTGTGAAACTTAGGATGTTGGAGATCCTATAAATATGCTATTTGACTTTGCTAAAGAGTGTGGATCCTTCAGTATTATAGTATTTTTCTCTTACTCCTCTTTTACAGAGTCTATTTTAGGATTTTTCTTTTCTTTCTTCATGTAAATCTTGAATTCTTTGGTTGAAAGATTTGTGACTGGAGAGTCTTCTTCCCTTAGCATTTTCTTATCTTTTTCCCAAGCTATGGGAGTCTCTGAAGTAGCTATATAGAAGTTGCTCCTCTGCTTCTTGTAAAGTATTTTCTTTCCATTCATATTGGTTAATGTACTTTTCAATTTCAGGCCTTTGAGTGTGTTGGTACCATTTCATGACTCATCCTTTCACCTAAAAACTTCATTTTATCCATCATCTTTTCTCATTTAACCTTCATAAATCTCTCATATTCCTTTGAAACTAATTAATGTAATGCTATTATCATTATTTTTACATTGGAATTAATTTTAGGAATCTTTGTGTTAAAATTAGGATTTTTCATAAAATTATAGGTTTTCGTAACTTCCTATAATGGCTTCACGTTTTGACAGGTTGGAAAAATTGAGGACTGAGGGTCTATTCCTGAATGTACAAGGATGGTGAAATATCTATCCACTTCCAGATTTGAAGTCTATAGGTGGCTGGTCAACATTGGTCAACTTTAGCTATTTCAGCAGAAAATCGCAAGCAATTAATGAACATATTTGATTCTTTTTGATATTTTTCTTGAAAAGAGGGATCTGAACTAATTAAACTCCTTTGGGAAGATAGTTAGGATTTTTAGGTACACAAATAGCGTTTTCTTGTTATGTATTTTAATGATAAATAGCTATAAGGAAAACATTGAAGAACTAGACATGAGACATTACGTGACAAACTTCAAAACTTGATTTATGTAATTATTTGGCTTTCAGACTTTAATATAGAGATTTAGTTATCTATGTTGTTACATTCAACAATATTCTTCATCCGAGTTATCTTAAGGTGTCCTTGCAATGTGTGGAGGGCCCCCACTACAGAGCTGGTACACTTCCTTGTGTTTTTCATTTACAATTGCATAATTAGATCTGATAGACATTTCCATTTAATTCATGTGCTGAAATTTTATGAATCAGGATTTTCAATTGAAGCCAATGTCTTTTGTTAAAGGTCTTTGTAAGAAGATTCAATTGATATCAGTCTTTGAATTGAGAATTGTGTTTATATTTCATGTTTTAAAGCTTAATTTTATCATTTCTGTTTAATGATCATGGTTGTAATTTTAGAACTCAACTTGTAGTCTAATGACTGAACCCTGTAAAAGGACTTAGCTATTGGTTGATTTCAAGATTATTTACCTTGCTTGCTATTTTGAATGATTGTGATTGATAATTTTGTTGATTTAAGACTTGGAAGAGGTTCTATGAATTGAGTTCTTGTAAAAGAACTAGAGAATCTCGGACAAACAATAGAACTCTGTTTTTAGGAAATTATATTTGTTTTGTTTAAGAAGGTGTTGAATTGTGGAAGGAGACAAGGAAAAACCTCTTGTAAAAGAGTATTGAATCATATTACACCAAACCCTCATTTAGGAGACCAAATCATTATAGATATATATATTTTAGATAAGTACCTCTAAGTGTACCTACTCGGATTGATAGGAAATTGAAGCCTCATCTAAATCAGCAGATTGGACCAAACAGAGTGTGAACATATGGAGTGGTTTTTTGTTCCACTCTTAGTTTGGAAATCATACCAATGGGTCATATGACCAAGTGAAACTCAATAAGAACTTCATTCTATTTAGGAGGGTATATGCCTCCTCACCTGAAGTCTTATTGTTGCAAATAAAAGGTCCTATCTGAATCTTCATTCTGAATTGTGATTTCTTCTTGGCTGAGACAAAGTGGACTTCCTCTGAGTTTATCATTTTCCTGATGTACTCCAATGCGAAAATCCTCATTGGGGAATATATAGGAAGATTTTAAGGTGGGAGCTCACACCCATATACTCTTATTTCAGTATAATTATGGTACAAGTACTAGTCCCTTGTCTTGACTTGTTCACTGAGGTGTAAAATCTTCTAAATTTCAGAACTAACTGTGGGTTATGTATCACTACTCAACAAACATGCATTTGGATGGATAAACTAATAAATGAAATATTTGAAGTTGTATTCCTCTGAATTCTTTCTCACTAGGGAAGTCCAAAAAAAAATTGAGTGTGGGTTTTCTTGTTCTTTCGGCTTTTGTACTGCAAATGGAAACTTGTCTGCTTGATAAAATAGAAACATATAAACTAAAATGGAGGAATATTTGAACATTCCTTCAGTTTGAAACTTAAGGAATTTTTCATGAATGATGTCAGAAAGAAACTTGCTAAAGTTAAAAATTACTGAGGGCTTTTCTTCAGTGGAGAAAATGGACATAAAACCTAGGATATGTTCATATACCCATTCATCTGAATAATATCCTAGTAAACATGAGAGCATGGAAATGATTTTCTTAGCCTTGACTGGAAAAATGGAGGAAGGATATGGTTGATTCTTCTTTGGTATCTAGGCGTCTTCAGGTAGGAAGATATAAAAAATCTTGGATCTTTGGGAAAATTTTACCTTTTAATATAATTCATTTATGGCTTCGATTGAGAAAGGAGTGGTGGAGTGATTCTAAGGGATCTGCAACATTTTTTCAATTGTTTGAGGGGTAATTGTAAACATAATTTCACCATTGTGGGCTACAATGGATCTTTGACTTGGTAAATATCTAGCTTGGCATTTGAGAACAAATTCAGGGAAATAATTGGTTTAGGGAAACATGTACAAGGGTAGATTAATTCCGAGAGCCCAATATCATCACTCTAGTCATGGAAATTGTCTTTGAGCCAATTGTGTAATTCGAATAAATCAAATTCACACTTCCGCTCTGAAATTTTGTAATATCGATCAGCTAGAGGGATGTGATCAAGATCAATGGGTGGGGGAATCATGGGATGGTCAGAATTGCCATTATTCTTACCCTTTGGATCCATTTTTGGGAAATTTAAACAATGGAAAATTTTGAACAATGGTATAGTTTACCAAAGAAATTTGGTTGACTTTTGAGGTTGGTGATTATGGCGATGCTCAGATAGTGGCGCCTTATACTTTTGTTCAACATCAGGACAATTTGACTTTGTGAAATGGAGAAATTGTAGGGGATATTTTAGTGGGATCAGATACAAAAAAATGGTGTAACGGCTGAGGGTGACAGAATTTTATGGTTATGGATAAATATGTTGGAGGCATGGGACCGTTAAGAGGTTCTAATGGTAATTCATGATGGAATTAAATGCATAACGAATAGGAATATTTTCCAGATAGGTATCATGGAGGGATTGGTGATGTAGGCACAGGGAATGGTAGGTGGGAAAGGAAACTAGTTAGGAAATTTTCAGAGGGGGGTTGGGTGGTATACGGTATTGATTGGGGGGGTGCAAAAGAGTTTGGAGTTGACACGTAGTGTAGGGTCGTCAATGGCGAAATATATTTTTGGACCCCCCCCTCGCCATTTCGCCGATAAAGGTAGGAAGGGAAACGGGGAAAAAAGGATTCAAAGCCATCGATCTGGGTGATAAAGTCGATCATGGGTTGGGTTGTGCACAATAGTTAACCAATACGTGAAAAATGACTTTTGTCTTTTATTGACTTTAGACTTTGGCGACAAACTTTAGATAAAATTATATTGCTTTCTAACATGAAATTATTACCTTTTTCACCCTTTATATCCTAATTTTGCAAAACCAAAGCTTATTCTCATATATTAAGGGTGTGTTTAAATGTGCAGACCCTTCATCTTTTTTTCTTTGAGGAGAGATTGTCCTAATATAGATTCTAACCAACAAATTTATCTAATTAATCCAGCTTAAACAATTGGATTAAATTCCTTCACCTAGCTAACCAATTTTAACCAAATTTAAACAATTTGGTTAAATTATTCTCTAATCTAAAATCATAAATTCAAATTTGTTTGACCATGCTTCTACTGTATGATTCAAACAAATATCTATGATAATGGAGTTTTAAACACACTGCACACAAACCCTAATTTATTTTTAATATAAAAATTGTTTTTATTTCCAATGGCATTTGAATTTTCTCACTTTTTCACTTGTTTCTATTTTGATGGGGTCCTTCTCATCATTTTTTTTATTCATTATTTTATTCTATTTTTTATATATACCCTCTTTTCATTTTTAATTTTTATTTATATGTTTTTTTGGAAATCATTTACAAAAAGAAATATTATTTACAATTTGAAATTACTGGAAGAAACTATTCAATCACCATTTGATCCTATGAATTATAGGACCCTAATAGAAATAACAGAAGATAATAAAACAAGAAAAAGTGATAAACATCGCCATAATAAACTGAGACATTAATCCTTGAACAAGTAGACTTATGCCTTCATCATTCACTGAAATGTTTTAATAAAAATGTACAATGCTCAATGTATTTCTCTCACACACTGACCAACCAACATTTTTCACACTAAAATTCATGAAATATATACAATTATCTCATCGTTGGACTTCGCGAGTCGAGCTCAACCATTTCCCCAAATATAGAGTTAGTTATATTAGATCTAGAAACTTCTTGCTACGAAATAAGAACTGAATTTCTAGAAAATAGTGGTCAAATATTAGGTCATAACTCTCTAATAATGATAAATGTTACAAATTCGAATGAATTTTTTTATATGATCTTGTGCTTGAGATAAACCTCTCTCATTTTTCACAAATTATTCTCCATCTCCTCAAAATCTGTGCCCAAAAATCATGGCTAAAACATGAAATAACGAAATATGAAAAAGAGGTTGTAAATATGTATTAAAATATTCCAATATATGACACGTGTGAAGAAATAAAAGGAGGTTTTTGTTATTTAGCTCGTTTTTGACAAAAAAAATACTTTAAATTTTCAAAATACATCTTCATTTTGTCAGAAACTAATTTTGACATTAACTTCTAAAACAGTAAAAAACGCAGCAAAACCCTTGCAGCCAAAACACATGTAGTTCATAGAATTTCATGCCTATGATCACCTACTATGCTTCTAAATGTGTCACACCTGTTAAATAAAACTTGTAAAACATGATATACCTATTAGATAACATATTTTCATAATGTAAATGCTCATCCTTGAAAAAAATCACCTACAACAGAAGCGCAGCTACTGAGCGCTGTTGTTATGATAACCCTCATCTTACAAGGTTCGACAAAAAGATATCTTGAGGTAAGCAATGAAATAACCTTGGGAACTGTAAGCAGACCAAATATATATGAGGGAAGTATAAAAACCACCCCCTCATAGAAAAAATGTGGGCAAAGGAGTAAATGGCGCGTTACAGTTAAGCAAAGAGGCCATGAGCCATACATGGGACAGTCCAAGTATCGCCGCCATGTGGAGGGATTCCAGGGGTACTAAGGATGATATAAGGAGGGTGAAGCTATACCCCCTAGAATGCATGATGTCACAGGTTGGTGGGGGCATATTTTGATCATTCCATGGGGTGGTGGTGCATCGCGAGGGGACTTCACAGGTCCCCACCAAAGCTCTTCAGTGGGCCCCTCGAGACTAACCAGTGGTACACGACCAGTACCAGTATTTAACCTGGCGCGTGGGTCACACCTACCCAGCTCCTGGTAGGTAACAACCTAATTCCACGTGCCTCAGTGTTGATTTCCTTAAGACGTCAGCCCTCCAAGTTGTTACGCAAGCCTCGTTTTTCGTAAATCTATGGCCTGTTTAACCTTGTCTTATGCCCATTTTTGGTAAAATACTTATTTTTACAAACTCGTCGAACAGTTAAGCTTGGATTACAGCACTAGGTCACTTTAAACCCCTGCATCGCTTTCCCTCTTGGGTTTTCCTCAATGGTTAAAGGTATTTTGTCATTCCTGCATCTTATAGTTTTCCTTTCGCTTTACTTTTCAAAATGTTCATCGTGAGAGTCAAGTCCAAAAATTCTGAACCTGAAACCCCTCAAGCCTGTGAAGTTAAGGCCGTCCCTAGACCTGAGCCTCTAATTAACACATAGGCTCATGTCTGGGACCCGCAGTACCCTTTCAGTGTCTCTCGTGTCAGACCCAACTTGTTAGAAAGCCATGTGAAAGGCTAAGACCGGTTCAGAGTCGTTCGGTCTGGCCTATATTACCAAATTGTTCCGCCCACCTTTCTAGTCACCGAGTTCATATGTTGGCTCAGAGATGCCTACGACGAACGCAAGGATGTATTTCTTCATCTTAGGGAAATAAGGTATTCTTTATATCCCCTGAGCTCATTAAAGAAGCCCTCTGTTTTCCTCATAGGCAGGAGTATGTCGAGTTCAAAGAGTTGTCCCTCTCTCGTAAGTTTTCCAAATTACCCTGGAAACAACAAAGTGAATTCCTGTTGGAACGGGGTCTCCTAACAAGCTGCGAAACTGGTCCATTTTGAATATTTTTGATTAGATTTCATCTAGCGCAGGGGTTTTGGGGTGGGTCAAAGCCCCGAACGCATTCTAATGGGTAAAAGGGTAAACCAGGGGTCTGAAAACCACGGTTTGTGGACCATAGGAAAGTCTAGGCTAGATTTTTATAAATAGAGGAGCATTTTGTAATTTAAAGAACAAGAAATGATGAGTTATTGATGCGATTTGTGGTTTAAGCTATCTATTTGGGTTTTGGGGAAAGGACTCCTGCTGGCTGTGTGCACGAAGATCCAAGTCCAGCTGTGTGCGGACCTTGCTACTGTGTGCGCAGGTTGGGAAGGGAATTGTAAGGAAGAATTGATGAATGAATGAATAAGAAGGATTGATAGAGAAATAAATATGTGAGTACTTTTGTGCGGATTGCTGGTAGTTGTTGTATTGTGCATTTTCTGTATTTAAGCTCTGAATATCTGCGTAAGTGTGTTTTTGGATCGGGATCTATTATTTTCTATTTATGTATCGTTGTGTTACTTTTATAAAAGCATATAATCATAAATCTAGCACACGTGGATGCGAGTAGAGACTTAATTAACCCTGCGTAGAACAAGGTAAACTGGGAATTACAGGGCTTAGTGCAGCGTTGCTTGCCTTGCCCATCCTTTCTCAGGGTGCAGAAACCTAGTTCTAGCATCCACCCATACTACTTCGGGTGAGACTTTGACCTGCACAAGCAGGTCACTGCCGAAAGGGCCAGTAGTATAGGGGTTTGTTGGCAAACCTTGCACAACGAACCTGGGTTAGGAACCCTTAAGCCAAAAAATGGTTCCATTGCCAGGACCAGAAGAAGTGTGAGAAAGGGATCGGGTAATGACATTGGAAATCTAACGTAGAGTTGAATGAGTGCTACTCCGGGTGAAAGTGCAACATGGAGTGGTAAGTGCTATCGAACTGGTCAAGTGGAGGATCGCTCTTCTTATAGCTCGCCGAGAAGAGCACCTAACAAGGTTCGTCAGTTACCCCGACGTCGGGCTCCCGGGAAAATAAACCAGAGGAAACCATGGCAGTACACTTAAAATTACCTACCTTTAAGGGCACAACCGACGAGGACATGGAGCGTTTTTTGTTCATGGCCGACTCGGTGTGGACTGCAGAGGGGGTGGTAAGTGATACTATGAAAAGAGCACAGTTATCCCTGGCCTTCGAAGAAAGGGCGCTGGACTGGTATATGTATTACATATCTCAAAATGGGAGCACATCGCTTCAAGATGTTAAGGATGCCCTAAAAAAACAGTTCCGGAAGCCGAAATCTTACTCTCAGCTGGTAGTAGAAGTGAAAGACTTCAAGAAAGGTGCATTCGAGTTGGTATGGGAGGTCGATAAGTGGTTAAAGAAAGCAATTAGGGAAGGAGGGTTCAAGTACGATGAAAAAAAGCACACGGAATGGTTCATCTCTATGTTGCTACCTCACTTATGCATACCAATGAGTTATAAAACCTTTGAATCGTAGTAAAAAGCCTTGGAAGCTGCCATGAAACTCAAAGCCATGCCTAAGGAAAACACGTTAGGGGGAGTGCAGAAAATTCAAGAACAGCTCAGAGCCATGCATATGGAAATCCGAATCTTGCAGACGAAATGGGGGAAAGGAGTTAGCACAGACCTCTGGTGCATACGATATCGAGTGTCTGGCCATACCAAGGACCAGTGTCCTCTACTGGCAGATTACCTATAGGCAGGGGGACCTAGTCCACTGTGCCTCGAGTCCAGTGGATTTGTGCTCTGGTGAGATGACTGCCAGGTAGCGAGACTACATGATACGGCCCAGTGCCCTCAACTAAGTATGGGTGAACTAAAGAAAAAATGGTGCAGGTTCTGTCAATCTGTAGGGCACGACGAGCAGAATTGTCGCACATATGAACTATTGGTAGATCGAGGAAACCTCTACAGGGTACAATCGGATCCTGCGTCATCGAGATCTCCTACGAATTTTGGTGGCTCCCGCGTGAGGGGTAGAGGGGGTCGGGGACGAAGCACAGGACGAGGATGGGGCCAACTGATATGCTATAACTATAGAGAGATAGAGCACTTCATAAGGGACTGCCTAAACCCCACCAAGAAACCTGTAAATATTGCCGACAGCTGGACCATGAGATCGAATACTGCCCGATCTTGATAAAAAAAATACAGGACAAACAACTTACCCCTACGCAAAATGTGCAAAGAGTTAAAACTGAGCTGAGGAATGCAGACCCAAGTGTAAAATTCATGACGCGCAGCAGTACGGTCACTCAGGGAGCAAAGGAAGAGCTTGCCTCTCCGAAGGGAATGAATCTCAAGGAACAAGAGCCGCTGGCAGCCCCTACGTAGCTACCAACGCACCTCCAAAAAGAGGAAGAGGTTGAACCCTTTCTAAGGGCATGTCTGAAACTACTGTGTGACCCATGGGCTGTAGAAAATCTTCAAGCATTACTGCATGCCTGTGCAGCCCGACCCAACACCATTGATGATATTAAGGAAGTACACAAATTACACATCTATAAGAAATGCACCGGGAGCGAAATGCGATTGACTGTGTAGATTGGCGACTATGAGATAGATAAAGTTATCCTCGATCTTGGATTGGATGCGAACGTCTTACCGAAGTTAGACTGGTCCATCATCCAGCTACACATGGTGAATAAACATAATATCATCCCTATGGGAAGGTTTCCAAACGTCTTGGTAGATATCGCAGGAGTAAAGGTCCTAGTTGACTTTAAAGTAATATAAATTGTGGAAGATGCGGATCCCTACCCTACACTTCTAGGACTAGACTGGGCTATAGACGTGGGGGGTGTCATCAATATGAATAAATGCAACATGGTATTTGAGAAAAATGGTACGCGCGTAATAGTACCGCTAGATCCCACCGAGGGTGTGCAATATACAGAGCCAACCTATGAAGAGGAGGAACTAGATCACATCTACAAGGTGACGGTGCAGGACAAAGATCGGGGTAACCGTACAACGGACGGAGTACTCTGCTGGGAGAGGGAAAGGGAGTACTTTTTTGACCCTGATGAAGAATTGGAGAGTTGGCAGACCAGGCTGCATGATGTCTCAGCACTACGATTCCCTCAAGACGCAAGAACCCTCTACTGCATTACTGCAGAGGTAAGAGGCCTTCGCCACTTTGATGGGTCTAGTATTGTCCAAGAATTTCTAAGAACATTGGAAGCTAGGGTTCCAAAAGAACGGTGGCTTTGGGCCCTTAATCTAGCTTTGCATGGGACACCTGCATGATGGTGGGATACCCACAAGAAAGCATTTCCGGACTGGGAAACGTGTCAGGATAGGATGATTCTGCAGTTCGCACCTCCAGCTGACGTGCGCACCAAGATATTCCTTGGACCCATGGATCCCCGCGTGCATCTGCATGCTTGGACGACCAAATGGTCTGATCGGACCCCAAAATAATTGATCCATATATTTGTGCATAGCTTGGGCCCTATCCCTTCTTCTTGGTACTTAGATGCGGAGTTACACCAGCGTACCCACCACTGGGAAGTGTTAAAAGAAGAATTTATCGGAACATTCAGACTAATTGGGGGAATGGAGATGCTCAATGAAGCTCTCCAATACATCGATGTGTTTGTATGTAAGAAGCCTCACCCTCGCACCACACCAACAGCCCTGACATGGGAAGCCCAGATGCAAGACATAATCAACTGCCGGAGCTTGGCAATTAACAAAAAAGAAGATAATCCGCAAAATATCTCTGTTCAGGAATCTGAAGGATAACGTACCGTTATCGGACCATCACTACATAATATTGATGTAACGCAACCCCTCAGGCTGCGCGAAGTTAATATTGGAACATATAACACCCTAAGCTGGCTAAAAATGGGGACTATTGGGATGAAGGAACCGTAGGCAAAATTGCAGAACTACTTATGGAGTATCAGGACTTATTTCCGACAAAGTTTTCTAAGCTCAAAGGAATCACTGGGGACCTAGGCATTATGTACATCACTCTAAAACCTGAGGCGCATCCCATCAAGCAGCGGCCTTACTGACTAAATCCTAAATATAAGCAAAAGGTCAAAGAAGAGCTGGAAAAAATTCTTATCACAGGTATCATTAAACCAGTTGAACAATCAGATTGGGTAAGTCCAATGGTAATCCAGGAGAATAAGACAAAGGGGGAAATACACATTTGCATGGATCTATGCAAGTTAAACGACGCCTGCATCCATGACCCCTTCCCTACGCCCTTCTCCGATGAAATCCTTGATAGCGTGGGTGGCCAGGAGGCCTATTCCTTCATTGATGGGTTCTCGGGATACCATCAAATCAGAATTGCACCTGAAGATCTCAGTAAGACTACCTTTTCAACCGAATGGGGTTTCTTCCAGTATACGGTCATGCCCTTTGGCCTCAAGAATGCGCTCGCTATCTTTTCAAGGGTCATAGTGGCTATGTTCAAGGAGTTTATTCATAAGTTCCTGGAGGTTTACTTCGATGACTAGATAGTCTTTGGCCTAGTAAAAGAGCACGTCTCTAACCTGCGCTTAATTTTAGATGCATGCCGGAAGCACCAGATCTCCTTGAATATCAAAAAGTGCATCTTCTGTGTACCATTCGGGATCTTGCTTGGACACATAGTCTGTCGGAAAGGATTGATGGTTGATCCTGCGAAGATAGCCATATTTATCAACCTTGCAGCCCCTGCAATGGAAAAACAGCTACGTTCTATTCTCGGCCACACAGGCTATTACAGGAAATTCATTCAAGGGTACACTCTGATCACAACACCCATGGAACAACTATTAAAAAAATATGTCTCTTTTTTCTAGAATGAAGAATGTTAGAAGAGCTTCGAACTGCTCAAAGAGAAGATGATCTCTACACCCATACTGATATTTCCTGACTGGTCAAAGTAATTTCATGTCCATGTGGATGCGTCAGGCATCGCCCTGGGTGCGGTTCTCACCCAACCTAGAGAAGGAGATATTAATCACCCGGTTTCCTTTGCGAGTCAAAATATCTCAGGTGCAAAACGAAACTACTCTACCACTAAACGTGAAGGATTGGCTATGGTATATGCATTAAAAAAATATCAGCACTATGTGCCGGGTGGCCACTTTAAGATGTTCACTGATCATTTAGCTTTGAAATACTTGGTCAACAAGCCTGTGTTGGGGGGGAAGATTTTTTGCTGGCTGTCGCTATTCCAGGAATATGATTTTGAGATCATCATTAAGCCCGAAAGGTTGAATGCAGGCCCAGATCATCTTTCTCGCATCGAAACAGGGGAAGAACCTACTAACTTGGACGAGGGCTTAGCCGATGTGCAGCTATTCACCACTAAGGTGGTTGATGCTCACTTTGCTGATATCATTGAGTTCCTTACTACGGGCGTGGCCCCTGCAAAATATTCGGTGTAGCAAAAGAAGGAGTTAGTTACCTAGGCTGCAGACTTTACTATCATCGTTGGTCAGCTATACAAGCTAGGTGCAGATGAAATACTACGCAGGTATGTATTGGAACATGAACAGCCCACCATTTTAGCAGAAGCACATGACGGAGTCACAGGAGGCCACTACGCAGGCTGGATTATGGTGGCCTACCCTACATCAGGACTCTTACACCTATTGCAAATCGTGTGATACATGCTAGTGAACTGGACGATCCTCACGCCGGGATGACATTCCATTACAACCTCAAGTGGCCCTACAGGCTTTTGACAAATGGGCCATTGCCTTTATATGACCCATCAACCTACCAGGCAAGAAAACAGGTGTGCTACATTATCACTTCCACTGACTACGTCACTCGATGGGCTGAAGCACAAGCGGTGAAAGATTGTACTATGGATACTTCTGTGCACTTCATCTTTGAGCAGATTCTGACCAGTTTTGGCTGCCTAAAGATGCTAATGAGTGACAAAGGTACGCACTTTGTTAACCAAACGATTCAAGCTTTGAATGAGGAATTCCAGATCCACCATGCAAAGAGTACACCATATCATCCCCAGGAAAATGGGGTGGTTGAATATTTTAACAAAAATTTTGAACAGGCATTAACTAAGGTTTGCAATGCCCATCACAGTGACTGGGATGTTTGCATCCCCTCGATTCTATGGGCCTACCGAATGACTTGCAAGAAAATGACAGGAAGGACCCCTTTCTGAATGGTCTATGGCAAGGAGGCCATTATGCCCATCGAATACATTGTTCCTAGCTTACGCATCGCAACATTCACAAATATGGCGGACCCAGATATCATAGAGGAGTATCTTGCGCAATTGGTGGCTTTGGAGGAGGATCGGTTTATTGCTAATTTTCACCAACAGGTTCAGAAGGCTCACGATAAAGCTTGGCATGTTCGACATATTCACCAAAAGATATTCGTCGAAGGTGATCTCATCCTTTTATACGATAGCCAATTTGCGAAACATCAGGGAAATTTCGGCAGCACTGGCTTGGTCCCTACACAGTTAAGGAGATTATGAATGGTGGAGCAGTCTAGCTAGCTACCCTAGGCGTTGACCTCGTTCCTAGATCTATCAATGGAAGTTGACTCAAGACCTACCAGGGTAAGGAATATATGGCCGCACCGCCACAGTGACTCGGGACGAGTCACAAGATTATGTTGGGGGACTGTTGGAACAGGGTCTCCTAACAAGCTACGAAACTAGTCCATTTTGAATATTTTTGATTATATTTTAGTCTAGCGCAGGGGTTTTGGGTGGGTCAAAGCCCCGAATGCATTGTAAAGGGTAAAAGGGTAAACCAGGGGTCTGAAAACCATGTTTGCGGACCATAGGAAAGTCTAGGCTATATTTTTATAAATAGAGGAGCATTTTGTATTGTAAAGAACAAGAAATGATGAGTTATTGATGCAATTTGTGGTTTAAGCTATCTGTTTGGGTTTTGGGGAAAGGAATCCTGCTGGCTGTGTGCATGGAGATCCAAGTCCAACTGTGTGCGGACCCTGATGTTGTGTGCACAGGTTGGGAAAGGAATTGTAAGGAAGAATTGATGAATGAATGAATAAAAAGGATTGATAGAGAACTGAATTTGTGAGTACTTTTGTGTGGATTTCTGGTAGTTACTGTATTGTGCATTTCTGTCTTTAAGCTGCGAATATCTGTGTAAGTGTGTTTTTGGATCGGGATCTATTCTGTTCTATTTATGTATCAATGTGTTACCATTATAAAAGCATATAATTATAGATCTAGCACACGTGGATTCCAGTAGAGACTTAATAACCCTGTGCAGAACAAGGTAATCTGGGAATTACAGGACCTAGTGCAGCGTTGCTTGCAAAGTGAAATGAATTTGACCTACGCAAGTAGATCACTACTGAAAAGGCTAGTAGTATAGGGGTTTGTTGGAAAACCTTGCACACCGAACCTGGGTCAGGACCCCTTAAACCAACAATTCCTCTCTTCCATCTCAGACTCTCGTGTCACGTCTATCCCGTCTTCGGATATGGTGCCCTAGACCACAATCATAGACAACCTCCATCTTGTTCTCACTTTCATCTCAGGGTTGCTAGGTCTCAGAAAAGAAAGCCCATATGGCATAGAAAAAATTTCAGGAGTTGGTAGCTAGGTTGGAACAAAATGATAAGGTAATAACGGCCTTGCAAGAAGAGGTGGAAGGATAAAAAAGGGAGAAGCTACAATAGGAAATGGTCATCAAGGATCTGAACAATAGGATTAAAGGAAAGACAACCCTCCTGGAAGCTAGGTGCCTCATCTGGACCGACATCATATCGGAGGTAAGGAAACATTGGAAGCATATTATGTTAATGGATGATAAGAAGATTTATGTCTGATTATTCAAAGGGAAGTTGCAGGAAGGACAAGCGGAAGTTGAGGTGAAGGTGGTTATGGCCAAGAAGTATATCACCTACCTAAACAAATTTGACTTTGAAGAGTTGGTTTTCCAAGGGATTGAAGATCGTTTCAGGGGAGTGATGGAAATCAGAAGGGTAATTGAGAAAGAGACCGCGCATGTAAATGCGTTGAGTGGTTTGGAATAGGTTGCCAAGGGAGTGGAGAAGTTTGAGCAAGAGTGGGATGAGCTGGTGAAAGCAGGCCTCCCATCATGTTGGGAGCCTACAACGCCTGTGCTTTTAGGTCTAACTGATTATGAAGAGAAGCTGACAGTTGTTATGAATCAGAACAATCTTCCCTATGAGAAAACCACTTGCCTGAAAGCTAAAACCATAATTTCTACCCTAAGCAAGGAGATTTCCCTTCTCTGTCAGATCAAACAGCACTTGGTCGTCCATGTGGATTACTCGGAATTGACTGATATATAGGCCTTAGTGGAGATTTTTTCCACTATGCCCCTGCCAGGGGTGACCATATGGAAGAAATGCAGCATGTAAATGTACCAGTTGCCACACCATCCCTCTAGTCCCCACCTCCTCAGAAGCATAAAGTCGGCTCGTTTGCGTCATCGGTGCTTCCAACTCAACCGGTAGCTACTACACCACGTTTCTTTAAAAAATGATGCTCATGATTCGGCCCTATTGGCCTTTTTACTTATTACTTTTACTTTGTAATATCGGGTGAAATCTTCATTTCACCCTATGCATTTTATTTTATGTTTAAGTTGTTTTGTTTTCAGTTGGTGCCTTTGTTAAGGCCACTACAGAGATGATGAGAGGCGTATTTCCTCATCATCAATTTTCATTTTGATAGAGACAAGCAACAGAAAATATATTTCTGTAAACAAATGTTGGTCTAAAAATATATTTTGCAAACAGTCAGCTTGGGATTATAAAAGAAAGAACTTGAGTTTATCCAAGGGTTCCAGATTTTCCAGAACAGAGATTGTTAGTCGTAAATGCTCCTTTTTGTAAAGTTTTAAGGCTTTCTCATAGTGTATGTTGAAGAATCTTGTTGGGAAATCAAAGTGTATTATTCTGTTGTGAGATGAATTCCTGGTGAGATCAGTCACAGTTTGTATTCTCTCAGTTATACTCTAATACAAATGTTTTTCGGCATTTCATCACTCTCTTTATATTATAAGTTATCGAAATTAGAGAGCTTGATTAACTGGGTGTGAATTTATCTATCAAAGGATACTCATGTCTATTGGTCTATGGCATTTTAAATATGGCTCGAAGAATTGATATTATGTTCATATGTTATATCTCATTTACTCGCCTTTCTTCCGATATTAGCTGGTGATAGATTCTTATATAATAATAAGCCTATCTGTCGTTAATACTCTCTTCATTTTTTGCCACTGTTACCACACTTCTCATTTTGATAGTTGTGCACTGTGTTTCATGTTCGGCCCTCCTCACATCTATTTAAATCCTGATCCATCTTTGATAATGTGCATATAGACCCTTATTGTTTTACTATTGGACACTTTTTTTGGTTTATCTCTATTCCTGATATCTTGGTCCCACCTTATGAAGTTAAAAGAACAATTCTGAACAAGAGGTTTCACATTCCTGACCATAGAAAGTTCCTCCAAACCCTCTTAATATTAAGATTTCCTAGGCACTGGTCCTTTGCAACTCAGGGCTATCTCTAGGAGCTACAACATCTTTTTGGCCCTGTTTCAGGGGACGAATTTGAATATCTTATCCCTGGGTACGACAAGAACATTCACCCTTCAAAATTAGGTGAGCACGAAGGGTTGAGAGTTGTATATCCCTCACCTTGGCGACTCCACTGCCCTTTGAAGTATAAAATCCATTTACAGTCCTGGCTTATCAAAAGCCCCACCTAAGGTCAGATACCTCTCAGTTGAAAATTCCTTCCATATTCGACCTAGAGAAAATATTATTTAAAATAATCTGGAAAGAAAACCAAGCAACTCATACTGACATACCCAGATTCTCTCTCGAATACTCCCCATATTCCTCACAGCAAGCTCAATCATAAGGCCTGGTTCCACTACGAGAATCCTTAAATACCCACCAGATAATCCTTTCCTTGAGAAATCAGAGGTAAAATATGAATCTGAGTCAATAGATATTTCGAGATTCGTCTTACATCCCACTCCGTAAGCTGAAGAGATAAAACAGGTAACCATATCTTAGATTTCATTTGTTCAAGCAAATCCATAGCTACCATTCAGTTTACCCCGATTTCCATTCAGCCAAATCTTCCTCTTGCTACACCCCCTCCCATGGAGGTTCCTGGCTTTTTTTTAAATAGATATGCCCCCCCCCCCCGGCATTACCTCAAATTCTAAATGACATGCCTTAAGATTACATGAAGCTCTTACCCTGCTTCACCAGAGAAGAGAGTAGTGTTGCGCAAAAGCATCTAGAAGACTTCTATACTTTCGCAGAGAATTTTAATTTTGAACATTTGGATGTGGTACTGATATTATTTGTACAATCTATAGATGGAGAAGCCTGGAAGTGGTTCAAGACTATTGGGGATCGCTCCATCACTAATTGGGAGGAAATGGAAAATGATTTCACTAGAAAGTGGGGTGAAAAAAGAGACCACAGCTACTACCTCACAGAGTTCAACGCACTAAAGAAAAAACATAATGAAGATGTGGGTGAGTTCATAAATAGATTTTAAAAACTATACACCAACTTGCCGGCTGATATGAAACCCCCCAGACGGCTGCTAAGGTAGTGTTCATTGGAGCATTTGAATCCGAGTTCGGTTTCACCCTCGGGGAGAGGAAATCAGTTTCTCTGGATCAAGCTTAGACCGATGCATTAGAGGTAGAGGCTAACTTTTCTTCTATAGGGAAATTTAGAGGAATATTGGATCATGATTTTACGCGAAGGGGTAAGGAAGAAGCCTCTTCTTCTAACCAAGATAGGGAGGTTTCAAATTACAAGATTGAAGAAATGAATAAAATTATTAAGAATCTGTCAAGTAAATTGGTGAAACTTGAGTTAGAATCAAAGAAAACCTCATCCCAGCCATCTCATACCGCTCCTAACCAAGGATATAATACACAATACCGAAAGCCACCACTGCAGATATTACAGAGGGAGAAAAAAGAGCAACAATACCACATACAGCCCCCTCTGTATCTGGAAGGGCAAATGGAAGGCCCTGCTGAGGATGTTCCTGATGGACAAGATGACCAATACCTCACATATTCATAGGGAGGGGAAGTTGAGTTTTCTATGTTGGAAGAAGAGGAGGAGGATACACCGACCCTTACTGCTGATCCTGATATTAATGACTATTGCTGGCAGTTCGTGGATTTCATGCAAGCCCAATTCCATAAGAAGTATGACCTTCGGTCTTCCAGGAAGAGAACACATACTCAAGATCAAGAGAAAGAGTCACCTTCCAAGGATTTTACTCTCCCAAAGACTAATAACAAAGGTAAAAAACCTGTTGAAGAACCTTCAGGACTAAAAGGTACTCCTGCATCATCCTTCAAGTCTGTACCCGACCCTCTTGCTCATGTTAAAGGTATTTCCACTGATGAAAAACCCTCTATCCTCATCAAGGAATCGAAAGATACCTTAGTAGAAAATGGGCCCACTATTTTTAATCTCCAAAAAGAGCTAGAGAAAGTGAAAATCCCTGTTCCTTTAGTTGAACTCCTAAAACAGCCCTCCTATAAGGCTCAAGTCTCTCAGTTCATGCTTCCTCATGGGGTAGCTTCACCCCCAGATTCTCTTAACCTTCAATAAGAAAGTCCCATGGTAGTTTTTCGCCCCCATGTAGAAGAGTTAGACTCTGCAACCCCACCCTTTTACGTCTCACTAGTCATCCATGATTTGTTGTTACATAATTGTATGTTGGACTCGGGGGCTTCACATAATCTGTTACCTCTTTCAGTCATGGAAAAACTAGGATTGCAGATCACTCAACCCTACAAATACCTCTATTCATTTGATTCCAAACGGGTAAAATGTCTCGGGATGATTAAAGATCTAGTGGTAAACTTGGCTCATATCCTAGCCAAGAGTGTCGTCATGGACATAGTATTTGTCGATATCATAGCCCGTTTTGGAATGCTTCTATCCAGATCATGGGTTACTAATATTGGAGGGTTGATCAAGCTATATCTTACTTATGCAACTATTCCAGTGTTTGGAGGAAAAGAAAGAAGGCTATATAGGGGGTCAGGATTTGTGAAAATGGTGACCAAAGTCGATGGCTCAGTAAATTCCCCAGTGTATAGCAAAGAAGGGGAGTTCTCTTGTCTAATGCTTGAGGAGGACCAAGAGTTTTTGCAAGAACCAACATTCAACTTACTAAAGTCGCAACATTCCTCAAGTGATGATGAAAGGGGAATGTGGACCTTGCACTTTGATGGAGCGAATTCAAGGGAAGGAAATGGAGCAAGAGTGCTTCTAATATCCCCTAATGGAAAATTAGTTCCTTTCTCTTTTAAATTGGAGTATGAGGCCACAAATAACGTGGCTGAATATGAGGCACTACTTCTAGGCCTACAAAATACAAAGAACATGAATATTCACAGTCTTAAAGTATTTGGAGACTCAGAGTTGGTGGTGAGATAGATTAAAAGTAAATGCCAAGCCAAACATCCTCGGCTAAGGGCATACAGAAACGAAGTATGGGACCTAGTGGAGAATTTTTTCTTAGAATTTAACATACATTTTATGCCAAGAGATCAGAACGGGATGGTAGATTCACTGGCTGTGGCAGCAAGCAATTTCCACCCACCTCAGAATCCACTTCTGAGATATGAAGTGGAGGTGCGTTATCGCCCTTCCATCCTGAACAATGTTAAACACTGGTAGATGTTTGAAGACGAAGAACAGATGAAATGCTTCATGGAAACTATTGGAGAGTTCTCTAACTTGGTTATCGATACCGGGGAGGAAGAGGAAACTGAATAAAAACCCCAAAATAAATGGCAAGAGATGGTGGCTGGTCACAAAGTGCTACATTTGAAATGAAATGTGATCCCCAAAGGTTTAGTACCCTTGGAGAGGTTGTTTGATAAAAAATATGTTCCTGTCAGCCCCAATAAGCTGACACAGGAAGCTCAGGTAGAAGATGTTAACGTTGGGATGGAAGAAGATCCTAAGATAGTAAAATTATCTAAAGGAGTCTCGGAAGAACACAGAGAAAGGTATGTGTAACTGTTTCACTCCTATAAGGATGTTTTTTCTTGGTCTTACCAAGATCTTAAAAAATTTGACATAAGTATCATCCATCACAAGATCCCACTAAGGGTCGATGCCAAGCCACATAAGCAGAAGCTAAGGTAGATTAACCCTTTGTTGCTTCCTGCCATAGAGAAGGAAATCAAGAAGTTGCTGAAGGCTAAGATTATTATACCTCTGAGGTATTCAGAATGGGTGGTTAACCTAGTATCGATCCAAAAGAAGAATGGAGAGATAAGGTTGTGCATTGACTTTGAAAATTTAAATAGAGCATCCCTTAAAGACAACTACCCTCTCCCCAAAATGGATCACATCTTGTAGAAGGTGGTTGGGTCCTCTCGCATGTCCATGATGGATGGTTTCTTGGGATACAATCAGGTGGCAATACTGCCTGAATACCAAAAGAAGATGACATTCACCACCCCATGGGGCACTTTCATGTATGCCTGAATGCCTTTCGGTTTGATAAATGCTGGAGCCACTTTCTAGAGGGCGATGGAAATCGTGTTTATAGGAGAATAGGATAGGTTCGTGGTGGTATACCTGGATGATATCACTATCTTTTCAAATGATGATGTTGAACATGTTGAGCACCTACGTCGGACTTTTGAAAAATTTCGCAGGTATGGTTTGTCCCTAAACCCTCAAAAATATATGTTTGCTTTAGAAGAAGATAAATAATTGGGCCATATTGTAACTAAAGCAGGAGTAAAGAGTGATAAAAAAGGGTGGAAGTGATGAAAAACATATCCTTACCTCGTAATAAGAAGGAAGTTCAGGCTTTCTTTGGGCGCATAAATTTTTTGATGAGGTTCATCCCGAACAATGCAAAAATAGTTCGGCATATCACTGAAATGCTTAGGAAAAACAATGAGGTGAAATGGATGAATGAGTCAAGAGAAGCATTTAATAGAATCATGAGTGAATTTGTAGAAGCTCCAATATTAGCAGGACTAGATTATAGTAAGCCATTCATGATATTCTCATTTTCCTCCCCGCATATTGTAGCCGCAGAACTTTTACAGAAAAATGAGGAGGGGTATGAACAACCCATCGTTTTTTTTATACTTCGAGATGCTGAACTAAAATACAACATTCTAGAGAAGCAAGCATATGATTTGGTGAAGTCTTAAAGGCATTCCGGATGTGCGTCCTACAGTCATCCATCACTGCTTTTGTACCTATGGTTGTAGTTAAAGATATTCTAATTCAAGGAGATAGTGAGGGCAAAAGGGGCAAATGGATCACTAACATCCAAGAATATGAATTAGAAATTCACCCCACAAAGCTCATCAAGGGACATGGTCTAGCCAATATTTTTTCTGAGTCTAACTGTCAAGCTCTAGGAATAAATCTATCCATGGGAATTGGGGAGTTGTCTAGAGACACAGAGGAACAGCCCGGGATAGAAACGATCGTGCAGAAGACCCACATGAAGTATCTGATCAGTGTTTGGTATAAGGATATTGTAGAATATCTTTTAACACTTAGATGTCCTCCGAACTTTGATAAGGTTAAGTATCGAACGTTGAGGTTGAAGTTGCAAAAGTATAGCCTTGAAAATGGCCGATTATATTGGAAGGATCCCTCGAGAATCCTGCTCTTGTGTCTTACAAAAATGGAAGTGGAGGAAGTTATGGCTGAATTCCATGAAGGTATTTGTGGAGGGAATTATAGCTGGAGGTCTACAGCCCATAAGATATTGAAGGCAGGTTACTTCTGGCCCAAATTGTTTGGGGATGTGCATGCTTGAGTCAGGGCCTGTGAAAAGTGTTAGAGGTTCGCTGAAAAGTAGAAATTCACTCCCTTACCTATGATCCCAATACATATAGAAGAACCTTTTCAACAATGGGGGATAGATTTCATCGAGGAAATTCACCTGCAATCTAGTGGCCAACATAAATGGATCCTAACCGCCACTGACTACTTCACCAAGTGGGTAGAGGCAATACCTGCAAGGAACACAACTGATGTAGTGGCGATCAAGTTCCTAGAAGAAAATATTATATCCAGATTTGGCTGCCCGACTAAGATTGTGACAGATAATGTACAGGCTTTCAAGTCTGCAAAATTCACTACTTTTTGTCAACAATACCATATCACCCTGGGGCACTCCACAACCTATTATCCTCAGGGGAATGGATTGGCTGAGTCTTCAAATAAGACATTGGTAAGGGCGTTAAAGAAAACTATAAATGAAAGTCAGAAAACCTGGGATTCCCAGCTGAAATTCGCACTGTGGGTGAACAGAATCACAAATAAATGATCGACAAGCAAGTCCCCATATGAACTAGTCTATGGTAGAGTGGTAGTTTTCTCGATACAGCTTGCCTTGCCTATGGCCAGGTTCCTTCAGGATAGTCAAGAATATTCCAATGATCTTACCAGAAGAATAAATCAATTGGTCTAGTTAGAAGAGACTCGGAGCCAAGTAAATGATCATTTAGCAAAGTACTAAGAGAAAATGAAAAATTTGTTTGATCAACACGCCAAAGACAAAGAAATGCAATCAGGGGATTTAGTACTAAGGTGTGACATTAGGAGAGCTGAAAAAGGTAAACATGGAAATTTTGACCCCTTTTGGTTTGGACCTTTCAAAATTGCCGAGGTTAAAGGTAATAACACCTTCGCACTGGAGAATTTGGAAGGTGATGTGATCAAGACTCTCGTAAATGGGCAGTTCCTGAAGCCCTATTTCCAAAACTGATTCAAGTCCTAGAGACCACTGTATTATAGTGTGTATATATTTTTCATTTCTACTTTTATAGTTGATATTTGTTTCACCGTGTGAGTGTTTGAAAATTTTTAAAGAGACTCTGGCTTTCAAAGAGTGAGTTGCAAGTGGTCTGCGGAGTTCTCGACACGTCCGAGGATGAACGTGCCATCCCCAGGTGGAGCCAATGTTGTTATGATAACCCTCATCTTACAAGGTTCGAAAAAAAGATAGCTTGAGGTAAGCAATGAAATAACCTTGGGAAGTATAAGTGGACCAAATAGATATGAGCGAAGTACACAAACCCTCCCCTCATAGAAAAATTGTGGGCAAAGGAGTAAATGGCATGTTACAGTTAAGCAAAGAGGCCGTGAGCCATATATGGGACAATCCAAGTATCGCCGCCACGTGGAGGGATTCCAGGGGTACTAAGGATGATATAAGGAGGGCGGAGCTATACCCCCCAGAATGCATGACGTGACAGGTTGGTGGGGGAAGGTTTTGATCATTCCGTGGGGTGGTGGTGCATCGCGAGGGGACTTCACAGGTCCCCGCCAGAACTCTTCAGTAGGCCCCTTGAGACTAACAGGTGGCAAGAGTAAAAGCAAAGGTAAGGTAATTCAGGAAAGTCGGTACATGACCAATACCAGTATTTAACCCAGTGCGTGGCTCACACCTACCCGACTTCTAGTAGCCAACAACCTAATGCCACGTGCCTCAGTGTCGATGTCCTTATGATGTCAGCCCTCCAAGTTGTTACCCAAGCCTCTTTTTTCGTAAATCTATGGCCTGTTTAACCCTGTCTTACGCCCATTTTTGGTAAAATACTTATTTTTATGAACTCACCAAACAGTTAAGCTTGGATTACAGAACTAGGTCGCTTTCAACCCCTACGTTGCTTTCCATCTTGGGTTTTCCTCACTGGTTACAGGTATTTTGTCATTCCCGAATATTACAGTTTTCCTTCCACTTTACTTTTCAAAATGTTCATCGCGAGAGTCAAGTCCAGAAAGTCTGAACCTGAAAGCCCTCAAGCTCGCGAAGTTAGGGTCGTCCCTGGACTTGAGCCTCTCAGTGACACACAGGCTCATATCCGTGACCCATTTTTATAGCATCATTTTTCACCCTCATGTGATTCATGATTGTCTTTATGGCTTTGGGCACCCATTCCTACAGACTTGAACAAAATTCACTAAAAAACAGTGTTAAAATTCCCATACGCGGGTATGCCAAGACTTTTCCGCGTGTATACGCGAGTCCATATGTACTTTTCTGCGTATGCCATTAAAATCATTAAAAAATATATAAAAATTCCCTATTTTCAGGCTGGGTTGATGGTTACTCCAGTAGTTCAACCACCCCAGCACGTGGCCAACTATTTCCAACTGATTGAAACTACCTTGAGGGAGTATAAAAGCCCCTCATGTGCATGGCCTAAGGGAGGGAGAAATTTTATAGACATTATACTCTGTTGGAATCCCAATTCAAGTCTGAATTCTCGTGCCTCCTGCACTTTCCCAGATTTATACAGGAAACCCTTGTTTCCTGGAGATGTTCATCCGTTTATATGCCATCTCGAGTGCACAAGTCTTGAAAGTATCTTAGTGAGGCAAGGGCGGGACGGATCCGGACGACGGTCTGCTCGAAGATCATGGAAGGATTCAAGTGATCTCTCCACTCTTTGCTTCTGTACATGCTGTTCGTAATAATGAAGAACCATCTTGTTCCTAAACTTCTGTGTTAGTATCTATTTGTATATGTGAAAAGATTGATTATTAAGCATTTATTATCGTTTATATCATATTTCACATGGATTACACTAACGTTTAGGAGAAATATATGCTGTACAACTAGGTTTCCGTGCATGTTCTTTCTTGTTTTCCAGGTTGGAGGAGGAAGAAGGGTTGTTGGGGGTTTGGACCCTGCGGGATCTACATCGAACGTAGGACTACGGGTGAGTTCTGCTATCGTTGTTATCTAGTTTTTTGCATTCAAGTATGGTTGTGTGTGAGTCCTTCTGAATGGCATGCCCTGCTCTGTAGAGGTTTTGACCCAACGAACCTCTAGGGTGTTTTTCCCTGAAATAGAACTGGCGACTCCGCTAGGGATCGCATTTTTGTGATTCCCCTGTTGGGTGGTTTCATCTATTTGATAGGTTTCCAACAGTTCCAACTTTTATTTCCAGTCCAGTTAACTCTTTCTCAGTCAGATTGAAGTCCTGGTTCCTTATCCAGGCTTGATCTTCTTTATTTTTCATTATTTACCTTTGCATACGCGGGTTTGTCTGTACACAGACGCATATACATGTAGTTTTTGTTAAACGGAGTCGCGTATACGCGGGTTTCCCTTAACACAGTCGCGTATGCACGCTTGTTTCATAACTATCAAGTCGCGTATTTCTGGGTCAATTTTGAAATTTTGGATTTCTTGGCTTTTTAGTCCTATCTGCCTATCAAGACTTGTTCCTACAGTGTCTTTGTATCCTCTGGATTGTGTAGAAAGTGGTCTTTGGTCTTTTCTCTCTCTTGTTTGGTTGAAAACTAGCTTATCTGGCAAATCTTGTTTCTTGTGCTTGCATTTCTGGTTCGAGTACCAAGATCTCTTCCTAGGCATTCTTGGTTGTTCTGCTTCATCAAAACAAAGAGATTTTGCTCATTTACTCTTTCCTACCTTTGTGTCTTGCTTTGCACTTCGATTTTTGCCCATTTCTTGGTTGGTTTTCTTGAGTTCAGTTGACTAGGTCTTGTTGCAATTTTTGAAGAGTCTTTCTTGGTTCTTTGAAGTTTTTTTTTGCTGCAAGGTTGTACTATTCTTCTAGGCTGAGTGATTGAGTTTCTTGTCTTCTTTTGCTCATATAAATCTTGCTACTAGCTAGCCCTATAAGATTTGGAGCATTTTTGAAGTTTTTGCTTGAAATTCAGAGTTGTTTGGCTTGGGATTTGATATTTTTTCTTGGTCTTTTCCGAACTCTTCTTTTATAAAATTCAAAAGCTCAAAAAACATTTTGTTTTGGCATTTGCTTTTGTTTTGCGTTTTTGTTTTCGTTTTATTATATCTTTTGAAGCTTTGTTGAGGTTTCTTGCCTTTGGTTTTTTACTTGATTTTGGAAAGGAATTGTCATTGGTTTCTTCCTCTTGTTTCAAGCGTTTTTGGTGTCTTTATATTAAGAGTTTCTGATTTTGGGAACTAGCTTTCTGGACAACCAAAAAGAGATAAAACTGAAGGATCTTTGGGAAATTTCTCTCTACTTTAGTAAATTTTGCATCTTAGAATTTGCATGCTCTTAGTGATTTGCATCAGGTGCACTTAAGCATTTAGTCATTTTCATAGTTTTTGTGAGTGTGAAGTTTGTTATCTGAAAAGAAAAATAAAATTTTTTAGTCTCGTAGAACCTATGTAGAAGTTGCTTTTCATCGAAAGACAATTACTGCATTTGCATGTAGTTTGGTTTTTATTAATTTATTTTCTGCGTCAAAACACCACACGTTTCATTTCTGTATCCCTTTGACGTAACATAATAGTCGATTAAAATAAGCGCTATAATTTAAAAGCAACTAGCAATTTTTTATTAAGTGTCATACACCAACTAGCTAGGTTGTAGGGCCTTGGATTAAGTGAGTGGAGAGTTAACTCTGCAAGGCTGCTCAAACAAAACATAGAAGTTGATTAATTGAGCGAAATCCAACTCCGTTAGGTGGACCAGGAAAAATCTCCTCTAGAGAGTCAAGCGCGAGGGGAACTGAAGGCTGAGAAGAGAGATACCCCCTCTCTGATTTGTTGAATCTGACCTCAAGACCGTTCCGCCCAGCTTCTGACACGGACTGGTGCCCATAGTTGCCACTCCTAGGTTCCACATAGGTGACTGCGGGGGGGGAGTACCCGTGGTACTTGAGGCAGACGTCGTATCACTTTTAGCAGTACTTCTGGGGGGTGCCCTTGAGAAGCTTGGGTACTTGTGCCAGCAAAGGTTGTCGTTAGGAGGTCGGCATAACTGTTTCTATTACCTTCTCTAGTAGGCCTGGTCCGTAATTATCCCAGACTACTTTCGAGAGGTCCTATATTTCGCTTTCTTGTATTTTGGTGTCTGGTCCTAATCACCCGGAGCGGAAATACCTGAAGGCTGTTTGCTTGATTGTATCTCAGGGATTTATTTTTGTAGTGAATGCTCTTTGCTCCTAGCTTGCCTAGCTTTATATTTTTTGAGTCTAATTAAAATTTGTTAAAGTGGCTGATCAAGCGCCTCGTCGATCGAGGAGAATCCGGGAGTTATCTCCTGAGAGTTCAGAGCCTTCTTCAAGAAGGCGTAGGAGTAGTTTAGCAGGTGAGTATCACCCTGTGATGTCTGACGCAGTGGAGAGAGATCCTCCACAAGGGTCTGAAGGTTTCGTAGCTGATTCTGGTGTTGGTTCCGAGAGGAGCGCTCCGCTCACCTCGCGAGTTTTATTTCTGCAGGAAGAAGAAGTTCAAATAGAGGAAGTACCTGAACCCTCTGTGTCACTTCCATCTCCTCTTCCTCCTGATTATCTGTTCGTTGTTGAATACATCGGGCGTAAGTCAGAGAGACCGGAAGATCCTCCGTATTATACATACCTTTCGATGGCCACGACTGGGAACGTGGCTTCTGCTGTGAGTACTGCAGGCATTCAGACCCCTACTTCTGTTGAAGGAGGGGGCACTATTGCTATATCTTTGATTTCTTCTAGTACTTCTGTGTTTGGCTCTGGTTTCACCCAAGCACATGCTTCCCAATCTGGTCCCTTCTGTTTTGGAACGCCCACTAGTGGGATTCCTTCTTTTTCCTTTTCCGCTGCTGCAGCTGCATCTACACCCATGTCTTCCATGGCTAGTGGATCAGCTTCTTTTCAAGGGTTCCCCTTCAGAACTGGACATATTCCTAGTTCGAATCCTTCTTTAGGGTCCTTTCCGTTTACTTCTCAAACCCAGAGTTTCAACCCTTGGTCTAGAGGTCATAATTCGACTACTTTTACAAGTTGGAACCCTGTATTCACCACAGCGGGGGCAGGGAATTAGTTTTACGCTGGTCACCAAGGGAATGCTTCTTTCCCTTCGTCGAGTGATTATCATACCTTTTCCCCTCTTTCTAATGCCTGGAACCCCTATCAAGGGCTTTCCTCTTCATTTCATACTTCAGTGGGGGGAACTGGTCCGGTCTTTGGTAACTCTGCGTTGAGAGGAGTTTCTTCTCCTTTTTATACGAGTTCTTTCTGGCAACCTGGTGCCTCATCAAATCCAGGGTATTATTTTCAGAATGTTGGGAATTCATCCTATCAAGGATGGAATCCTCAGGCTCTGCCCCGTTTACCTTTTCTGGAAATGTTAAACTTGCCAGATCTGTCGAAATTGACGAATGATCCGATTCGGTACAGTCTGGGGTGGCCTCCGGTCCTGACCAAACTACCTTCAGACATTCCAAAGTTTTAAGGCAAGAATGGAGAGGATCCGGTTGATAACATCACCACGTTCCATTTATGGTGTTCTTCTAACTCCCTGATCGATGATTCGATTAGGTTGAGATTGTTTCAATGCACCCTAACTGGAAACGCTGCCAAATGGTATATTGAGCTAACTGGGGGCAGTTTTGCTACATTTGGAGAACTGGCTGTTACATTTCTAAATCATTTCCAGTTGTCCGTCCGTTACGATGTTGGGACTGAACTCCTAGCTAATTTTAAGCAGGACGACGCAACCCACATTTCTGACCATATTCAGGAATGGAGGAGAAGGAAGAGGCTTATTAAAGCTCATATTCCATGGGAATTCCTTTTGGAATGGTTTCTAAAATCTCTGCAGTCAGATATTTCGAAGGATGTATCCCTCTCAGGGGTATTTTTCGAGGAACAGGCCATTTTTAGGTCCCAGCAGCTGGAACTGGTATATTCTCAGTCTGGGGTCCTTCATAAATATTTTCCCAATGCTCCTCACTCCATATTAGATTTATCCAAAACTAAGCCTGGTCCTCATTGTGATCGACTTATTGGGTCAATCAATAGTGGTGCAGCTAGCCTGCTTACTCAATTGCAGTAGTTGTCTTTTCAATCTGCTCCTTCTGGTTAGGCTGTACCAGCTGAGTCATTGACTTCCCAATCTTTGTCGATAAATGTTGTCCAAGCTTCCGATCCCAAAGGAAATCAACAATCCGAAGGGAAGAAGAAAGGACAGAATAATAAGAAAAAAGGGAAAGAATGGGAAGGGTAATGTGAATAAAACCAACGAGCATGTTGGTGAGGGGCCAAAGGATAAAAATAAAGTGAAGTTTCCATGCAAGTTATGTACTGGAGACCATCTTACACACCTTTGCCCTAAAATTCAGGATGCGCAACGCTTGTTAGCTCAGCAGGGTTCTTCCAGTTCGCAGGCTGTGTTGACAAACCCTTTTCCCCAAGGGCAACAACTAGTTGCTGGCGCGAATCAAAATCATGGGGCCTCCTCTGGGGGCACCCAGGAAGGGGAAATTCCATAAAACATATTCATGATGAGTGCTCACGTGGATGTCGCTACGAGATCATGTGATTATGGCGAAGAAGAGTCTTCAAAAGCTAAGGATACTCCTGATGCTACTGAGCCGCTTCATATTACGAGGCCTACTGTTGAGCCTATACCTCGGATGCCCAAAGCATCTACTAAGCGTTCGACGATTAATCCAAACGCTAGGGCTGCCCAGAACTACTCTATTGTGGAAGATCTGGCGCAGAGTCCTTGTGCCATGTCAGCTTTAGAGGTGCTCCAGTCTTGTCCGGCTCAGCGCAGTGATTTGCTCACTGCCATTGGGGCTATTGATCCGAAAAATTCTCTTCTGATTACATTTGATATGACTAATTTTAAGAAGAGACTCCCCCATCATATGGCTTTTCATATTAAATCATCGTACCGGAAGTGAAATATCTTCCGGACGGTTGTTGATGAGGGTGCTTCCACATGCGTGATGTCCCTCACATGTTGGAAGACGATTGGATCTCCCAAAGCTGTTCCATCTACCACTCTTCTGACTGCGTTTGATGGTCATTCTCACAGACCACATGGTATTGTCCCAACTTTTCCTATCTGTGTTAGGGGCAAAACTGTGAATATAGAGGTTGAGGTAGTTGATGCAAGCTTGGACTACAACCTTCTATTGGGGAGAAACTGGATTTATGAGATGGATGCCATTGCATCCTCATTATTTCGGATTATTTGTTTCCCTCACGAAGGGAGGATTGTTACAGTGGATCAACTAGACTGTCCTCCTGTAGACCCGAATGCGTCTATTGACTCATCTGTTCCAAAGTTGGATAATACTAAGGTGCCTGTTGAGAATTTAGGGGTTGGAATGTATTCTTCCTTGATGGGTACTTTCGATATTCCTCCTCCTACGATTCATATAAATGCAATTTCATCGTCCAAGGCTCCTCTTCGAAGAGAGTTCTTCATAACTCATTATTTTTCGGACCCTTGGACCTTACCTTCCCCTACTGCCACATTAGCGGAAGGTCAAGTGGGTGGAATGGCATTTCCAATGTCTGCAACTGAGATTGCTTATCAATCTATTGTTGATTCTGCAGAATCCATCCCAGCTCCTCTCTCATCGGAAGAGTTGGATGGAGATGTGGCTCCGGCTTGCGCACTTAGTTCTTCTTCTGCCCAGGATTGCCTTGATACCACTCTTCCATCTGAAGAGGCCATCCTGGAAGCTATGACTGGTATAGATAGATGGTGGGATGATTTGCATCATCGGTCTTACTTTTTACCTGATTTGAGCGAAGTTGAAACGAGTTTTCCAAGTCCTCCATCTCCTGGTCCTGTTCGCCCAGTCCTGAACCCTTTAGCACCAACACAGGTTTATGCTGAAGGGAACATGGCTGTGATTTCTCCAACTATCCCGATGAACATTTCCAGGGATCCCAATATTATTGAGAATGTCTTCATCAGAGCTGAATGTTCCCGTGAAGAGATTCAGATTTACACCGAGCTCTTTAAAGAGTATAGGGATGTATTCACTTGGTCTTATGAGGAAATGCCTGGTATAGATCCATCTATTGTCCAGCATGAGATCAAGACTTACAAAAACGCTAATCCTGTGAGGAAAAAAATTCTTCTGGTCAATCCTAGGAAGGCAGCAGCTATCAAAGCTGAGGTGGAGAAGCTGCTTAAGGCGGGATTCATTTTCCCTGTTCCTTTGACTGAATGGGTTTCAAACCCTGTTCCCGTAGATAAAAAACAAGGAAAAATTCGAGTTTGCATTGATTTCAGAGACCTCAATAAAGCATGTCCTAAAGATAATTACCCCACACCATTTATCGATCAGATCATTGACGAGTGTGCCGGTAATGAGATTTTCTCCTTCATGGACGGTTTCTCCGGATATATTCAGATTACTATCCATCCTGAAGATCAACATAAGACTGCATTTATTTGTCCCTGGGGTACTTTTGCATACAAGAAGATGCCTTTTGGTCTTAAAAATGTTGGGACTACGTTTCAGCGGGCCATGTCATATGCCTTCCACGACATCAAAAATATTATCGAGGTGTATTTGAATGATTTAGCTGCTCATTCTCGAAAGAGGATGCATCATCCTGCTCACCTCCGTCAAATATTTTAATGATGTTGTTTCTATAAGATTAGGTTGAATCCGAACAAGTGCGTTTTCGCGGTTACATCCGGTCGGTTATTGGGATTCATTGTGTCTAGGGAAGGGATTAGGGTAGATCCCTTCAAGGTTGAGGCAATACTTCGGTTGCCTCCACCATCCTCTATTCGTCAACTTCAAAGTCTACAAGGAAAGTCTAATTTTCTTCAGATATTTATCGTAAATTATGCTAAAGTTACCAAGGGATTTATGAGATTTTTTTTTTTTTTTCTAAATTACGCTATTTCTATTATAAACATAATATTACAAAACTGCCACGGCTCAGCTGAGGAAGCCTGAAACCGGGCTTGATATCCACGTTCTGTCTAACTATGGAACTGCCCATTAGCGGGAAACCAGTTCTTTTGAAAGTGATGGAACCGCCCAAGAACTGGGAAACCGGCGAAGAGTCATTTACATACAGCTTAACGAAACTAAAAAGAGACAAAAGATACATGCAGCTGTGTCTGCTATGAGTGATCATTAAAAACAGAATTTTTGCAAAAAATCTAGAGCATAGTTCATACTGAGAACTAGTCTTGGAAGAGGGAGAGCACTTAGTCTGAAGTAGGTTGCTCTTCCACAATTCTGCAGCCATAATGTTCTTTCGAATCTACTTTAGCATTCTTGTCATCGTCTTCGCCTGAAAGACCAGCATCCATCTGCAAGTGAGACGGTCTCGGAGGAGCAGGGACAGGGGCAGAAGGAACTCCGAGAGAGTGCACAAACGGACCGGGTTTAGGACCAGAGGGGGGCTCGAAGACAGGCTCAGAAGGAGTCTGCAAGGGGTCAAGCGACTGGACAGGAGGGAGGGTGGTCTCTTCGCGAAGGGTAATCGTGATAAGGGCAGTGATGGAAGGCCGATTGAAGGCACAATCGAAACGCAGCTCAGCTTGTTGCGTAGATTGCCTGAGATAATGACTGCCAGGGCGAGGAGGGGAGGCGGAAGCCTGGAGAGGGGGCGAAGACAGAGGTGACAAAGCAGGAGCGCCGGATGGAGGCATGGACTGAGGAGGCGCCGGGGCAACGCGCTCATGGAGACGACCAGAAGGGTCAATAAAGAAATGAGCGGGACGCCTTTCAGAGGGCTCCATGGAGAAGTCGACATTAGAGCTAGAGGGACGCTCACTCATGGATCTGCCTCGAGAGGCCCCTCTCCTACAGGTCATTCTTTGCCTGAGCCTGGGCATACTGGAATTCTGAGAAGAATCCGACCAGTCACCAGAAGGAGCTGCAAGAGTAGAGTTAATTTGACCAACAATAACAGGAGAAGTATGAAAATTGAACATAACAGGGAAGAAATTACTATTTGAGTAATGGTAGCCGGGAATTGTTTCCAAACAGCAGTGAAGAGAGCACCGACGTCCTGTAGCAGTGCGATCCCCACCTGTAGCACAGCCTCCCGGGCAGTGAGAGCACAGAGGCGACAGAGGGCGGTGAGCAGAACCAAAACAATCGGGAAAGTTCGAGCAGTAGTGCTCCATTTGATGTATGATGCGCTGAGCAGGACAGAGCAAGTGACGGCGAGGAGGAATAAATGTCCAGCGTCGAGGTTTAATGAGAGTTGCATTAATGGCACCATACGGGGCCATGTGGCCACCCCAGGTGAACCGCCTTGGGACCTGAACCAGGCCTTGAGGCCCCTTAACCCAAAGTATCATCCGCATCCGGAAGTGGCTGATCCATTTGCACCAGCTTGATGCATTCCTGAGTGGAGTTTCTGTCATTTATGATCTGGAGAGAGCCGTGTTTGAGAAAGTCCGGACTATCAACTCCTAAATTGGCAAGGAGATCCGCAACCTTGTTGCCATCTCTCTTGGTATGAGTAAAAGAGATAGCTTGATTTTCTTTTACCCAATTGCTGAGCTTGTCAATTCTGGAGGCTAAACGCCAACTGGTGGCTACCTTGGCTGAGCTGGTTCCTTGGAGCAACTGGTTTGCCATGCTGATCAGAATTTGTGAATCACCTTCCACTATAATGGGCAAGAAGTTGTAGATGTGTAGATGTATGCTAAATTGAGTCCTTGCCATAGACCTTCCAACTCAGCTGAGTTGTTGGTGTCCCAGCCAATGGATCCGTAGAAGATAGCCTGGATTTCGCCTTGGGAATTTCTGAAGATACCTCCATATCCTGCCGGGCCTAGATTCCCTTTAGAAGCCCCGTCAAAGTTCAATTTGAGTATTCCTGGTGGAGGAGGAGTCCAGGAGAGGGATTCTAAAGGGTTCTGCTTGTTGATTTTGGGAATGGAGGAAATGGTAAATTGCCAATTGCGCCATATGCTGAGCTCTCGAGGATGGTTGGGAAGATCCTCCTCCTGCCAAGATGGAAGAGAAAGAGACTCCTGTAGGTTGCTGTGGAAATTTTTCCAGAGAATTTCCAGGGGAGTGGTTTGATGCTTGAAGACTCTTTTGTTTCTTTCTTTCCATAGCGCCCAGAAAAGGAGACCTGGAATGATTTGCCAGAGAAAGTTGAGAATGGGGCTATTGTAAGGGTGCTGGGGCCAGTGGCGCGGAATACTGGTGATATCCCCTTGTGGTTTGCTTCGTTGGCTTCTAAAGCAAATTTTGTTCCAGAGCTGGCTAGCTAACTGACATGTTAGCATGAGGTGCTGAATGGTTTCAGTGTTATGCTTGCAATTTGGACATTGAGAGGGGCCACAGAAACCACGCTTGAGCAGATTGTCCCAGGTAAGAATTATTTTATGGCTGAGGAGCCAAAGAAAAGTAGAGACTTTAGGCCAGGTCCCCTTAGCCCAGAAAAATTGCCAGAGTTTGTCTTTCGGGTGAGGAGTAGGATACATTAAGCTGAAGGCCTCTTTAGTGGTAAATATGCCTTTGGGCGAATAGCCCCACCTAAGGATATCTGGGTCATTCGAGCAGCGAATTCTGCAGCGTTGAAGTTCCTCCTGGAGTGTTTCCCACATATTGCTGGGAATAGTAGGCTGGAGGAGAGATGGGTGTTTCCAATGTTGATAATCGCTGCTAGAATTAGTCATCCAACACTGACTTACCTTCAGCTCTTCTGGCCCATTATATCTCTCAGCGTTGGGTAGATTTAGGATGTTAGTGAGCTTCGGCCTCTGTTGCCAGGAGTCCATCCAGAATCGGGCATTCTGTGCATTCCGAACTTCCCAAAAGCTGTGTTATTGGATGAGGGCATGATGTTGCTTGGCAGAGTTCCAGATGAGGGAGCCGGCTGTCTAAGGTTTGAGTCTGATTAAGTCATTCGGCAGTCTATTGTTGGCATACTTGGCTGCCCACAACTTAGCCCAAGGAGTGTGAGGGCTCGTAAGCCATTTCCACCAAAGTCGTGCACCCATGACTTCATTGCTATGAAGGGGATTCCTGAGACCTAGCCCACCGGCTTCTTTAGGAGTGCAGACAGTATTCCAGTTGACCAAAGCCCATTTCCGAGTATGAGTTGAGGAGCCCCAGAGGAAGCGCCGCTGTAGATTCCTGATTTGATTGAGCACCCATTTGGGAGCTGCAAGCACAGAGAAGAGGTAGAGAGGCATTGATTGCAGAACCGCTTTGATGAGGACTAATCTGCTGGCCAGGTTGAGAGCTCTGAAAGTCCATGAGGAGAGGCGAGCTTCAATTTTATCAAGGAGAACGGTCCAGGCTGAATGCTTGAGAGTAGAGTCAATGAGTGGGGCGCCAAGGTATTTAGCGGGGAGACGGGCAAGCTCAAAACCAAGAATACGGGCTACGCAGGATTGGATTAGAGGAGGGGTATTAAAAAAGAAGAGTTGAGATTTGGTAACATTGACAGTCATGCCAGAAGCGAGAGAGAAAAGGTGCAGAATGCGTTTGAAAGACCTAGCTTCTTGAGCTGAAGGGAAGCCAAAAAGCATGGTGTCGTCAACAAATTGCTGGTGAGTAGAAGCGGGAGAGCCATGAAGGGATATGCCTCGTATATGCCCATCTTGGACAGCATGATGAATGAGCCTGCTGAGACCCTCAGACATAAGGACAAAAATGAAGGGAGAAAGAGGGTCACCCTGTCGAATACCTCTGGATGAAACAAAAGGGTTGGATGGGGATCCGTTAACAAGGATGGAATAGAGAGGGGTAGAGATGAGACTCATGATCCAGCGTATCCACATCTGGTCAAAGCCAAAGGCTTTGAGCATACTCTAAATGTAGCGCCAGCAAAGTTTGTCGAAAGCTTTGGAGAGATCGATTTTGAGAAGCATACCTGGTTTTTTAGTGCTCTTGAGAGAATGGATTACTTCATGAGTCATTATGATGCCATCCATTAATTGGCGGCCTTCCACGTAGCCTATTTGTTCTGGCGAAATGAGGAGCGGCAACAGAGGCTTTAATCTGTTTGCAATGACCTTGGAGATGATCTTGTAGATCACATTGCAGAGAGCAATGGGACGATACTTTTCTGGAGTGCTTGGTTGTTCTTCTTTAGGCACCAGAGCTATGAAGGTGGTGTTTAAGGAGGGGAGAAGCCAATGGGTAGCCCTTGATTCTTCCACCAGTTCCCATACTTCTATTTTAATGAGCTCCCAGAAGTGATGGAAGAAGTTTGCAGTGAATCCATCAGGCCCTGGCGCCTTCCCATCTTTGGTTTGTGCCATCGCTATTTCAACTTCTTGTAAGGAGATGGGCCGCAGAAGCATTTTGTTATGCTCTTCAGAAATGAGTTTGGGAATGAGCTGAGAAATTGCATTAATGGATGGCTGTCTGTCTATGGTGCTGTCCTCTTGGAGAGTGGTTTTGAAATAGTTCGAGAGAACTTGTTCAATTTCCTCATGTTGCTCGACTTGCTCCCCGTGCTGATTAGTGATATGGTGAATGCGATTTTGCATTCGTCTCTGAATAGTGGAGCGATGGAAGAATCGTGTATTTCTTTCCCCTTCCTTTAACCAATTAATTCGGGACTTTTGTCTCCACAGAATTTCTTCTTGTCTTTGCCTTTCTTCAAGCTGCTTCTGGATCTGCATTTCTTGGGTATTGGTATCCTCTGATCTGCCTTCTACTATGATTTTTTGTTGTACTTCCTCCATTTGTCTTTCGAGGACTTTGATTTCCTGAAAGATGTTGCCAAAGACTGTTGTATTCCAAGTCTTGATGAGCGCCTTGAGATATTTGAGCTTTTGCTGAAATTCGTACATTCTACAGCCATGGGGAGGAGTGAAATTGTGCCATGCCGAGGTAACCATTTCTTTGAATGAGGGATGTGAAAGCCAAAAGGCTTCGAATTTGAAGGGCTTTTTAAGCTGTGGGCCAAAGTTGAGCCATTGTAATGCAATGGGCCAGTGGTCCGATCCTGCAAAAGGAAGAATTGAAGCCTCTAAATCGCCTCCCAGATGTATAGCATTGTCATAGATGAGGAATCGATCGAGCCTGGAAGCAACATGATGGGCCCCTGATCTTTTGTTGTTCCAAGTGAACGTTCCATTGGAGAATGGGAGGTCTATCAGCCAGCTGTTGGTTATAAAGTTCTTGAAGTGGGCGCTTTCAGGGTCCTGTCTGGTTCTGCCTCCTGTTCGTTCTTCCATCCTGGTTACCATATTGAAGTCCCCTGCTGCTATCCAGAGAGGATGAGTTCTGTGAGAGTTAAGCGCTTCCATTGTATTCAAGAGTCCGATCTTTCTGTTAAGGTCCTACGGAAATAAACGTTTGAGAGATGCCCATAGATATTTGTACCAATGGGGTGAAAAATGGCTTGAATGATATTATGTGCCGCATGCAGATCAGATATGACTATGGATTGAGTATCCCAAGCTATAGCAAGCCCTCCAGAAGAGCCAGAAGCATCTACTACTGCAAAACTGCTACTAGGCCAGACTTTTGACAGAAATGTACCTAAAGCTTCACTGTTACATTTAGTCTCTTGAAGAAAGAGAATGTTTGGTTTTTCTTTTTGTAACATACTTTTTATCATTTTGTGCTTACCTGGGTTGTTCAGCCCTCTGATGTTCCATGATATCAATTTCATGAGGAACTATTTGGCAGGGGCGGGAAGAACCGCGTTAGCTTGGGGTAGCACCCAGAGTTGACTAGTATTTCCCCAATGGTGATTGTGCGCTGCCAATCTAGTTTTCTGCCTCTCTTTTTGGATTCTTTAATTACTTTGAGGCTATCCCAATGACTTCCTGACTGAATACCAAGTTTTTCTTGCTGCTGGGCTTTGGATAGGACCTTTGCCAGAGTATCTATTTGATGGGGCTTGATTTTGTCAAATTCTTGGCGCTTGCATGCATCCTCCAGGCCAATGATGTCAAGATCCCCAAGCTCTAGACTCTCTGAATCTTCTTCCATTGGATTAGTAGCGCTTTGAGTGCCTTTTTCTCCTTCGGAAGTGGTAGATCCCGATTTAGGATCATCCAGATCCATGATTTCCGTATGCCAAGTTAAGAGCTTTGTTCCAGAGGGGGGGTTGGAAGTAGGGTTTGCAGAGGCGCTTGTCTCTTGCTTGGGGGGGGAAGGGTTCAAAGGATCAGGAAGCGGGGTGGAAGTATTGGGGATCTGGTGAGATTGTGGAGGCGCTTGGCTCGAGTCGGGCAGTTGATCCGTATTGGATAGGATGGCAAAACTATTACTGGTAGTAGGAACACTAGAGGAAGGAGAGGGTTTCTTACCTGCCGATGAAGATTTCTTGTTGTGCCTTCTGCGAGGAGGGACTTTGGTGAAACCATCTGCTTCTGGTTGGGTATCAGCTTCTTTGTTCTGGGGTGAAGTGTTGAGGGGGCAATCTCTGAAGAGGTGCCCATGGGCATGGCAGTGACGACACCTGAAAGGAACATGCTCATAATCCAGTGGTTGGATCCACTCAAAATCATCATGGTAGATGCTTACAGCATCAGGTAGGGCATTGTCTAGATGCATGTAAACGCAGATCCGCGCATAAGAAGTGTAGCGGCGAAGCTTGGTCTCTTCTGCGACTTTGATAAACTGCCCTAGACCCTTGCCTATCTCCTGAAGCGTGTCTTCGTCCCAGTATTCAAGCGGCAACGAATATAAGCGTATCCAGACTGGAGCCCAGTTGAAATTTTCGTTATCTGGGTTAAATATTTAGACCCAGTTTCTGAGGTATAGTCCAGCCGAGTTGAAGAAGTATGGCCCTTCATCCATGATTCTGTTGCGATCCTCAAGGCAAAGGAAGATCGTCGTGAAGAACCCCTTCGGTCCAAGCTGCAGAGTTACGTGTCCTTTAGGCTTCCATTTCAAAGAGATCCAACCTTGTAAGGCTTTTTATGTGGGCCAGAAGCCGATGAATTTGCCGATGAGGGCATGGTCTCTCATATATTGGATGCGTGCATTGATGCGATGGCTGGGCAGATAAATATTGGGCCTTTCTAGCGCAATGGGTTTGCAGGTGGAGGAAGAGGGGACCGCCTTGTCCTATTGTGCTTGTGAAAAAGTCTCCTGGGGTTCTATCATTTTCTGTTGCTTGTCAGCGCTAGTATTGGTACGGTCAGGACTAGCGCGTGAAGAATCATTGTTTGCAGGTGGGGTCGGGCTCCCCCCCCCCCCCCCGAGCTTGTTGCCATGGCCGTTGCCCAAGCTCGAGAGCTTGGAGGAAAGCTGCGTCGCGTGATCAGTCGGCTAGGGTAGCTGCAGGCGCCGGTGGGTAGAAGGGATTTATGAGATTGTTGAAAAAGGGAGTTCCATTTCTTTGGGATGACTTTGCTCAATGCTCATTCGATGCTTTGAAAAAAGCATTGACCTCTGATCCTTTATTGAGTCCACCTGATTATAGTAGGGATTTCCTTTTGTATCTTGCAGCAGCAAAATCTACTATTGGTATGGTTCTAGTTCAGGAGGATAATGCTCTTGCAGAGCATGTTATTTACTATCTTAGTCGAGGCTTGGTAGGACCTGAACTTCAGTACACTCCGATAGAAAAGTTAGCTTTGGCAGCTGTTCATGTTGTACAGCGACTCTGGCATTACATTATTCTACGAAAAACTTATGTTTTGGCAGCAGCCAATCCATTTCAGTTTGTCCTCAGTAGGCGAGTGATTGGGGGCAAATACAATAGATGGATTGTGATTTTGCAGGAATTTGATCTTGAGTTTATGTCTTCCAAGTCCAAGAAGTCATTGGTTTTCGCGGAATTGATCTCCGAGTTACCCTGTGGGGATGAGGTAGTCTATGATGAATCCTTCCCTGATGAACATTTGTTTCTTATCTCTCCACAGGATCCTTGGTATGGGGATATAATTGTGTATCTTCAGACTGCGAAGTTTCCCTCTAATTTTTCGAAAGATGAGCGCCGTAAGTTGCGTCACTTGGCTAAGAATTACTTGATTATTAGTGATGATTTATACCGTCGAGGGGTTGATTCAATCCTGAGACGTTGCTTAATTCTCGAAGAAGCTGAGGCTATGCTGAATGATTGCCACGGTGGAGCTTATGGTGGTCATTTATATGGGCTTGCTACAACCCAAAAGATCTTGCGTGCTGGGTACTTTTGGCCTTCGATTTTCAAGGATTGTATGGAGTCGGTCAAAAAGTGTCATCCGTGTCAAGTTTATACTCAAAAAATGCGTGCTCATCCAGCTCTGCTTTTTCCAGTCATTACTGTTGGTCCCTTTACAAAGTGGGGTATTGATTATACTACTTGTAACCCACCTTCAGCTAAAGGTCACAAGTATATTATTGTAGCAGTAGACTACTTTACCAAGTGGGTCAAGGCTATGCCTACTTTTGGGAATGATGGTGATACTGCAGCTCTTTTTCTTTTCAACCAGGTAATTGCTCGTTTTGGTATTCCTAGAGAGATTGTCACTAATCATGGCAGTCATTTTCAGAATCGCATGATGGCTGAGTTGGCTCTAAAATTTGGTTTCTGCAGGAGCATTCATCTCCGTATTATCCTCAAGCCAATGGGCAAGTGGAAGCTGTGAATAAATCCTTGAAGACAATTCTTCAAAGGAAAATTGATAAAGCTCGATCCAACTGGAATATTATGCTATATCCTGCACTTTGGGCATACAGGACATCAGTGAAAACTGTAACTGGCTTTACTCCGTTTCAGCTAGTGCACGGGTTGGAATCCGTATTTCCCATTGAATGTGAGATTCCTTCTCTTAAGTTAGCTGTTGAACTTCTTCCTGACACTTCTAGTCTTGAAGAACGGCTCCTTCATCTGGAACATCTCAATGAGCAGCGTCGGGATGCCGCCACGATGAATGAGGCACATAAAAACCGAGTTAAAGCTCAGTACGATAAGGTGGTCAAACCTAGGGCTTTTTCGGAAGGTGACCTTGTTTTGGTCTCTGCCCAAGAAAAAGATGCCCTGGGGGTAGGAAAATTTAAGTCCATGTGGTATGGCCCCTTCATCGTTAAAACAATCCTTAAGAAAGGGGCATATACCTTGGTTGATTTTGAAGGGAACGAGTTGCTGGAGCCCAGAAATGAGCTCTATTTGAAAAAGTATTATGCCTAGGCTTCGGCCTGGCATGTTGCTTTTGTATATAGTAGTTTTGTTTCGTACATATCTGGTTGTTTTTCGATCTTTGATGGGTTGGTGATGTTTTTGATCTGCTTTGGCAGGTTGTGTCGGATGTCATGAGTCATTTTGGTTTCGCCGATGGTGCTAGTAGACACACCCGGAACTTAGCTTCCGTGGCTTGGGTGCTTCATTATCCATCTGGTCAGCTGTTAGTATCAAAAGGGGTCTGCATTGGTCCTACTTCCAATAACATAACAAAATACACTGCAGTTGTTTATCTACTCTCGGAGGCAATATCTTTGGGTGTTCATTCGTTGGTAGTTTTCTTGGACTCTCAGCTGGTGGTGTCGCGGTTGAACAATACTTATCGGGTTCGAGATCCATTTTTACTCCGGTTTTTCTTGAGGGTTCGTTTGTTACAAAGATCATTTCAATTTTTAACTTTCATTCATATTCATCGAGCTGACAATTGGATGGCAGACTCATTAGCTAATCAAGCAATTGATTGGCACATTAATCATTCCATACAATAAAATTTAATCATCAAAAACATCATACATTTTGATACATTTGTCACATCACATCAAACATCGCTATATATATATCATCAGAGTGTTCAAAAAACTATACAAAATTTGGATCCATAAGTCATACAAAAAATTGGGCTTATCCCCCCGATCATGTTCAGTCTTAAAAAATATACAGTCATCTGATACATCATATCTATCTACTCCTGAGGTCCCTGACTAGAAGTTGTGTTCCTATAGAACACGATCGCAGTGGCAACTCGGTGGAATAACCGTACCCAGTCATGGGGTACTCCTACCACCCGTCTCTGGATGGCTTCAGGCAGATCTTCCACCGCAACCATAGGTACTTGGTGGGTTAATCCCTCCAAGTTCCTCTGTACAGCCTGGAGGGTCCTGTCTGAATCTGTTGTATCCGCCTCACCCCTGCGATGCTTATGTTGCAGGTAACCCTCAGGTCGACCTGGTCCAATATCTATATCATGGTCATTTTTAATTTGTAAGTCATTATGAATCCAATCAAAAACATGTTTGTTTTTCACATTTTTTCATACATATTGAAAAAATCCAAAAAAAATATATAAGTCAAAAATTGCAAACTTACCGACTGTGCCCCATGCCGCGCCTAGTGGAAGGACAAGATCTGGATCGCCACGAAATTCCATCCCGGCATAGGGATATTCATCCATAGCGATGATTTTTTCTCTCCACCATAGGAAGAATTCATCATCCCAAGTGGTCCGGGGAACTTCACTTCCCCCCAATCTCTTCATCATGTCTGCCCAGCAGGCAATTCTTGGGTCTCTCGGGCTGCTGATGGTAGAGATCACTCTGGGTCTCAGCGCTGGAATATTCTCGAAGAAGAATGTCATCAAAATTGTACCATATCCAAAAATTTTCGTCTTTGTTTTTCGGATAGAAGTCAATTTTTGCTTCATGTTCATCAGTAGAGCCGTGCTCCAATCATATACATGAGTTAAGCATTCCACTGCTATACTCATTTGTGTCCTGGATGCCTGGTGTAGAGAAGCTGAGCCTGCTACTCTCCCAATGGTAAAAAGGAGGATTTTTATGTGCAAGTCTCTTAAATCTTTGATTGCAATTTGAGTTCCAACTTTCTTGAAACCCTCTACGCAATACACATGGACGTAATCTTCCACGGTTAGCCCTCCCAAAGGCTTACCGTGCAAGTCTACTGGCTTCCCCCTCTGGGAGAGTCTAGTGATAAAATATATATCTTCCACTTCAATGCGTATGGGCATCTGATCTATGATGAAGCAGTCTTCTTCCGGTTCCCAATAATTCACAAGCATTTCGAGCAACCGGACATTACTCTTCATATTTGGCACTTTGAAAAACTTGAGCAATCCGCAATTCCGAAGAATATTCAGTGATACTTGGTCCTACATGACTTCATTGTCTATTGCACTGTGTTCACGCTCTCTCCATGATATGGTCATCCTGTAAAATTTCATTAATTTTTTCATTAGCTACGCATTTTTCATTTGGGGCTGCGCATACACGACTTTCTTTGTGCACAATCGCGTGTATACGCGACTTGGCTGTTAAAAACCCGCGTATGCGCAAACCCATAATTTTTAGCAAGAGATTTAATGGTGAAAATTCCTAATTTTTAAATTATGAACAGAAAAAATGAATAGCAAGGATGGTTGATGAGCTTACCTGACAAATTCAGTGAAGATTGACAGTTGGTTGCTCCTATTTTGACGAAAGAGGCTTTTTTCTCTAGAGTGCTTTTTCCCAAATCAGCAATGTAACAATGAACCAAATATGAGGTAAATTGTCTATTTATGCCCAAAAAGTTGAAAATTTTCGCAAAAAATTGTTATGCTTATTTTTTCAATCTATCTTAAGCTGCATAACCCAGATGCTTGGAAGTGCCCAGATTGGTATATTTTCAGGTACATTTTGACGAATTCGAGATTTTTCCCGGTTTTTGATCCATGACTGCTGACTCGTGATAGCAGGTATATGATATTCTCTGGCATATAGGTTAGGGAATCCACTTTCCGTTGCATTCTGAATACTAGCCTCCATTCTGATCACTTGCCATAGGGTCGATCCCATCAGGTCATGAGTATTACACCCATTTCACTCGCCGATTATTTAATCATGACTTGGTGGTAGTGCCTTCCTTTACATGGGCTTCTTAGTTAGTTCCTCGCTATCACTTGTTGCCCATGCTGCATTTTATGTAGGCTCGGGAGTCCTCTTTAGTCCCGCCATGACTTATGTGTTGAAGCTTCATTCTTCTTCTTCCTCACTATTATTTTTCTGACTATTACCCTAGAGGCTCCCTGGTGTTGTTGAGTTGTATTACTGCATTGCATATTGGCTACTTGTTTATCCTGGCCTTTAGCCGGCTTCATTTGGACTCAATGTTTAAGCCAACTTTTGACCTTGTCTGTCTGTACAAGTTAACCATTGCATGCACTTAGCTATCACGACTTGACACCCTCTCTACCCATGGATGGAACATTCCTCTGAGTATCGCTTACCAGTTTCCGCCACCTTGCATTGAGCATAGGATCGTTCCAATCCCAGGAACTAGTGCATCTGTTTCTTGATACTCGTTCTATCCATTGTACCATAGCATTCTTTTATTCTTTTCCAGGCTTATTATATGAAAAAGACAAAAAAATCAAATATAACAAAAAGAGCGGGAACGGGATGTAATTTCGTTATTTGATGGCAGTACAGTGTCAGTTTGTCGCCCTTGAACAAAGCATATACACTTATATATCTTTCCTCCATTTGGGATGGTTTTAGTTTCGACCTAGGTTCAGCCTTTACCTTGTTTCACTTGTCAGTCCTCCCCCGGTTGGTTATCTCTTCCAATCATATGGAGATTTTGTTCTGCCTCCTGCATAACAGACTTATACAGTGTCACTTTTACTGCCATGGTCATCACGAGTCATGCTTTTGTTCAAGGGAATTCCAACTAGAGTCGGCCATTCTACAGTGTCTCTTGACTCATTATTCAGTCGGCCTTCCCGGTCTTGTCAGTATCTTTTTCTATCACATCAGATGTTTTGGTCCTCTGCTCGTGCTGGTTTGAGAAGGTCTCCATTGACTTCTTGCTGGCGGGTTTGTCTCTTATCGACTACGACACATTGCTCTAAGAGCAAACCTAGAGCTGCACCCTGGCCCTATTTCCATCATTGATAGGTGACCTTGTGCTCAGCATTTGATCATCATTATGCGTCTTTGACTGAGTGGTTTCCCCTGTGTTCGATGTCAGCATATATTATCACACTTGGGATTCGTGCAGTACCTTGATTTCCATTTGACCCTATCGGTGGATTTCTCGCCTCTGTGTCAGCTTTCATTATTGGTTGGTTCAAAGGGTTTCTTTCGTGCGCTAGCTTCATCTTGTGCATGTCGGAAACGTACTTCGGTTTGGTTCCGTCACTCTACTTCATCCGATTCCTTCCAAATCTTGGCCTGCGGGTTACACTCGCGCTGGACTGATGTGGGATGCCTTAATGCCTTCCTTCCAGTAGATCGTTTCCCATCGAATCCGACTCATTGCTCTGGGAATAAGGTCTAGATTCTTTTTGTCAGTACCTTAGGGTTTCCAGTCATCAGTGGCAGACTCTTCGCTATCGACACTGGGGATTCATCATTGCCTCCTGATTGATAGATTCTCTCAAGTTTTTTACTTTAACTCATTCATTCACACTTGTTAGATTCTACTGGGGCACCTTGACACTCATTTTCATTATTGGTGGGTTGTCTCGCATTGGTTAACGGTATACATCATTGACCGGTAATCCAACGATTTCTCACATGGTCGAATTTAGCTCATTTATTCCCATTGTGTAGAATTGTGCCATAGTGATCGGTGAAGACCTCGGGTTGCATCAGCATTTCTCGGTTCACTTTTGACAGTCCATCCAGTTTCTGCCAGTGATGTCGTCCACCCTTATATGTTGCAGTTCAGTACAACAGCATCTTATATGTTGGCTCCCGAGTTGCATGATTGTACCGTTTATTCCACCTCTTATGATTTGGTACTTGGAGATTCAGTTACTTATATGACCAGACATCCCGTTTCAGCATCATTGATCAGTTTTCTATATGTGATACTTTGACATTGATTCAGACTTGTACTTTCGGGCCATGCTCAGATGATTCATTGTGTACTTTCAGTTTAGCTATAATTGTATACATGTTGGATCTATTTTGTACTTTCCATATGATGTATTTTTGACTGAGCATGGGTATGCCCGCCTCAGCATGATTTGACTCTCTGTGTTCTTTCATTGGTTTTTGGCAGGCTGAAATCTGGTGAAGTCCTCTCTTGTCCTTGCGAATTTCTTTCTATGTGCATAATACATTTCGGCCATCATGTACCCCTTCTGACCTCATATATTAGGGGGCATCTGTTATAGCATCATTTTTCACCCTCATGTGATTCATGATTGTCTTTATGGCTTTGGGCACCCATTCCTATAGACTTGAACAAAATTCACTAAAAAACAATGTTAAAATTTCCATACGCGGGTATGCCGAGAATTTTCCGCATGTATACGCGAGTCCATATGTACTTTTCCGCGTATGCCATTAAAATAATTAAAAAATATATAAAAATTCCCTATTTTCGGGTTGGGTTGATGGTTACTCCAGTAGTTCAACCACCCCAGCACGTGGCCAACTATTTCCAACTGATTGAAACTACCTTGAGGGAGTATAAAATCCCCTCATGTGTATGGCCTAAGGGAGGGAGAAATTTTATAGACATTATACTCTGTTGGAATCCCAATTCAAGTCTGAATTCCCGTGCCTCCTGCACTTTCCCAGATTTATACAGGAAACCCTTGTTTCCTAGAGATGTTCATCTGTTTATATGCCATCTCGAGTGCACAAGTCTTGAAAGTATCTTAGTGAGGCAAGGGTGGGACAGATCCGGACGATGGTCTGCTCGAAGATCGTGGAAGGATTCAGGTGATCTCTCCACTCTTTACTTCTATACATGCTGTTCGTAATAATGAAGAACCATCTTGTTCCTGAACTTCTGTGTTAGTATCTATTTGTACATGTGAAAAGATTGATTATTAAGAATTTATTATCGTTTATATCATATTTCACATGGATTACACTAACATTTAGGAGAAATATATGCTGTACAACTAGGTTTCCGTGCACGTTCTTTTTTGTTTTCCAGGTTGAAGGAGGAATAAGGGTTGCTGGGGGTTTGGACCCCGCGGGATCTACATCGAACGTAGGACTACGGGTGAGTTCTGCTATTGTTGTTATCTAGTTTTTTGCATTCAAGTATGGTTGTGTGTGAGTCCTTCTGAATAGCATGCCCTGCTCTGTGGAGGTTTTGACCCAACGAACCTCTAGGGTGTTTTTCCTCGAAACACCCACAGTACCCTTTCAACATCTCTCGTGTCAGACCCGGCATGTTAGAAAGCCATGTGAAAGGCCAAGACTGGTTCAGAGTTGTTCGGTCTGGCCTATATTACCAAATTGTTCTGCCCACCTTTCCAGTCACCGAGTTCATATGTTGGCTCAGAGATGCCTATGACGAACATAGGGATGTATTTATTTCAACTCAGGGAAATGAGGTTTTCTACATATCCTCTGAGCTCATTAAAGAAGACCTCCATTTTCCTCACAGCTAGGATTATGTCGAGTTCACAGAGTTGTCCCTGTCTCGTTAGTTTTCAAAATTACACTGGAAATAGTAGAGTGAATTCCTCTCTTCCATCTCAGACTCTCGTCTCATGTCTATCCCGTCTTCGGATATGGTGCCCTTGACCGCATTTGAAGACAACCTCCAACCTATTCTTGTTTTCATCTCAGGGTTTCTAGGTCTTAGAAAAGCAAGCCCATACAACACAGCAGAAAGTTCAGGAGTTGGTAGCTAGGTTGGAACAAAATGATAAGGTAATATTGGCCCTGCAAGAAGAGGTGGAAGGAGTGAAAAGGGAGAAGTTGTAGCAGGAAAAGGTCATCAAGGATCTGAACAATCGGATGAAAGGAAACGCAACCCTCTTGGAAGCTAGGTGCCTCATCTGGACCGACATCAAATCAAAGGTAAGGAAATGTTGGAAGTATATTATGTTAATGGATGATAAGAATATTGTTGTCTGATTATTCAAAGGGAAGTTGCAGGAAGGACAAGCGGAAGCTCAGGTGAAGGTGGTTATGGCCAAGAAGTATATCACCTACCTAAACGGATTGGACTCTGAAGAGTTGGCTATCCAAGGGATTGAAGACTGTTTCAGGGGCGTGATGGAAATTAGAAGGGTAATTGAGAAAGAGACCGCATGTGTAAATGTGTTGAGTGGTTTGGAACAGGTTGCCAAGGGAGTGGAGAAGTTTGAGCAAGAGTGGGATGAGTTGGTGAAAGCAGGCCTCCCGTCATGTTGAGAGCCTGCAATGGCCGTTTTTTTAGGTCTAACTTATTACGAAGAGAAGCTAACAGTTGTTATGAGTCAGACCAATCTTCCCTATGAGAAAACCACTCGCTTGAAAGCTGAAACCATAATTGCTACCCTAGGAAAGGAGATTTCCCTTCTCTGTCAGATCAAATAGTGCTTGGCCGTCCATGTGGATTACTCAGAATTGACTGATATACAGGCCTTAGTGGAGATTTTTTCCACTATGCCCTTTCCAGGGGTGACCATATGGAAGAAATGCAGTGATTATGTAAATGTACCAGTCGCCACACCATCCCTCCAGTCCCCACCTCCTCAGAAGCATAAAGTTGGCTCGTCCATATCATCAGTACTTCCAACTCAACTGACACCTGCTACACCCTGTTTCTCCAAAAAATGATGCTCATGATCTGGCCATAGTGGCCTTTTTACATATTATTTTTACTTTGTAATATCGGGTTAAATCTTCATTTCACCCTATGAATTTTATTTTCTATTTAAGTTTTTTTGTTTTTGGTTGGCACCTATGTTAAGGCCACTACAGAGATGATGAGAGGTGTCTTTCCTCATCATCAATTTTTATTTTTATAGAGATAAGAAACATAAAATATATTTTTGTAAACAAATGTTGGTCTAAAAATATCTTTTGCAAACAGTCAGCAAGGGATTATAAAAGAAAGAACTTGAGTTTATCCAAGGGTTCCAGATTTTCCAGAACAGAGACTGTTAGTCATAAATTCTCGTTTTTGTAAAGTTTTAAGGCTTTCTCATAGTGTATGTTGAAGAATCGCATTGGGAAATCAAAGTGTATTATTCTATTGTGAGATGGATTGCTGGTGAGATCAGTCACAGTTTGTATCCTCTCAGTTATACTCTAATACAAATGTTTTTTGACATTTCATCTCTCTTTATATTATAATCTATCGGAATTCGAGATCTTGATTAACTGGGTGTGAATTTATCTGTCAAAGGATACTCATGTCTATTGGTCTATGGAATTTTAAATCTTGCTCGAAGCTTTGATATTATGTTCATATGTAATATCTCATTTACTCGCCTTTCTTCTAATATTAGCTGGTGATAGATTCTTATATGATAATAAGCCTATCTGTAGTTAATACTATCTTCATTTGCTGCCACTATTACCACACTTCTCATTTTGATAACTATGCACTGTGTTTCATGTTCGGCCCTCCTCACAGTTGTTTAAATCATGATCCATCTTCGATAATGTGCTTATAGACCCTTATTTTTTTACTATTGGACACTTTTTCTGGTTTATCTCTGTTCCTGATATCTTGGTCCCACCTTATAAAGTTAAAACAACAATTCTGAACAAGAGGTTTCACGTTCATGACCATAGAAAGTTCCTTCAAACCCTCTTAATCTTAATATGTCCTAGGAAATGGTCCTTTGCAACTCATGGATGTCTCTAGGATCTACAACAAGCGCAAAGAACTTTATTCGTGTGAATTTGGCTAGGTGTTAAAGTCTCAGACCAATAAATATGGTTGATAAATGGTTTTGAAAACCTAAAATACCTCCTTTGAAACTCCTTGGATAAAATGTAATACCAAAACTCTAACCTTATATCAAATCTTAATGCCTTTGGCAGTAGCACAACAAAAAGGGTGCAACGGGTTAAAGGTTATGAGGGTTGCAAGCTCTTCTACGTGCTCTCCTTGGTTGTTAAATATGAAACTAACATCACACAACGTGAATTATTCTAGATAAGATAAATTGGAACCTGGTGATGGTCATGGTAGCAAGAAAACCTCCAATCTACAGAAGCACGACAAACCCCTACAGACAAAGTGCAACAACTTCCTTTGGCTGTTCAAAGCATCTAAGGAGGAGGATAAATTGTTTTGTTGGATTTTTGAGAACCAAATGCATGAATTTTTCACCTTCGAGGTGTTATAAGCCTCCTTTGATTACAATGATTAGTTTCAAATTAAAATATGAAAGTGCAACGTAAATGATGAGCGCAACACTAAATTGTAATGATGATAATATGATGACTCAACCTTGCAACTAACTTGAAAAGACACCACTAAACCTGTCTCCATGATGAAAAACCAAAATCCATTATTATATTCACTCATGACTTGAATGACACATTTTCCTAAACTTACTAAAACTAGACCGTTAAAGACTTTAACAACTTGATTTTTATTTACCACTCGAACTTTAATATACCATATTGACTTGATCTCTATGAGATCATAGCAACACTTTAAAAATTCACCAAAATGATAAAAATTCAAAACTTGACTACTATAACATATGACACTAATAACAACAAGTGGCCAGATTTTTCAGTGGGGTAAAGGTCAGTAGAAGGCTTTCGAGGAGCTAAAGAAGAAGATGATCATTCAAGCACCATTTCTGGAATTACCAAGCTTTCAGTGACCCTTTGAAATGGAGACAGAAGTGAGTGGGTATGTTATGGGAGTTATCTTGATGCAGGGAGGAAAGTATGTATGCTACCATTCTGAACTATTTCATGGGGCAGTCCTTAACTAGCCTACCTACGAAAAGGAACTCTATTCCATGGTGCAAGTTGTGAAGAAGTGGAAGAACTATTTGATGGGAAAGGAGATATTAATCCACACAGATCACCAGTTTTTACAATAATTGCAGGTCAAGGGTAAGCTACAGTAGACCAGACATTACAAGTGGATGGGGTTTTTACAATAGTTTCATTTGGTGATCAAGTATAAGAAAGGAAGCACAAACAAGTTGGTCAACATGCTTTCAAGGCCACACATAAAAAATCATATTTTTGGGGACTCTTATGCACATGAAGCTATTCATACATGATGCATACAAAGAGGCATATTCAAAAGATGAGGACTTCAAGGAGGTGTATCAGCAGTTCTGAAGTCAGAGTCATGTGCATGATGGCGACAACACAGTTACTACCATCTTCGGGATGGGTTACTCTACAAGTTGGATAAGCTATGTGTTCCTAAAGGTGATCTATTGCAACTGATTAGAGAGGCTCACACATCCAAGGTTGTAGGGAACTTTGGTGTAGGGAAGACCGTGGCTAACTTGCAAAGGTATGTGTATTGGCCCAATATGCAAGAGCATGTAGCTAGGTTCATAAGAGGATGCATGATTTGTTATTTTTGTTGTACCAACAAACATAGCAACATGGAACGGGGTCTATATCATCCCTTACCTATACCTACTCGTCCTTGGGAGAGCATTTCCATGGACATTGTGGGAGGTTTACCGACAACCAGGAAGGTACATGACCACCTGTTCGTGGTAGTTGACAGGTTCAGTAAGATTTGTGTTATGATGCCCTGTAAAAAGACCATCAATGAAAAATAAGCAACAAACTTGTTCTTTCAACAAGTATGGGTGAACTTTAGGATACCAAGGAGCATCATTTCAGACAGGGATACAATATTTCTCAGTGCATTTTGGACTACATTATGGGAGAAGATGGATACAAAGTTGAAGAGATATACGACATTCCATCCATAGAAAAGGGAATACATACATAGTCAATAGGACTTTGTTGTAGCTTCTGAGGGGATACAACTAGAAGAATTCAAAGACCTGGGATAAAAATTTGATATATATACAACATTCCTACAACAGAGTAGTCCAAACTTCTACAACAAAGTCCCCATTTGAGACTTGTTTTTGGATATTTTCCACCTTCACCTTTGGATATTTCATATGGGAATCAAGGAGGAGTGAGGGAAGATCTTACAGGAGATGCTTTGAGGGCTAGAAAATTTGTTGAAATGGCACTAAGAAATGGCACCCCAAATAAGCTTCTAATTTAATTTTCCCCTAATTAAATTGGAAGAGAAATTGTAATTTCATCTCATGACAACTTTTATTAGTTAACTAAGTCATAATGATTGAGTTATCTTAGGAAATTAGAGTTGAGGGTCAAAGAGGATGCATTTAGAGGATTTTTCTATTTTTAAGGGGTCCAATTATAGTTATTAGTGAGCTGTAATTAGTTAACTCAATAAATTGGTTTAAAATTAGTTTAACTAGTTCTAACTGAATGATGAGCTAGTGTCAAGAGGTTAAGTTAATTAAATCTGATTTAATTCAAAAATAATGATCAATAAGTTAACTGATAATTCACTATAAATATTTGTTTAATTCCAGTTCTAAGGAAGGCCCAGTTGAGACTGAGGTTAAAGGGATGATAACTATTAGTTATATAATTAGAAAATTGTACATGTCAGTTATAGAGTCATGAAGAATCCTATGATGCATTTCACAATAAATTCCAATGAATTTCATATTTAATAGGGTTAAAATCCCTCCAAGAATGCATGAGAAAGGCTGACTAAGTAGAGGCTAAGAATTGGTTAAGTATTTGACTTATTTTTCCTAGATCAAAGTGAGACACTTGGGAGAGTGTTGTAGTTTATCCATGAGAGAAAAGAATTGTATTTTTCATGGTCTTAACTTTATACAATATATAGATAGCAGGGTTTTAGGCAATGTGCTTTCCCCAGATACATCATGTGTTATGTGATTGATTGATTTATTTCTCTTACCGTTTATGTGATTATACAATCATGTTTTGTTTCTAATAATTGTAGAAGGATTCAGTATTTTGTTTTAGTACATTAAAATATTAGATTGAATCTCTTTTTTTTTATTTTCTACATTGTATCAGAGCACCATGAATCACAACAAATGAGAAGAACTGAGTTTGTTTTGAACATGTTCAAATTTGTAGATTTATTCTTCATGTGCCAACATTAGATCAAGATGTCTTTCAATGGCTTGAGACTCGAATATTACCTTGAGGGAAATTCGAACTACATAGCATGGAAGGACAGGATGGAGGAAGTGCTCGAGGACAACATACTGAATGCATTCATTGACACTAGTATTCCTCAGTCCGCAACAGCATATGCTCAATATATTTATGCATGGAAGAAGAATGTAACAAAGGTGAGAAGGATCTTGTTAGAGAGAGTTCGAGATCATATTTCCTCAATTATTCATGAGAAGACGAATCCATATTCTATGTGGAAGGCCTTGATAGATATATTAGAATAGAAGTGACCACAGGAAGCTGGTGCTGAAATACAAGCTCAGAAAGATCAAAATGGATAAGGGCAACACGATCTAAAAATACTTGACGAAGTTCACTCAGTGTCGAGATGAGATTGGAAGTGTTGGGATAAATCTTGCATCAGATGATTTGGTGAGCCTAGGTCTTCTAGGCCTTCCCAAGAGTTGGCATAGCTTCCATGACTCTATGAATGGGAGGGAGAAGCTACTATACTAGGAGTGATTATGCTCTGATTTGGTACAAGAAGAGATTCGACGGAGCACCAAAGATTCAAATAATGATGATGAGGAGAATTTTGCCTTGGATGGTAAGGCAAAGAAAGGAAAAGGGAAGGCATCCCATTCCAAATCAGAGTCCAAAAAAATAGGATAGAAGTGAGACTTTTCAAAGGTTAAATGTTTTCAATGTCATGAGCATGGACACTATGCCACAATTTTTCCATAAAAGAAGACCAACAAGAAGGCCTCAAGAGGAGAAGCAGGTGAAGCACCTGCTTTACAGCTCGAGCTGGATTTCACTCTCATCACATGCATGGTATCATCGATGAAGGGTTCTCTGTGGTACTTGTATAGTGTAGCTTCATTCCATATGATCGAAAACAAATAATTCTTCAGTAGCTTGGTGGAGAAGGATCTCCAGATTCACATCGAGATGGGTGACGACGTGACGTATAGCGCTACCAGTGTAGGCACAATTACCTTTCAGAGGGATTCAAGTCATCCACTCACATTAAAAGATGTCATGTATGTTCCTGGTTTATAGAATAATTTGTTTTTTGTTTCCATGTTGGAATATCTTGGATATAATGTGATCTTCAGTAAAGGAAAGGAAATACTTCGTCACAAAGCCATGGGACAGGTGAAAAATATTTGGTTTCAAGTAAAGAACCTCTACAATATGGATATAGAAGACTCTGTAGCATTAAGCATCAAAGAAGAGAAGGTGGAGAGTCAAGACGAGTCGGTGAGTTATGGAACATGAGGTTGGGTCATCTACACCATAGCACTTTGAAGATCATGCAACATATTTCTACAAGAATTCCAAAGGGTACATCTGCACAAAGAGATACATGCAAAGGGTGTACATTAGGGAAATATACCAAAGCCACCTTTCAAGATAAGGATATTCAAGCCAAGGTGATCCTTGAGATAGTTCACTCAGATGTGTGTGGACCATTCTCGAAAGCTTCCACACAAAAAAAGAGGTATTATGTGATTTTTGTTGATGATTTTTCAATAAAGTGTTGGATTTTCTTCATGCAAAAGAAAGATCAAACATTCTCCAAATTTTGTGAGTTCAAGGCACTTGTCAAGAAATATACAGGGAAGAAGCTGAAATCTTTGAGGAGCGAAAATGGTGGATAATATATCTCTAACGAATTCAAGAACTTATGTGCCTCAGAAGGAATTCGAAGAGAGTTGATAACACCTCATAACCCATAGCAGAATTGGGTTGTAGAAAGTGTTGTAACTCCTAGAGACAACCTTGAGTTGTGAAAGACCAGTGCCTGGGACATATTAATTAGCAAGGAGCATATGGTTTAACTTTGGAAGGTTATTCAAAAATGGGCTCTCATGCTATCAAATCTGAGTAGCTAAGTTTGATGCAAGTGGAACCAAGATTTTCAATACTTAGAAACAACAAAGGTAATACTGTAACAATAGAAAGTGAACTTTGATATAAAACGTATCCGATGATTTTAAGACAAAAACTTCAACAAGGGGCTGGATTCTAAAGTGGTTCATAGAGGTATATAGTCAAATGGTGGTCATTGGATAAGAAAAGAGGAGGATACTAACAGCAACAAGAACAAGATCCAGAAATGAATACAAACATGTACTGGGCTTATATATTGATAAGAATCCATACATGAGAATAACTTTAAAGATAAAGTCTCATTGCTGCACATATCAGAAGAATTACGGTAGAAGTGAAAGATGAAACAGTATATCCTGCCTGAGCCATATTTAAAGCACTAGACATGAAAGAATATGAATATAACTTCACACTAGAACATGTGAGAACTCGCATTCCAGAACACAGATATAAGAGATATGGAAATGAAATAGATGAACATTTATGTTACAAAACATAAGAGTGAGTTACAGACTGTGAGACATTCAGATCAAAATCCCCGATAGAAATGAAACTCATTATCACCAAGACACAACGTTCTCTTCAACATTAATATCAAAATATCAACCAAAATACATAAAGGTTCTCTCTGTAGTCAATTCTCTTGAAAATATGGAACCCTTTTTCCTCTTAGTTTGATGCTTATATAGAATTTACAGAAACATGAGCGGGAAGATATTTTGGGAAAATATATTCCCCACGTGCTAGTAAGTAGTTTGAGGTCTTAATCAAAAATAACAAAATTCATGATGAGGGATAGCGCTTCTCATCATTTACAATTAGACTCACAGTCGTTTCAAAAAAAAATATTAAAACTGTCTTAACAAGAAGTAAAATGCAAGAGTGAAATATGAATTTCACTCAGAACTTGAAAGTAAAAAGTAAAATAAAACTAAAGGCCACTAAGGCCGAATCATGAGTTAACAATGTTTACTGGTGCAACGGGGTTGATGCAGTTGTTGACACAGGTGGCGGGACATTTCCTAAGGAGCTGGCTAATAGGCTAGCATATTTTGTGCACCTTTTCCAACTGTCCACTGCAGGTTTGGGAATTGACGTGAAACCTTCCACTCTGATATAGGCTTTGGTGAGGTCATCATAATTTGCAACAACAGGAATTTTATGCTTCACTAGGTGCAGGAGGGAAAATTCCTTACTAAGGACTGAAACTATAGTTTCAGGTTTCAGTCGAGTATATTATCTGAAAGTATATCAGTTCGATTCATTTTCTCTTTGAGACGAGCCTCGTAAGCTGGTAACGGCTGCCGTATGGAATGGGTGGGATCCCAGCATGATGGGAGTCCAGCAGCTATAATCTCGGCCCAGTCCATCTTGAACTATTCTAAACTGACCGCCACTTTCTCCAGGACACTTGAAGCTATACTGCAAGCAGACTCTTTTTCTATTACTCTTTGACATTCCACGGCTTCCTTGAACCTACTCTTTATACCCTGTTTTATCACATCCTCAAGTTTTAGTTCTTTCAAGAAAGAGATATACCTTTTTGCGCTCTGAACTCTATTGGATGCCCTAGTGTTCCCCTCATGAAGCTTTCTTCTAAGATGGAGCATAGATGACTTTATTTCCTAAATGAAATTAAAAAATACCCAATTCTTTTTCACCTCTGTGATGATCTCAACCCAGATTAATCGCCTGGCATCCATGAGGGTAATTTTTCCTTTCATGAGACTAGTGAGTTCGCTGATGGTTTTCTCGTGCTCTTCCTTCTCTTTTTTCCCTTGCTTGATTTCCTTCTGCATGGAATTCATCCTCTTGGATCTCTCGGCCAGGAGAGCTTCTAGCTCACTGATTCTTTGGCGCGCTATCGAGACCTGTTTCTCCATTGCATCATTTGTGACCAGTATAGTGGTTAGCTATTCAGAAAGTGAGCTAGTTCCTTCTGTAGCGAGTGGAACACATGTATGAGTGTCCCAGGTTATCTGCAATGTGTTCATATTTTCCTGCAGAACGGATATCTCTCCAACAATATTTTCTTTCTCTTCTTTCTCCCTAGCAAGAGAATCAACCAAGCTTGCTTTGTCATTTTTTGCCTGTACTAGTTCAGCTATCTATACATGATGGGAGCCCGGTATGTTTATTTTTCTCTTCAAGGTTGCAACTTTCTTCTGTAAATCCTCGATAAGGTGACCCTAGGGGTCTATCCCACCCTTTTATTTTCCTTTTATCACCCCCTGAAGAGTGCGTATGTCATTCATGAGTTCTCGGGAATTGATTTTCTCCTTCCTGAAATTCTCTACTACTTGGGTATGTTTACTCTGCAATTTCCTTAGAGTGATAGAGATCCGCATAACGTCATCCTTGAGCATATCACCGAAGCACCGAAATATGTTGCACTTATCGATTGATGGCACTTGGGACATATCAATTGCTACCTCCGATGCCCTGTAGCTGGTGGTGCCAGCGTCTGGGTCTAGAACAGCCTCGACCATAGCCATGACTAGTTGCTCCGTATCCAAATTCATCATAGATGAAATTCTGGTGTGATATTTCTCAACATACCCTTCTAGCTCAACCCAATGCTTATCTCTAATTGATTTATTCCTCACCCTGTCGTCGCTTGCACCTCGAGAGCTGCTGACTGCAATATCTTGCGAAACCTCTAAAAAATCGAAAGAGGTGGTACTATCTCATAGCACCTTGATTCCTACTCTACCCCTGTCAGGCTTCCCATACGGTATTTCCTCCTGGAACAGCAGTTCATCTTTGATAACATATGCCTCACTGGTCCCTTCTTTTTTCCTTTTGAAAGGGGGGGAACGTTCTCCTGAAGCACCTACTTCCTCCACCTATTCCTTACTAGCTTCTCTGGTTGAAGCGGTATCTTCCTTTTCTCCGATCGCAGATGAATCAGTCTCCATCTGCGAAAGCAAAGGCTAGTTTTCAAGATTAGCTCGCCACTCGATGAAGGGCCTTGTTTCATGCATATAAGGGGTTGATTTATTCTGCTTCCTTCTGTTAGAGATGATTCCCTTTGGATCATAGGGCCAAGCTTTCCCTTGTCTCAAATCCATGTCTTGAAGCAGCTTTTTCACCACAGGAAGGGCGTGCCTTGAATTAACAATGAAAGGGCCAATGGTTGTGGGAAGCTTAAGGATAAACCCTTTTTTTGCAGGGAGGAAGTGAAGTTGATTAGCTTTTAGGGTCTGTCGGAGGTATTCCAAAGCATAAATCCGCTGGGCAGGAAAAATTGGCAATTGGTAGGGACAGACTTTGGCTCTATAAACCTGGATTTCAGTGTAGTTATCAAAAAGATACCAGTCCCCAGTGCTCTGGGCTTCACTATAATGTAACCATTTCCTTAGTTTAGGAAAAACCCTTTGCGGAGGAGAGTCATGAATAATGGTATAAGCTATAGACATGAAATCATTTGGGAACCTTGAGTAGCCCACCCCATTTTCCAGCTGATGCGTTGCGAGACTCCAGTAAAAAATTGGTCTTGGTTGAGAGTTTATTTTGTAAACCTTATCTAAACCCAAACCCTCAAACTTATCAGCATGCTGTAAGAGGAAAAGATAAAATACCATAGAAAAAAAACGAAAACGACCTGTGTCTGAGAGCTCCTGGAACTGAGTCTGAATGGTGGAGGCCAAGAAACCAAGAATATCTAAAATGACCCTGGGCTAAGACATTAACCACAGATAAGTTGTGCATCCTTTGGAAGTTTGCCTGAAACCTTCCACACCTAAGAGGCTGGCGATAAGAGCAAGGATAGGCTGGACGTCTTCCTTGAATAAGCTCAGGGGCACTGAGTCTGCAGTAGGGAGGCTTGAGGAGTGAGAGTTGGTTATGGAGGCGATGAAATCGCTCTGTTTCCTCCATGGCAGCTTTGCAAATTGAGGAGTCAGTGTTATTTCACTAAAGCTGACATAGTTTGAACTGGTAGGAAAACGAAGGGCTCTTTTAATGATTTCGGGAGAGAGAGTGAATATCTTGTTCCCCTGAGCTGAGAGGAACATGCCTCGACGTTAATCGTAAGCATCCTAGAGCCAACAGATGAACTTGACCATTGGATATACTGGGGGGTTATTTGATGATACAGAATAGACAACACGACACAGAACCTGTCTCTATTTTCCACGTGTCTCCTAAACAGCTCAGGCTTGATGCTGCTAATGGGGAATGGATACTGCGGGTCATGAATGTCGGCTTGTAGATCTAAGAAAGGCTCAGGCCTTGAAACAGCTCTGGACTTGTGGGCTTGGGGAGTTTCTGGCTCTATTTTCTTAGCTGAGACTTTACCCATGACCATCATGAAAATTTAAAAACAAAAGGAAACCAGATGGAATGAAAGGGATGGAATACCTGTGAAGTAAGAAATTTCTCAGGAAAGTGACACAGCAGTACTGACAACAACTAAGCAGAACTGGTATTGGGTGCCCACTTTTTCTTATACAGTAGTAAAAAAACCAGAGTATTTTACCACAGTAAAATATGGGAGATGGTTATACAGACCCGAGGCAGCTTGGGAAAAGAAGGCGGGGTAAAATGAATAGGGCTGACGTCATAAGGACGTCGACTGTGAGACACGTGGCATGGAGGGATTGGGTGTGAGACTTCTGTTAGGTGAATACTGCGTGTCGAGTTAAATGATGGTAGTAGCCTTGGTACCAAGTGTCCCTAAAACTTACCCTACCTTTGTGTTATGGTGATAGCTGTACCCCAGAACCTGGCCCTCGAAGGATGCAAGGTGAATTCCGTGACAACTCTGAAGCCCGGCCCTTTTTTTCATAAAGCACTTTCTTCGTGTCATGTGACTTGACATGTCATCAGAATTCTGAGGGGGGGAACTCTGCCTTATCCCTCTCCTTTGTGACCCCCCCAGAATGTGCTTGCAACTTCGTTCACGTGCGTATATGGAGTATGCGCGGGCCCGTCTTGTGTTTACTTCCTTAGCACATTTTACACCTTCATGTAATTTAGATTTAAGCCTCCAATGCCTTTCCACTTTATTATGAAATTCCTTTATCCTCTTTTATGTATGACTCAGCTTAACTTTGTTTCTCCCTCACGGATCTTGGAACTCTTAGCCATTTAATTGTTGTCATTTAATCAGCTCCTTACGACCTTTATCCAAATATCAAAGGGTGACCGATATAATCAACATTGGCTCCACATGGGGATGGCACGTTCATCCTTGGACGTGTCAAGAACTTCGCAGACCATCTGTTAACTCTTCTTGTAGACACGACTCATCTGCACCTTTATTTTTCTCTTCATGATTCTTCACAACAAATGACATTAAAAAAAAAGATAAAAGCGGCTAGCCAATATACAGTATAATACATCAGGCTCTCCTGACCTGTTTCAAAACTAGAAGAAGGGTTTTAGGAATTGACCATTTACAGGGGCATCAAGAAAGTCACCCTGCAAATTCTCTAGTTTGAAAGTGTTATTTCTTGTTCGGAAATCTTGAAGGGGCCGAACCATAATGGATCAAATTTACCATGCTTCCCCTTCTTTGCTCTTTGAATATCCCATTTGAGTACTAAGTCCCCAACCTGCATCTTTTTTTCCATGGCATCTGATCAAAAAGATCCTTAATCTTATCCTCATATTCGGTCAACCTCTGATTCACTTGATTTCATGTTTCTTCCAACTCTACTATTGGTCACTTTAATTGTTTTTACAATTCAAGCTCCACATAAATTGTCAACCCAAGGAAGTATGTTTATTCCAAAGACAACCACGCACTGGATATGCTCAATTTCAAAAGCAAAAACAATGTTGTAGTAAAAAGCCACACAATTATTAAAAATACAAATCTAATTATTCACACCCTGTTTAATCAAAGCTGAAGTTACTTATGTTATAGCAGAAGTAATTCCTATATTGCAGTTAAAAATCCAAATAAAGGGAAATCAATCTGCAGGAAAGGAAACCAATCAACCATAACAGGGAACAGGACCCTATTCCTTTATATAGGAACTTCAGCACCTGCTGCCTGACACTAATTACTCTGTAGAAAAGATAAACTCAAGAGAACAGGACCCTATTCCCATGAACAGGAACCTTCAGCACCTGTCTCCTGTTTCTAATCACACTGCAGGAAAAGAAAGGCAATCAATGGAAACAGGACCCTATTCCTTTGTACAGGAATCTTCAGCACCCGCTTCCTAGCATCACTCATACATTCAGGCAATTAACAGAAATAGATCTCTTAACTTCTTAAGAATGAATGTACTAAACACATGCAGCGTTAAAGGAAACAGAATGTTCAATAAACTACAGAACTGTGTAACTAGTGTTTCAGAAAATAGAATCAAAGTAAAGTGCGAATGTCAATAAGAAATCTAACAAACTACAGGAACAGTTGGGCGAATCTTGTGAGGAAGGCGGGCCCTTTCCTTCTCACAAGATTCCCCAGGGAAAGGATTAAATTGAAGTGCTCAAAAGGAAATTTTATTCATCTGTCAAAAGAAATGATACATTACAAATGGAGTCTAGCTCCTGTCCTCTCAAACACAATGTTCTCCTGTAGTTTTCGAACTCCCTTCTAATGATGATGTCTCCTCTTTTTAAAGAGGAGACATCTCTTACAATTACATTAGAGCAAATCTACGTTTATCCCAAATCTGTTCTTCTTTCTTAAAACAGGGCTATTCTGTTCTTCCATAAAAAGATATTGTTACAACAGATACAAAAAGAGTACTATCTTCAGAATAATCCATGTAACCACATCTTCATGTTGTTGCCATTGTTCCACAAAATGCTCTTCCAGAATCGCAAATTACGAATAGTGGCGGAATTTGCGTGCCTGCTGGCTGTTTCAGCAACGGAGTCGACTGTTTCAGCAACGGAGTCGACTGTTTCAGCAACGAAGTTTGACTGTTTCAGCAACGGCCGATTGTTCCAGCACAGCATATAACTTATCTGCGATCTTTTAGACTTATGTTAGCAACAATCTACTTCGATTAATGATGAAATATAAGAGTAATATGGAATTATTTGTAAACAGATTAAATATATAATAAAGAAGAGGATTTTATATACCTTTGGATAAAGTGAATGAAAATGATGATGGAATCCTTTTTAAACATGGTTATAAAGGTATGGTGGTGTCAAAATATATAGTAAAAATGATACATAGTGAGGTCCTAACATCCCCCCCAGCTGAAAGTGTTGCATGTCCTCAGGCAACTCCTAGTCTGAGTCAGAGTCTGAGTACTGATTCTGGGCATGCAAGTTGCTCAAGCAGTAGCTGGAGAAGGTGGCTTCTGTCGGAGCTCGGAATCCTCGATTGTTCTGCAATTGCTGCCATGCTACAACTTCATCTCTATCAGCCAATTGATAGTGACACTGATATTTTTCTGAAGGCATCCATAGAATTGGAAAATGAAAATGGTAACCAATCCAGTTTTCTCCACAATGCCGAATACATTTGATATAATTAGGTACCCTGGAAAGTGCAGCTTGAAGATTATCAGGGCTGAAAGGGTGATATTCTTGTCTTTCCTTACATGACTGCTGCCAAAACATAGTGTTGGCCTTCAATGCAGCAGCCTCCTTTACTCTGATTTGCTGTAGACACTTTAAAAGTGTTGAAGCCTGTAGTTGTTGTATGTACCTATGCATTCCTGGCTTCCGCAAGAATTGGTGATATTGTGCTACAAACATGGCCGGACTTAAAGGTTCCGATCTAATCCAAAGGAGCCTATTCTCCTCATTATGACTACTTGCAATAAACGCAGTTTTCCAGGTGAGCTGATTGGCCAGGAATGAAACAAATGCCCTTATTTGTACATCACCTACAATTGGAGTGAGATTGACTCTTCTATTCTCAGGCATGGCCTCGTTATGGAGATAAAGTTCACACAAAAAATTTTGGTCACTTTCAGGGGCCTCAGAAAAAGTCTTAACAAATTGCTCCGCAGTAAGAAATTCATGAGGTCTGCCATCCTTTATTGCCTTCAATTGAAAATAAACCAAACGTTCAGAGAGGAAGAGAGAATAATTCACAGACGGTTTTCGGGTAGCCATCAACTTTTGCACTAATGAAAACATAAAAACCAACTTTTCCTTTGATTCCTTGACTTCTTTCTTGGAATCCATGAGTTGTTGCAATGTCTGTTCCCAAATATCCCAGTTTTCATACATGTGATTCTTCCATGCCAACTTATGCTGCTGCAATATTTTATCTTGTTCTACAACATATTGTTTCTTCCAGTTGTTCATAAGTTCTAATTGGTTCCATGGCAGAGTCTGTGTCCCGGCATTAGAAGTACTGGGTTGGGGTATTGTCTGAGTGGCTGAACTGACTAACTTAGGGCTAGATATCTGTGGTTGGGGTATTGTTTGAGTGGCTGAGCTGACTAGCACAGGGCGAGATATCTGTGGTTTAGTTTCTTTTTCCAGACTTTTTGAGAGCCCTACTGGTTCTTGTGGAGCAGTAGGGCGTTCTTCTTTAATTGCAGCTGATGTAGATGCCTCAAATACCTGAATTTTGACTACTTTATATCCTGCCTGTTGGTAAATATTACCACACTCATGGCACATGTATTCTCTACATGGATCCTTATTTTGTGCTGATGCTGTGTGTGCTAGCATGTAGAGATTCAATTCTCTATCAAAGGCTTCTCGTGCCATGATTAATTCATTCTTATAGGCCTCTAGTTATGACTTCAAAAACTCATTTTCCTCCAATAAAGATGCCATAGTGTGTGAACCCTGTGTGCTGGTTGATTCTGCTGGGGTTGCCTGCTGATCCGCAGCTGTAGCTGGTTCTTGTGGAGAAGCTACAACTGGTTTCCCTATATTATCATGCTTGGTGTATGATTCTTGTACCACAGTGGCTGGTTCTTGTGTTTCAGCCTCTGGGTAAGTGACTGGTTCTTGTGTGACAGTCACTGTTTGAGCCATAAACGATGTCATGTTATCCCGGGGCACTGGTTCTTGTGTGGCAGTGCCACCGGATGAGACGGGTTGGGGGATTTGGAATGGAGGCGAGGATTGAAGTTTTAACAGGATAGTGGCGGGGTCAGGGGAAATGGGAGTAACTCCTGTTTCAACAGTCATTTTCATTTTCCTTTTTGGTAGGAAAGCAGAGAAGTCACTGTCTTTCCTTTTCTTTGTAGGGGAAGATTCTTTGTTGGGGGAAGGGCTTTCGGAAGAAGTGAAAATTTGGAATGTGGCCCTTGTTCGTCGTTTTGAGAGAGAGACTGTTGGGGTTCATCTCTTTCTTTTATGAGTAGGTGGGGGTGTTGGAGAGTCGTCGCTAGGGATAGGAATAGTGGGAAGGGGTGACTCTACTAAGTGGGACAAACTTGGGGGTAGGTCAACTGGTTCTGAGGACGGAATTACTGGGGATTCTGGGATATCATCCAGTTGCCCTTCATAAGGACTCTCATGAGTTTCTTGGGAACTTCCGGCTTGTTGGGGAATTTCGGCTTGCTGGGGAATTTCGGCCTGCTGGGGAATGAGGAGTGGATTATTCAGAGGGGGGTTTTGCTGAGCAAAACCCCTCTGAATTAATAATTGGCATAAACGATGATGGGTAAGGGATAACAATGGGAATTTAACCCGTCTGCAATAATATGACATGTTTTTGATACAACCAAGCAGATAATAGGGAATATTAACTAATCGACCATGCCTCAAATGATTCATCAAAACGAAGTCGTGTTGATAGACTACCTGGTAACGCCCTTCGCATGTCAAGTAGTGCTTGATGAATTCAGCTACTGTTGGCCATGGTTGAGGAAGTGAATGCAGACTTATACCGCGGCCTTTAAGTTCAACCAGTTCTTCTGGAAGAAGAAAATCTTGCTGTGCATTTAAAATAACTTGCTTCCTACTGAACCAGCGAGTTCCTATAACCGGAAAACCTGAAACTTGAGCTATGTCCTCCTCTGTTACTGAAATTTGGACCCCTTGAACGACTGAATAATTCCCCTGAAGATTCTGTGCGAACTCTAAAACTTGTTGCTGATCAAATTCTCCTAACCTTTCGAAGTATGTTGTCCATCCTGCTTGTTGAAATATTTGATAGACCTCCGGGAACAATTGAAGAAGAGTTATCGAACCAGGCTTGTGTCTGATAGCCGACCCTCCCATGGCTACTAGCTTGAGTCACATGCAGAGGCACAGAGAACAGAAACACAGGCTTTGGTCAAGCTAATTGTTGCAACAGAGGATATGGAGTCTCAATGACGGCGGAAATGGATATTAAGAATGACGGAGGATTGGATGATGTGAAATGGTTATTCAGTTTTCGAAATTCCCCCCCCTACGTATGGTGCAATGATATTTAAGCGTGTGGAGATTGTAGTCATTATGAGCAAGATCCTCTCTTTAAAATATGATTTAACTGCATTACATAAAAACCGCATACCTTATATTTTTACCTTTGTCTTTAAAATTCGAAGTATAGAGTGCTTCATAATGGCTTGATATTAATGGAAGAATCTGTAGATTTCTCTGAAATGTAGAACATGAGCATATCATGATCTGCTCAGTACTGAATAATATTCACCCAAAGGATCTGAAGAGTAAAAGTGGAGAACTGAAAAGCTTGTATAGCAGAGGAAAGAAATGATGTTTTAGTGATGAAAAGATAAATGACAGGTTGCTGAAACTGGTGTTTCAGCAACGGAAAAATGAATGACATGTTGCTGAAACTGGTGTTTCAGCAAAGGGGAAAATCAGGAAAATGGGATATAATGATTTGGGTTTAAGACAAGTGGGGGAAGTATTTGATGAGGGATAATTTCAGCAGTAAGGAATGGGAAATACTAGCTGAAGGATGATATTTCAGGAATGGTAGAAGTGGGAAAAATGGGAAAAGGGAAATAATGTAGAAATGGGATAAAGGGATATTGCTAGGAAATGGGTTGAAATGAAGGGAACAAGCTTCTGTGATTGAAGCTTCGGATCTTCTTATGGTGAATCTGTCCTCCTTAATAAGCTTTTCCAGAATCTGCAAAATTCAATTGTAATATGCCAACCCTTGACAGGGATTATTAGTTTTAAATCTAATCTAATCTAATACTAAAAAACAGTGCAGAAAATTAAATGCTGTGAGGAGCAGAAGACTCCCCTAGAAAAATATAGTGTGTATCAGTCATGCAAGCAGTCTTGAAATCCTCTTTAGAAACAGGGCGCTGGTACAAACGAAGCCTATGACCATTGACTAGTAGAGGGGTTTTAGAATCATCAATTGTTAGAAGTCTTACTGTTCCATTAGAAAAAACAACATCTACTTCATATGGTCCAAGCCAATGTGTACGTAGCTTACCCTGAAAATTTTCAAACCGAGAGTCATACAACAAGGCCCAATTACCTTTTTGGAACTGCTTGTGTTTGATAATTTTATCATGCCACTTCATTCTCTGTTGTTGAATCATGGTTGTTTGATGAATGGCATCTAATCTCTTTTCATCCAATTCAAAAAGCTACTGCAACCTAGCTATCTTCACATCAGTCAAATCAAGATTAACAGCTAAAGCAGTTCTTAGAGTTTTGATTTCAAATTCCACAGGAAAACAACATTTTTACCATAAACCAATTCATAGGGAGAAAAACCTGTAGTGTTTCTCCAAGTAGTTCTGTAAGCCCATAGTGCTTCAGGGAGCCTTTGAGACCAATCCTTCCGGTTGTCCTTCACTGTTTTAGTTAGAATGGCTTCTAATACTTTATTTGTGCTTTCCACCCGCCCATTGGCCTGGGGGTGGTATGGTGTAGTCATTCTATGATGAATATGATATTTCTGAAGGGTAGACTTAAAACCATGAGAATTGAATGGAGGTCCTCCATCTATAACTAGCTCTCTAGGAATTCCAAATCTAGTGAAGATTTCTTCAAATAAGAAAGCTAGGACAGCCTCTTCATTGGCTCTGATAAGTGCTTTGGCCTCCACCCATTTAGTCATATAGTCTGTGGAGACTAATATATAAGTTCTTTGATTGGATGGAGGATTAATGGGTCATATGAAGTCCAAGGCCCATCTTTCAAATGGTTCAGAAACTACCTGGGGGTTTAATGGCATTTGATCTCTATGATTGGGTTGACCCATTCTCTGGCAGCTGTCACAAGCCCTCACATATTTCTTTGCATCCTTAAATAATGAGGGCCAATAATAACCCATCCTCAAGATTTTGTGTGTTGTTCTTTTATCAGCAAAATTCCCTCCACAAGGGCCATCATGACAAGATTTCAGTATGTCATACACTTCATCTTCCCTAATGCATCTTCGGATTTCCTGATCAAGCCCTGTGTAGAAAAGACACCCACTTATCCAGCTATACCTGGCACTTTGTTGAACAATTCTTCTTTTTTCTCTGTATGACAGGTGTGATGGTAATTTTCCTGCAACCAAATAATTGGCAATATCTGCATACCATGGAGAGTGAGCAGAAACTGCAAACAAATACTCATCAAGAAAAGAATCATCTACTGGAATATCATTGTCAGTTTTAACCGTGAAAGGAAATCAGCCACCACATTTTCTTTACCAGGCCGATCTACAATTGTGATATCAAATTCCTGCAGTAATAATAGCCATCTGGTAACTCTAGCATTTGTAACAGATTTGTTCATTAAATACTTAATAGCCGAGTGGTCAGTGTGCACAAAAGTAGAATAACCAGTGATATAGTGTCGAAATTTATTAATGGCATAAATTACTGCAAGAAACTCCTTTTCGGTAACTGTATAATTAAGCTCAGTAGGGGTCATATTCTTACTGATAAAGTAGATAGCATAAGGAAGATGATTTTCCTCTTGTCCCAAGACAGCTCCAATTGCAGTGTCTGAAGCATCAGAAGATATATGAAAAGGGAGGGCCCAATCAGGCCCCCTCAAAATAGGAGCAGTAGACAACTGATGCTTGAGTTCTTCAAAAGCTTTCTGAAAAGAATTAGTCCACTTAAATTCAGCATTTTTCATAAGCAACACAAATAATGGAGAAGCTATCTTCGAAAAATCTTTAATAAATCTTCTGTAGTATCCAGCATGTCCTAGAAAACTTCGCACATCAGTTTGTGTTTTAGGAACAGAAAGATTCTGAATGACCAATATTTTAGATGGATCTACCTGAATACCTTGAGATGAAATAAAATGTCCAAGCACCACTCCTTCACTCATCATCATATGGCATTTTTCAGTACTTAGGGAGAGGTGAGCTTGTATACATCATTTAAGTACCTTCTCAAGATTTTGTAATGCATCTTCAAAAGACACACCATAAGGAGTAAAATCATCCATAAATATTTCCATAGAGTCATTCAGCATATCAGAAAAGATTCCTATAACAGCCCTCTGAAAAGTTGTTGGTTCATTACATAGCCCAAATGGAAGAACTCTATAAGCAAAAGTTCCCCAAGGGCTAGTGAAAGTGGTCTTGTCCTGGTCTTGGGGTGCAATTCTAATCTGATTATATCCACTGAATCCATCTAGAAAAGAAAATAATTTCTTCCCTGCCAGACTATCCAACACTTGATCAATGAAAGGTAAAGGAAAGTGATCCTTTTGAGTAGCTTTGTTCAAGGCTCTGTAGTCAACACATACTCTCCATTTCCCATTTTTCTTAGGGACAATTACCAATGGGGAAACCCATTCACTGTCAGATATAGGGTATATAAATCATGCATTAAGCAATTTCTGAAGTTCTTCTTTAACAATTTCTCGTAAATTAGGGTTCATTCGTCTTTGGGGTTGACAGACTGGTCGGCATCCCTCTTTAATGTAAATTCGGTGAGTACATAGTTCAGAAGAGATCCCTTTGATATCTGTGTAATCCCATGCAAATGATTCCTTATTTTCATGCAATAACTTCATTAACTGCTGTGTTTCAGCAACTGTTAGATCAGGATTTATGTTTAATGTCTTGCCAGGTTCAATTTCAACTGTTATGCTTTTAGATGAGATGGTGGTCAATGTCTGAGATAAGTCTTCAGATTCAATCTTTTCTTGGGTATCTGTTTCAAAAATTGCAGTCAATTGATTGTGTGTTTCAGCAATTACAGAAGAAGGTTCACAAATAAAATTATTAATTATTTCATCCTCTGTATTGTCTTTAAGAGTTAAAGTTTGTCCAATAGTTAGAATGGGCTGAACAGCATTATCATCATAATCCATCCACATAGAATCTTCATTATTAATTATGGGTGTAGCATGAGGATAAAGAGTAAGATGTTTGGTTTCATAACCATTAGAAATTGTCATTGAACCAGATCTGCAACTAATAAAGGCATCAGCTGTGGCCAGCCATGGCCTCCCCAGAATTAAAGGATGTCCCCCCAGCTTTGTTTTAGTCTGCAATACAACAAAATCAGCTGGGTAATTCCAGGATTCAACTAAGATAAGTAGATCTTCAACAACTCCTTCAGGTTTAATTGTAGAACGGTCAGCCAACTCTAGAATGGTAGGTGTATCTTTGATTGTGTTATTCAGCTGTAACAATTGTGAAGTTTCAAGGGTCATTATGTTTATTGCAGCACCTAAATCTACCAGAACTTGAGGAATCAGTGTTTTACCAATTTTAACTGTTACGGTAGGATGGCCGGGGTCACCATATTTCATAGGAGGGGTTTTTCCGGACATTAATGCAGATAAATCACCCATCACATGTACTGTAAGGGGATATTTAGTTTTCCTACCAGGTTTCTTAACACAAATATCCCTTATTGTTCTGGCATAAATTGGTACATCTCTTAATGCCTGTAAAAGTGGAATTTTAACATACAAGTTTTGCAATTCCCCTAAAATATTAAAAGCAGGTGTTTCAGGCGTTCTAGTTAAAACCAAATGCTCAGGGAATGGTGGTTCTGTTATTTCAATACCCTTGTTAGAGGGTGGTTGTGCTTTCTTATGTTTCTCAGTTTCCTCTTTATCAGAATCAGAAGAGGTTATGTCATCAATAATAGGCTCTACTATTTTCCCGGATCTTAAATGAATATGATTACATTGCATAGTAGGAAATATAGACTGATTCTGAATATCAATGAATTGCACAACTTTATTATTGGGGTTAGGATTTGGTTGCACAGGTAGCTGGGGTCTCATTTGGTTATTTGGCGGAGCATTTGATGGCAGAGGAAGTGGTTGTTGGAATTGAGGCAATTGATTTGGATATGGGAGTTGTTGGCTTCTCCAATTTGAATTCCAAGGGTTAAAAGAAGATGGCTGCTATGGGGGCCAAGGAGTCCACATTGTAGGATCAACAAAGGGAGGGTTTGATTGTTGCATGGGTGGGAAATTCATTTGATTAAAGGGTGGGTATTGCATTTGATTAAAGGGAGGGTAATTTGTTTGACCGAAAGAAGAATAATTATTCCAACCATTAAATGGCATACTAGAGTTCATACCTTGTCCTTTTGGTTGCCATTGTCTTCTTTGAGTTAGCAGGTAAACTGCTTCAGCTTCTTCTTCCGTTGGTTGCAATGCTGCCTTTATTCCTGGTAGAGATGGACATTGTTTTGTTTCATGATCTTTCTCACAAAGGGTGCAGATTGGTATTTTGTCCAATGGGCATTCCCTTAGTGGATGTTTGTCTCTGCACTTCGGGCAAAAGACAGCCAGAATTGCTTCTGCTTCAGCCTGCTTCTTCTTAACCTGCAAAGTGTCAATTTGTGAAGCAAAAGAACTTAACATCTCAGTTTTAAATTCTTCAAGTAAATTAACTATTTCAGCTCTTGTTGCTCCCCCACTGGCTGATTTCTGCACTCTTGAATAGGTGGGATCTCTATTACTTACTCTGTTCCTTGCAGCTCCCCTTGAACACCTCTTACAAAGTTCAACAATCTCATCAAATGATTCTTTAGATATATCTCCCTTGCCAAGCATATTTAACATGTCTAAACAATCATCCCTTAAACCTCTAATTAATATTGTTTTGCGAATTTCCTTACGTATATTTGGATGATCAGATCTCTGTATATTGTACTGCAGCCTTTCTACATAGTCCTCCATATTCTTGTCCGGCTTTTGTGCCATATTGAATAGTTCATCCTTCTTTTCTCTCGTCTGACAGTAGTCTTGATATTTAAGCAGAAATTCCTGTTTCATCTGCTCCCATGTTGTGATTACCTGACTCCCAAGGCTCATGAACCATCTTAAAGCATTTCCTTTTAATGTTGTTGGAAACAGTTTCAACTTTTGAGCATTAGTAACATAATCATAAATTCTGCATAATATATCAAATTCATAAAGAAATTCATTCGGATCTTCAGAGGATAAACCATGGAAGTTAGGTAAAGCTGACAATGGAATGTTTTTCATAGGAGTTGTTTCTCTAGGGAGATCACTGATAGGAAATCCCAAGGTAGAGAGAGAATTTTCATCCTTTCCTTCTCCTTCAGGATCTACATGTCCTCCACCAAAGAAGTCCTCATTGTTTCCTTCCATTATCTGTTCTCCTACTGCACTTGCTCGATCGTCAAGATCTTCTACTGGCTCCTCAATGTTTTCCACTGGTCGTCCAATACTCTCTATTATTTCCTCAACGTGCTCTGCTGATTTGCTAGCACTTTCTTCTGACTCTCCAGCACTGACTGCTGGTTCTTTAATCACCGGCTCCTCTATGTTTTCAGGACCCACAACTTCCTCTGTTTTGTAATCTGATTGAGGGGAGTGCTGAAGTTTTGGTTTTCGAGAACTTAATCTCTGTGATGATTCAGCCTTTGATACAATCTCGTCAATGAAAGTCTTTCTTCCTCCCCTTCCTTTGCCTTTGCCACCTGTGGGGTTAGTTTTCTTCTGGTTTCCACGTCCTCTCATACAATCTGCACATCTAGAAAGAAAATATTAATGCTTTTGAAATCTATAATTTCCTTCCCCGGCAACGACGCCAAAATGTTGGTCGCTTTAATTGTTTTCACAATTCAAGCTCCACATAAATTGTCAACCCGAGGAAGTCTGTTTATTCCAAAGACAATAACGCACTGGATATGCTCAATTTCAAAAGCAAAAACAATGTTGTAGTAAAAAGCCACACAATTATTAATCATACAAATCTAATTATTCACACCCTGTTTAATCAAAGCTGAAGTTACTTATGTTATAGCAGAAGTAATTCCTATATTGCAGTTAAGAATCCAAATAAAGGGAAATCAATCTACAGGAAAGGAAACCAATCAACCATAACAGGGAACAGGACCCTATTCCTTTATATAGGAACTTCAGCA